>CM038219.1:27352580-27811618 GCA_021442155.1 Cymbidium sinense | reverse complement strand
AATCATAAAAAAAAATAAATCAAGTGACCCTACTTTAACATACTCAAATTTGTTAAAGGAAAGGGTCCTCAAATCAAAAAATCTAAATTCAAACAAACATGAACCTATGGAAGCATCCTTCTAAAATATTTGATTCCATCTTTCAACATACCCAAATTTGTTGAAGTTGGATTTATATTCAAAATTCCTCTTTCAATCAAAAATTTTCAAATCTATTTGAACCCCACTTAACACTTCCAAGTTGTTGGATGTCGGTTCAAATTTTCAATTCAAAAAAAAATCTATAAAGACAAAAATATGATCAAATTCATTTATTACATGATTCTTACGCCATGATAATGACATCAGCTTTTAGTCTTTTATAGTTGTTCAAGATGGCATCATAAATTTATTTTCACTTTCCTCATGGTATGGATTTTGGCTTGACCAAGCCAACTTCCCCTCGGACCATAATACACTGATCCACTTTGGGGATTTGAGGGAGTGAGGATTACATGTGAGGGCACTCCCTCAACAAGAGATCGGACCGTAAGGTCATCGATTGATCTACCTTGATGACATCTCCTCACAAGAGGAAGGTAGTGGAAGTCCCACAGTCTCCAGTAAGACAGTGATAGTGCCAACCCGTGTGCCCCATGGTTTCTCATGTCAAGAGGGCTAGCACCCTCTCATCACCCCCAAGGGTAAGGCTCCGTCTCGTGGATTGCCTCCCCTACTTTGAGTATGGGTCTAGCTCCCTCCTCCCATCCTACCGACATAAAGAGGAATAAAACCACATGATCAAGTGCACCACACAGATTGAGGAGATGGAGGCAGCTGCTCATTGGAGGAGTTCCCCATTACTTCACCACTGGTTATAGAAAACAGTTCCATCCTCTCTCTGGGTCGAAAGAGGATGTTAGAGGATCTCATCACCTCCACCAATTCAACACGAAGTGGGGAGTGGGAGGTCACATGCCTCATCTTGCTTATGCGCAGGTGAGCTACGATGCTCGAGTCGAGCTAATTTGATCTTGAGATCATTATCCCCACAAGTGGGGAAGTATATCACTGTGAGAGGGCAAGAGGCCCATACATACATCACTAGGAGAGGAGGTTCAGCCCAGCCTTCGACTTATTGATTTTCCACTAGCTACCCGCGCCAACATACCGACAAGATCTACTTACTGGACAAGTCATCATAGAGGGCTGTTCATAGAGAGTTGGTGGTGTTCCACCCACCACTCCACCTCTCCCCCGCCATCAGCTTCCACAACATCTCTTTCCATCAAAGGCCATGAAGGCCATATCCAGGGAGAAGCACACCCCATTGGTGATCCTATATGGCGAGGGATCCTACCCACCCACACCTATATGTGAAGGTCGAAGCTCTCCGCTTGACCTTCTACCTGGGTGGTGAGGAGTGAAAGCATCGTGGTCATCCCTTCACCAACTCCACCATACAGATGTGGAGATGGTGATAGCATTTCGTAGAGGAGATGATAATCTAGCACATGATAACATAACTCCTAGATTGTTACCCTCTCATAGCTAGTGGCGTGAGTGTCATCATCTAAAAGTACAATCCACATAGATTGATTCTCTAACAGCAGTGGTCCGGCCTCTCAAGCATAGTGATCACACCTCCCAGATCATTTGTTCTCATTCAGATTGATCGTTCTCTCAAGGATATAGTAGCACATTATCTAGTAGAGAAGAAGGAGATTTTTGGGTACGATTGGTCTGATGAGGAGAAGGTCAGCTTTGATCCTATTGAAGATGACTTATTGAGAGACTCGGGTTCAGCATGGTAGATACGGATCCTCCTCGAGCAGACTATGGAAGGTGATGAGGAGGGAAGAAGACACAAACCCAATCACCCAACACCTCTGCATAATAAAAAAGGATAAAAAAGATAAAGATGGAGAAGAGGCTCGGGATAAGTAGCGTTAGCATTAGTAACCAAGCCCCAGTTCATCCTACCACAATGAGACTAGTCAGAGTTGGTGCATGTCTTGGATCCAGCCAAGACTTTACCTCCATAGAGCAAGGTAACAATAACATGTGTATAGGAAGGTGAAATAGTACCTCCATACAAGAAAAGATATCAAGTCCATGGTTGAGCGTGAAGGAAGCATTCAAGCCCTGGAGGATCATCATTCCAAAGGGTAGACCCTACCGAGGAATTTGATGCAATCCAATATCCTTTCACCTTCCTTCAAGAGTTTTGATGGTAGTGGAAACCCCAGCATATATTAGCACATTTTAGGCTATTGCAATGCGGTGGCGTGATGCTTTACTTTTCATCTCTTTGTCAAGTAGCTTAGTGGGATAGCTTTTGATTGGTATGTGAACTTCCAATAGTTTAGTAAGATTTTGAGTTAGAGCAACTCTTCATCAAGAGTTTGAGCTCAAAGGGGTCAGTGATCTCGTTGTAGCTCAACAAAACATGGTGAGTCCCTTGTTGATTACATATTCGATGGCATAATTTGAGTATGAAATGAAACCACAAATTGCTAATAGATGCCATTGAGATTCTCTAAGAATATCCATGGCCCCGCCTTCATGCAAAGGTTTCACCATCAAAACTTTGAGAAATTAATCAACAAGGGCTACTTACAAGGAGAAGCCAAAGCTTACCTTCTCAAGATCTACCCAAAGCTAAAGCCAAAGAAGATATATGAGAAGAAGCCAGGTAGATAGTAGATAAGGGAAACAAGCCAAAGAGATAGTTGAGACCACTCAAGCCGCCTCCTCTACCACCATGAGGTGCCCTATCACCACAACAGCCTCCATGGCTACACCCACCTCCTCACCACATCATCACAGTATATACACACCGCCACCGTGTAGCTATCATGGTCCACCTACTCTTAGATAAATTAAACAAACCTTATTCATTTAAGAGGGAGGTAATAAAAAATCTTTAAGAATCTCTTAAAGAATGATTTTTACCCAACCCTAGAAGAGGAAGTGGCAAAAGTCATGATCCTAACTTTGCCCCTACCACATATGCTAGGTCATGTTGGAGGATTGCTTTTATTCAAGGACGGCTTGAACATAGCTTCAAGACGGTTATATATCCCAAAGGAATACCTTATGGAACAACCATCCAGTTCCATTAGGTAATCCTTGGGGATACATGATCCTTCCAAAACCAAAGAAGGTTGGGATATCTCATCCAAAACCTCTAAGAAAATTGTCTCAAAGATCAAGAAACTTTTGGTGCCCGAGCTTTCAAACCTCCAACATCAAGGAAGGTTTGCAAGTCCGTGCCAACTCAGAAAGGGGAGCTCAAAGAAGAAAGATGTGTCACTGGATAGCCCATTAAATAGCACCACCAAGTTAGCCTCCGCCTCTACAATTGCCTTCCACATCACTTCCACTTCACCTTTTACTTCTTCTACTAGTAGAACTGTATCGTGATAAGGGCATCAAATCCTTACCCACTCACTTTACTTGATTTCTACTTTGTACCTCAAATAATTCCAAGAAATTGAAGAATAAAGCTAGTTTGAATTACATCGTGTCACTTCCGATGGGTTATCTTCTTCTATTCTAATGATAACTCTTCAAGTCAAAATAACTATAACAATTTTGATCTTCCTCTTTTGATTTGAGTTGACTTTCCTACTCAATACTATGGGTTCACCTCGAGATAGACTTGGAATCATTCAATTTTGAGGGTCCCATAGGAGAAACTGTTGGTGAGCCTGATGTGCAGGTACAACCTTCCATTACCCTGCCATAAGAGATCACCGAAGTCAACCTCCATAGTGACAAGGTTCTACCTCCTAGGGTAGCACCTTAAGATAGAGGAAGTCATTGGTATAGGGATCGAGAAGCCCCTCCACAGATGCTCCACCCTTGGATATGCTTGTGGAGGATCACCAAGGTGGACTACTCCTCTCTCATCTAAGAAAGTTGTCATCTAAGCTAAGCATATATGATGCCCTTGTCTTATCCAAAGAGATGAGGAATCATTAATCAAGGCTCTCCTTGATCGAGATATGCTTAGCTAACCACCAAGGTGAGGAGGCACATTATACAAAAGAAGCTCAAGAATCACTTTCACGATGAAGACCTTCTGGGGACTTGGAGCACAACCGTCCCTCTACATTATAATGACATTGTGATTTACTGCTGAGTTCTCATGATCAGGTGCATCGATGAACATTATGAGTCTAAAGACCCTTGCCTATTTGAAGATCGACATCTCCACACTCCGAGGAGATCAGATGATGTTGAGAGGATTCAATGATCAAGGTGAGCTTTAGGTTCCATAGTGTTACCTTTGGAGATAGGTGATTGGAAGATCAAGCCAAGTTTTACATCATTGATTCAAATACTTCATTCACGCTTGCTCGGAGCCTTGGATACATCGTAACAGATATTCCATCCTCCCTCCATCGCATCAAGTTCTAAAAGATGGGATTGAATTGTGTCAAGGAGATGAAAAGCCATTTTCGTAGAGAGTTGAGATTTATGAGGATGCAACCTACTATCTTCCTCAAAACACCCTTTTGAACTTGGACAACTCAAATTCAAAAGCAAAAAAAAAAAAATGAAGAAAAAAAAAAGAAAAAAAGAAAAAGAAAAGAAAAGGAAAATCCAAGTGAACAAGAAAGGGGAATTGAAGAAGAAATAGATCGATATCACATTCCACCCATTTCATTCCATCATATGGACATGTGGGTAGATGGCTCAACCTCCACCGTGTAGAGGCGTGAGGTAGAGGTAGAAAGAGGAAGACTGTTGGCCATCACCAAGAGGTTCCAGTTCATAGAGTACCCTACTATTCACATAGACTTGGAATCTGAGGATGAGTCTAATGTGATTAGTATACCGCCCAACCCTCTCAAGTTTCCATTGGAGGTGACTTTTCAGATAAAAAGGGCCTCCCAAAAGCAAAGTATTCAAATGTTTATGTGAAACTCAAAGCTAGGGAACCTTAGCTCTAACCTCACTTTCATCTCAAAAAAGTTGAAGGTTTAGTAGTTAAGGAAGCCCTAAGTCTTCATATGAAGCAAGAGATTCTTTTGGGATCATCCTCAAGTCCCGTTGATGTAGAACTTGAGGAGGATACATTTAAAGAATTAATGGAATTACCATTTGAATTTTACTCACCTTGTGTTCATAATCTTATACATAAAGGTTTGGTTCTTCACACATGGTCCACAAATGAGTACTTTGAAAGTGGAACAATAGGTGGAAGCACAATCAAGAGCAGACTAGATTCACAAAGGTCAGTCATGATGATGATTACTATTGTTACCAATCATTTGGAGTCGATAGTTCTTTTCACACAACACCAACTCTTATGAGAATGTGTGTTTAGAAACCTCGATGATAGATGATCTCCAAATCAAAGATGCACCAAATTTGAAGAGGAGATCCATTCAATAATTGACAAGCTTAAAGAAATCAACCTCAAGAAGAAAATCCATCACATACATTAGTTTGTTGAATGAAGAAGAAACCAATGACTTAGTTAGGCTATTGAGTTTAAAGATTACTTGCATGGAGTTATGAAGAGATGCGATTATCTCTAACATATACCCACAAGCTAGCAATAGATCCTAACGCTACCCTATTAAGCTCCTGATGCATGCATTAGAAATTGAACAACATGTCATTTAAGTCAAGAAATTGATCGATGCGGTTTCATTAGGGAAGAAAAATATCCTACGGTTAGCCAAGTTGTCATTAAGAAGAAGAATGGCCAAATTCACATATGCATCGATTTCAGGGACTTAAATAAGGCATGTCCTAAGGATGAGTTTCCTCTTCCTATACCAGAATTAATGGTGGACATCGCTCATCTCATGCAATTTTTCTTTCATGGATGGGTCATCCGCTATAACCAAATCAAGATGGCCCTCGAGGATGAAAGAAACACTTTTGAACCGATCAAATCTATTATAGGGTCATGCCTTTCTGGCCTTAAAATGCTATACCATACCATGACTGATCTTCAATGAACTCATCCATCATCAGGTTGAGTGCTATGTTGATGATCTAGTAGTCAAGAGCAAAGAAAAGGAAGACCATCTCTTTGACTTGAGAGTTTTGAATGAAGATAATATAACCTCAAAATGAATCAAAGTGTGCATTCTGAGTAGCTTTGGGAAATTCCTTGGGTTTGTTGTCGACATCGGAATAGAAATAGATCCAAAAGATCAAAGCTATCTTAGAAATGCCACCTCCTAAGAGTTTAACTCAACTAGATCCTTTCAAGGATGGTATCTAAGATGCTTTATTTCCAACCATCGTGGAGATGCAAGCCATTCTCAGACTTGTCAAAAGGATGCCAAGTTCAAGTGGATGACAAGTGTCCAACATGCCTTTGAAGATATCAAAAGATTTGGTGAAGCGCCAGTTCTAGCAGCCCCTATCCCTGCATAGCCACTCATCCTCTACACTCATTGGATGACTCTCTGCTATTGGCCCAAGCCAATGATGAAGGGAAGGAGAGTGCTCTACTACCTAATTCTCTAAAGCAACTATCCACCTATTGAGAAACATTGCCTAGCTTTGATCTTTGCCTCCCAAAAGCTATGACAATATGCTTTCATAAGGTGAACTTGATCTCAGAACAATCCAATATAAGATCTCATGACACAACCTTATCTGACATTTGGCACGATGGTCCATGATCTCTATAGTTTGATATCACATTCATACCCCTCCATGTAAAAAAGGAATGCACTAGTGGATTTCTAGCAAAGACACCCACTTCCTCCGATTCTCCTTAGTGATGATCTCCCGATGAACAAATCATGAACTTAGGGAGGACAACCGCCAATGGGAGATGTATTTTGATGGTGCAACTTCTTTCATAAAGGGAAGCACCACGATCTACTCTCCGTGAAAGGCAAGGGAATAGTTCTCCTAACTCAAACCATGATATGTGATGAGATTCTCATACTATCTTTCCAACCCCGCACCACAATGAAGTCGAGTATGAGGCTTTGAGGTCTGAGTTAGCCATCACTATCGTGTCAAGAGCATCAACATCTTTGGGATTCTTGGTTGGTCATCAATTGATTGCGTCCTACAAGGTTCTCAAACCCAAGCTTCATCATTACCATGAGTATACCATGAAGTTGCCCAAATTCTCAAGTCACCATCTACAAGGTTCCTCGAGCAAGAGAACAAGTAGATGTTTTTCCAAACTTGCCAAAGAATTGGCATGTCCGAAGATGAGTCCATTTCAATAAGGGTCCAAAATAGACAAGTCCTATCCCTTATTGATGTTGAACTCATCGAGAGACTTTCTCTTGAAGGGAGGTTGTTGCCTATATGGACAAGGAGCTAGAGGAGGCAACCGCTCATAGACTATTTGAACACCGCAAACTACCTCAAGAAAAGTCACAAGCCCATCGTGTGAAATAGAGCTCTCTCCTATGCTCTGATGGCACCCTGTATAACGGGTCCTTTGACCAAATGTGGTTATTATTTAGACAAACATGAAGCCCATGGCATTATAATCAGGTACATTCTGTCTATGCGAGTACATCAACTGTCCAAGATGAAGATGAAGATCAAGAGACTAGATACTATTGCCTTCGATGATTACATGCATGGATGTAGCTAGAGATGCCATCAATGTCGTACACTGTGGTCCTCCACCAACCACCCAACATTCTACACTACATTGGCCTCATGGCCATTTGAGTGTTGGGGTACAACATTGTGGTCCATTGATCCTCCTTCTTCCAAGGGTCATTTCATCTTACCATCGACTACTTTTCCAAAAGCCATCAATCCACTGAGAGGTCACAGCTCAAAGATGCTTCAATTTTTTCAGAACCATATCGTATATAGGTGGTGCCTCGAATTATATCCATAATGGTACATTCAAAAGCACCAAGATCAATAACTTCACCAAGAAGACAGATAGATTGAGATACTCCACCATCTACTACCCAGCAAATGGCTTAGAGAAGCATTCAACAAAACTCTCATCCAAATACTAAAGAAGACTCTGATAACAATGAGGAATGAGCAAGTTGAAGCCTCAGTGGGCCTATCCACATAAACTCCAACCCACCTACCCCTTTTTCCTTAGTGTATGGGTGCCATTCTACCTTTAGAAGTTCAACTCCCATCACTAAGGATAGCATAGTGCAAGATCACTACAGCGTAATGCAAAGTTGGTTAGAAGAGCTCAAAGGTTTGAGGAGAGTCACCTATGTGCATGTCGAAGTTGTACAAGGCCAAAATGATTCAAGCTCACAACAAGCTGTCCACCCTAGGTCTTTCAAGTAGGAGAACTTGTGTTAGTCCTAAGGAGACCAATTGCCCATCAAAAGATGGGAGGCAAGTTTGAACCCACTTGGGAAGGCCCCTATGTCATAGAGAAGGCCTACCAAGGAGGATCTTATCGCCTTATTGATTGTAAAGGGGAACACTGATGCTTCCAATTAATGGGCTCATTCTAAAGAAATATTACCCATGAAAAAATCATGTTTGAAAATAATTTTATCAATCAACAAAATGATTCCATTTCATCAAATCTTCTCTTCTTCAAAGCATTTGTTTGTCTTGCAATCCACCATGATGTTTAGGTAGGTAAGAGTCCCCAGGCATCCTATCCCTCTTCACACAAACACAAACACAATCTCCTGCTATTAGAATAGGTGTAGAGAACCCAAGAGGCATCCTATTTGATTAGCACAACTAAGTTAAGTGTGAGAGAACCCAAGCAGCATCCTTTCTTGGTGGGAATCCTACCATCCATGGCACATTTCATCAAATTCCCCAAGTGTGTTTAAGGTAGGTGTAAGAGAACCCAAGAGCCCCTATTCCTTTAACAATGCACAAAATAAACACATATCTTTTATCTCGCTATTTTGATGTGGGAGAGCGTGGCACTCACTCATTAGTCGCCTAGTCGGGTTTACATGCTACCTCGCTAGTATGTCACCCTGGTCACTTATTTGGAAGATGTGAGTCCCCATGCTTTCTTCCTAACTTGACCACAAACCAATAAGCCTTGTTAGTATGGTACTACTTCACCCAAGAAGCTACCTGTTGATTTTGTTTAAGAAGATGTGAGTCCCCATGCTTTCTCTTGAACTAATCATCATGATCTAACTAGGTTGAGTATATTTGAGGTTTAGATAAGTCCCCCAAAGGCTCTTTCCTCTTGACTACATTTGAGTCGATATAAGTCCTCCTGGCATTCTCAATCACCCTAGGTCGGATGCACCTGCCGAAAAAAGATATTATCCCAAAGAATCAAGCCATAGAGGATGTGAGTCCCAGCTTTCTTCCTAGTAATTATTGCAAACCACATTCACCTTAGGTTGGTTGATGTTTGCTATGTCGAGACAACTCACGGTGGATACACCACTGGCATGAGTCCCCATGCTTTCTCCTTGAGTTGGACAACAATACCTATTTGATATATGACTAGCCATGTCATCTTCTGGTTTTGATTAAGCCCTTAGTGGCCCCCATCCCTCTGCACTCTATTTGGATCACCCCTTTAACCCCATTTAGACACTTCAGTTACTTTGGATTGGATGTCTCTTCCTAGTAGCCACCCCTATGGTTGGAGAATTTGTTAGTGGATGTAGATTCTCCTTAGTTCAAGAAATTTGAGATAGTCTAGACATATAAGCTCCTTCTCTTGATCCTCAAACTAACAGGTCCAATAAACAAAACAAATAAACAAAAAAATTAATTCACTTGTGGATTAGAATTCAAGCCCCAAAGGGCCCCTTTTCCCAAGCACATCCTATCTTAGAAAGTGTCAGAACTCATAGGAATTGCCCGACTACTTAGTTGAGATAAATCCTTCACCACTCCTAGTCGCCAGTCAATTATTCCATTGCAAGGTTACCCGGCCATTCCGCTTTGGAAGATGTAAGACTATAACACATTTTTTCTAGCATGATATTGCAAATCGATGGCACCCCAGTCGTTTGATTTGTTGCCCAAAGCAACGATCACCCCAAAGTGGTCTTTGTAGTGGAAGATGTGAGTCCAGCTTTCTTCCTTAAATTGATCATTGCAAACCAAAGGCACTCCTTTGGGATAGTTCTCCCATCGAGAAGCTACTCCCTTTGTTCAAGAAATCAGATAGGTCTAGCTAATATAATCTTCTCTGTGATCCATCACAAACCAACAATCCATCAAAATAAATAATCTAAAATAAAATTAATCTTTGACTATCCTTGAGTGATTTAAGTCCCCGACATTCACTCAATACCTCAAGTCGGTTCGATTTGTTGCCCAAAGCAACCGATCACCAATTCTTGTTTTGGAAGATGAGTCCCCACTTTCTCCTAACTTGACCATTGCACAACAAAGGCATCCCTCTGTTGGTTAGTTTACCTTTGTGACTTTCCCTTTGGATTGGTAACTGAAGTTAGCCAAGGCCACCTTGACTTTACTCAAGATCCCATCGCAAAACCAATAGGGATCCATCAAACAAGTTAAAAAAAAAATTAATCTTGACTATCTTTGAGTTGATCTAAGTCCCCGGCATTCACTCAATAGTCTAGGTTGCATCACCTTGCAATAATCACCCAAAGAACTCCCTACTTTGGAGGATGTAAGTCTACTATGCTTTCTTCTAGTACCGCAATCGAAAAGGCATTCCCTTGGTTGGCTAGTCCTACTATGTGTTAGTAGACTACCCCTTTGATTGGTAAATGAAGCAGGCCTCCATGGCTCCTCATGATCCATCACAAACCAATGGTCCATTTTAAAATCAAAATTAAAAATTAAATAAGCAACAAAAAAAAAACAATCAATTAATCCAAATCAAACCTTTTGCTCCTCCTTAGTGAAATGCAAATCTTTCTAGCTCCCTAGCAGACTTAGAATTCTAATCCCTTAGTGGATTTCACAGATTTTCCCCCCTTGTGGATGACTTAAACTTGCCTCCCCAGTGGAGAGTTCACTTGTCTATCCCCGGTGGAGTCAAAACAAATAACAAATTGAAACAAATTCAACCCTCTTCCCCAGCAGAACTTAACAAATTAATTCAAATTTCTCCCTAGTGAGACTCAAATCAAATCAAACCTCTCATCTCCTTGTGGATGATTTGAAGCTATTTTCCTAGTGAAAGGTTCGCATACTCTATCCCTAGTGGATTCCTCCTTCCCTCTTATGTCTCGACATAAGTAGAGCCACATTGCACTAAGCTCGATTCCTTCCCTCGTTAGAGTAGATTGTATTTGTTAGTTTTGTGATCATTCGTGTTGTTGATCATTTGATCAACAATTATGCGGTGTTCCTTGTCCCACACCACACCTATTGGGCACCCTTTGTTGACCTCATTTTTGGAATGAGCTCTCAACCCTCCATCTTAGACATAGGACTTCTCTTAGACTTTAAGAATTCCTTAGTCTTAAGACACATCTAGTGATTAAGTGGACACTTAACCTAGCCCTAGAGACTTAGAAGAGTTAGCCATAGGAATAGCTCATGCCTTAGGGGTGTTTGGGAAATTTGCCTACCCTATAGCTTGAACCACATTCCACACTTCCTTCCTTCAAGTCAAACTCCAAATCAAACCAACAATCAATTCATCCTAATTGATTTTCTCTAAACTTAAATCAATTCCAAATGATTAAAATCCATGATCAACTCCAAATGATTAAAGCTCATGATTGAAATTCAAATTCAAAATCTTTCCTAAGCCATTTGATTCTATCTTATGGATTTAGCTCAAATCAAATCAAATCAATTCAAATTCAAGAAATTTTCTCATAACCCATTTATATTCTCATTTATATTCACAAATATAAATAAATAAAATTCAAATATCCAAGAATCAATTCAAAATCAAATCCAAATTCAATCAAAATCCAACCTAAGCCTTCAAGTCAAAATCTTGAACTTAGCTAAATCAAACTCAAATCAAGCCAAACTCTTGATTTTTATTCATGATTTAATCAATCCTTCAATCATGAATCCAAATATAAACATAAACTTCAATCATCAAACCAAAACTAAATTCAAAAATCAAACCCAAGTCAAACTCATGTTCACCCTTTGACTTGAAATTATCAAATGAATCAAAACCCATTTGACTCCAAATCTCTTACAAATAGATTTATATTTCAATAAAAAGTCCATATGTGAGTTCAACCAAACTTGAATCAAGCCTTGATCAAACGAACTAAACCCAATTGGCTCACTTGACCCAAAGTGGCCAATACTTACATGAATCAAAATTCAATTCAATCCAAATCAAAGTGAATTAATCTAATCTAAACTTCATGTCATATTTGTTGATTATCATAGGTTAATCAATTGTCATGAATTGGGTCAAACCAAGTCAACCTAGCCTGTTGACTAAGTCAATCCTTTAACTCAAATGAACCCAAACCAAGCCATAATTCAAGCCAATTTAGTCAATTGGGTCAAATTGGTCAACTTAGCCCAAATTGACTTAAATGATCAAATTTGCCAAAATCCAAATTAAATCTAAATTAATCCAAAATTGAAACCAATTAAACTATGCTCAAATAGTCATCTCAACTTGACCTAACTCTTGTTTGACCCAATTTGACCAATTGTCAACCTAACTCATTTTGACCCATTTGACCCAAATGGGTCAAACCCAAATTAAACCAAATGAACTTCAAATGACATGAAATTTGATCCAAACTTACTTTTGACTCATTTCAAATCTCCCAAATCAAACCAAAGTCAAATGACCACTTTGCCCTTGGGTCAAGGGGCATTCCATGAGAAAGACACTTTCAAGTGGTCATTTCTCTCACTGACACTCATCCATTGGTCCATAGGCACCAAGACACTGATTTTTGACCCAGGAGTGGTTGGCAGCCATGACTCATGGGAGGTGAAATCACCTCACCTCTCCCATTGGAACACTTGGCATGAAGGACTCACCTCCCTTGCTGGACACCACTTTCCTTCATGAGCCCACTTTCCATGCCTTAGCCAACCATGGAGCCACCTAGGATGATTTTCTTCCATTCCAAACCACCCCAAGCCAAATGACATGAGTTTGGAGCCAAAAATTTAAACAAAAAAGTGGAAAAAGATTCATTTTTGGTTCTAAGGCTTTAGTGGTCAAGGAAACCCTCATTCCTCTCATTCTCCTCCTCTAGAGCTCCCAAAGCCATTAGCAATCATCCACTTCATTTTGGAGAGAAATACTAAAACTAAGAGATTTGGTGAGGAAATGATGATCACCAAAGAAACTTTGTTTCATGTGAAAGTGAGGATCTAAGCTCACCAAGGCTTCTTCCCTCACTCCCTGAGTCACCATCACCAAAAATCATCCCTGAGGTAACCTTCAAAAAATCATATTCGCTTAGATCTTTCATTTTGTGATGAGTTTTGCATAATTTTTAGGAATCTACCCTAGATAATCCCACATTTTTAGTTTAAATCATTCCAATTAGAAAATAGAATTTTTTCTGTGCGAATCGATGTGAAAATGAGTCCATTTGGACAAGTTTTCACTTAGAAATCTTTTTTTTTAAAAAAAATCTATTTTACTCATCACCTAAGTATACCGTCCGATCTTGCGGTTTGTGGATTGATCTCGATGGATTGGATCACGTGATGGCCTTGGATGCGCGACGGAGTCCGATCATGATATGCGCCCGGCATCGATCACGCCGAATGTGATGTTCTGGCCTGAAGCGATCAATCTGACCATCCAATCGAATCGATGGTCCGGTTGCTTTTCCTCATTGACCACCGCTTTCACTGATACCACGCGACAATCGCGTGACGCCGCATGGTGCGCATGCCACGATCACCGCAAGGCCCATCAATGCAATGTGCCGTTGCCATGTCGTCGCTGGATTTTTGATTTAAAAATTAATTTAAATTACCTAAACTTCAAAAATTTAGAAAATAAAATACTTAACCAAAAATTATAAATAAGGCTTTTGGATTCATCTTTCCAAGAGGAATCCAAAAAATCCAAAATCCCCAAATTTGCCTAAATATTTTGAGCTTAATTTGAGTTTCAAAAAAATAATATTTTTTTTATTTAAACCAAAAATACATGTTAGATTAAGTTGAAATTTCAAAGATTAAAATTGATGTTAAAATACACCACCATAAAATTTCTAAGTCAAAATGACATTTGATTAAAATATTGAATTTTGAATGTCAAATGGTTTATTTTATAAGATAAATTAGCATAATTCTTAAAAATTACTTAAATCAAAAACTTCATAAATTCATAACTAATTGTAAACAAATTCAAAAAATACAAACGTAGGTTCATTTTAAAGATAATTCAGAGGAAAATCCAATAAAATTATTTTTAAAATTTGAATAGTAGATTTCCTTAATTATGATTTATTTGAAACTTAATAACCCTAATTACTCCCTAATGACATCATTAATTAATTTCAAACTTCTCGCATGTTTAGTGGGATGACTTCTCCCCTAATTTTCAATTTATTAATGAGTAATCAAAAAATTAATTAATGAACCCTAATCACTCTTTAATATAAAGGTTAATTAAGCATATGAAGAGTGGTTTAATTGATTAAGATAATTAAACTTTGTTAAGTGATTAGAGGTTTATGGAATGATTTTGGGATATTTTCTTAAGCTATTCCCTAAATCCCCTTTCTTCCTTAATGCAAATCTAATTAAGGGTTAATCCACTAATGATCTACTTAATTAATCAAATCAAATTCTCCAAAACATTCCAAAACTTAATCAATCCTTCTTGGGTAGATACTTAGGTGTTCAATAACCTAAGTAAACTTAAGGAAATCATACCTAACCCATATGTGTGGGAAGGGTTGTGAAAGTACTTAAATTAAATCCTTTAGCTTAATTAATCATTAATTATGAGCCAATTACATTAGGTACCTTTTTTTTCCTAGGATGCATTGCTAATTTAAATTCCTTGTGATTTTATGTCATATATTGGCTCATAATTATTTGATTAAATATATTAAAGTGGCATAGGTAAGGGGTAATTAACGAACTTAACTATACCTTAACCTAATCAAAACATAAAATTAATCTAATCACCTAAATATTAAAATAAAATAATACACACATGTGGAATGGGTGGCCAGCAAACCTTCTCACACTTTCCTAATTCAAATCAAACTCAAAGCAAAATGAAAGTCTCCTTAAACAACTTTTGATTCTCTTTAAATGATCTTATTTCATAAGATTGTCTTTAAGAATTAATTAGAGTGAATGAAATTATATGCTTACATCACTTTATTTCTTTCATAGAATGTGTCATATGAAAATCATACATTCATGCTTTTCTAAAATCAAATTCAAAATGAAATATTTTTTATGTAAAATTGCATGTTTTGGTTAAAGTAAAAAAATATGAGTGGCTATTATCACTATTAAATTCAAAACTAATTTCAAAATCTATAAATCAAATACCTAAAACTAAAAGTATGCTATTTATAGTTATTTATAAGCTTGCATGTGAATATAAAAATGTGTCTTATGTTTGTTTCTTTTCTTTCCTCTTTGTATGAATTTGAATAAGATTCGCAAAGTATATAGTTCTTTTAAAGAACATAACACTTGCTTAAATCTATTCTTATCCTCTTCCATGTTATGACTTAAGAAAGATTTTACACATATAAATTACATAACCAAGTAAACATAAGTACAATTTTTGCATCTTTCTTTTCATTCATTTCTTTTGTACATATGCTTGTATTTAAGAAAAGTATATTAATGGACAACTCTAGATTGTGAGACAAGTACATAGTCTTGTATCTTACATTGCATAAATACTATGCCTTCATACATCCATATGTGCATATGAAAAGATAAAGAAAACCTCTTTCTACTTAATAAAATCATGCATTATAAAGCATTCAAATTTTCTTAAGTAACTCATTAGCATTCTTTCCATGCATTTCTTTTGCATACACATGTATTTAAGAATGATCTGTCCACTTATCCTTTTAACCACTTTCATGTATGAATTGTTACACTATCATTTTAACAATCATCGCTAACATGGACCACTTATCTATTCATACCCCATGCTTTGCATGAGGGAAGAATCCCTTCACTTTGGCATTCCTTTGTAGATCATCATACATATGAAATTCACTTCTTATCTCACTCAAGTGAATTGATTCATGCATTCTTTGGGTTAGTATATAGTATGGACAACCCGGTTGACATGTAGCCCTAAGTAAGTCTTGTTCCTTACACCGTTAACAATGGCGCTTGTACTCACTTATGTCTTTTATACTTGTAAATGTGCATATGAAAATGGATAAAAGAATCACTCTCTTCTACTTAACAAAATCATGCATACATAAACTTTCCAAGTTTCCTTAAGCAACCTCTTAGCATTCATTATTAAGGTGTGCTAAATACTTATATGTATGTATAGATATGCTTAGGATTCATTCATGTATACATGTAGGAAAGAAATAAAATGTTGTGTGTTAGATAGTAATTCACTTTACTTAATCTTAAAATTCCTTTCTTTTTGAATAGGTTTGTTTAAATAAAATATAAACTTAAGATTAATTAAAATACATAATAAAATATTTACTAAACAAAAAATCATTAATGAATCTACCTTAGAAGTTCTTAAGGAAGGGAGGAAAGAGAAGTTCTCTCTTTTCCTCTCTTATAACCTTTAATAATAAGTAGGTTCATTCAAACCAAATAAAATCATCAAATAAAATTAACTAATATCAACTAAACAACTTAAATGAGACCACCCTTCTAAGTTGAACCTTTTCACTTAAAATCCTAACCTTAAAGCCTAGCTAAGCATACCACATAAACCTTACATGGCACACACATTAGGCTAAGTCACCACTTCTAGTCCTATGTTAGGGCGGTGCATGGTTTGATGTTTATTTTATTTTGTGATGTAATATTTTAGTCTAGATGTTAGGGTGTATGTGCGTAGAATGAATGGTAGGATGATTTAGTCTAATCATTATCTTTTCAGGGATTGTGCTTAAGTGATGTTATAATAAAAATATAACTGCTTTTGATGTGCGGGCTTATACCCTTAAGCATAATCCAAAATAGGCGGTGGACTTGGTTACCCATGTGAGGGGTGCTAAGTCCAATTTATTTATATAAATGCTTGGATTATGTGATTTGTTTAGCTAATCTCTATTTTGCAAGTGTTAGTTAGACTTTTCCTTTTCATGTATTTTTGCAATTAGGATTTTGGAATGATTATTATGGGGGATTATGATGAACATTGGTTATAAGGCCATACCTTATGTACCATGTGAAGCCTTTGGAGCCTCCACCTTCCAACCATCCAAAAGAAGGAACCAAAAGAAGAAAGAAGAAAGAAGAAAATAAGAATGAAGAAATGAAGAATGAAGACCCCCATAACATAAATTTCTTGCTTAATTGTAATTAATTAAGTAATCCAGTTGTATAAGGGTAGAGCTCACTACCAATTTATTTTCGAGTTTGTATGGTGCTCAACTACAAATGACCTTTTATTTGATATTTTATTTATTTTTATGGATTAAAATGGCATGTTTTCCTAATTTTTTCTTGCTTTGATGTATGGCCTGATGATAATTAGGCTCTTTGGGAAAAATAAATCTTCTACCAAATTAATCAATTCAAAATTAAAATAAATAACTCATAACCTCATTTAAAGCTTAAGTTAAAAATCAAGATAAAAGAATTAGGAACCCTTTAGCTGGATGAGTATATCTTTTATAACATCATGCACAAAAGCATCTTATTTCACTCTTGATTGGAGGGCTTCCACCTTTGCTAGAGAAACTTGACTTGACCTTTGAGAGCCATGATGGAAATACACCTCCTCCCTTCTCACTAATTTTGGCCAATAATCTTACTTCTCATGGATTAGGCATATGAATCCAACAAGCCTGAGTCAAATGATTGTCTAAAAATAAAATAATATGTAATATGATTTGCATTAGATTTAGGTCATTTGAAGCAAGCTCTTACATGATCTAGTGTCTTTAGAGAGTGAGTTTAAGGACTTAGTCTCTTTCTAAATAAATAATAGCCCAACTATCTTGCATAAAGCATATGACTTGCCTACATGTATTTAAAATCATATGAGGAGTTAGTACCCCTGCAGTTGTAAGTCCAATCGGTGGTTTGTCCTCTCTTGTGGAGGCAAACCAATTACCCAATTTTGCCTTAGATTTAGGTCATGCTTTTGACCCTTGCCAAAGCTCTCTAGATTTAGGTTCTGAGATTGCTTCTCCCTTCTATGGGTCATAAGCATAAATCCTCACCTTTTAGGCATTTTCATAACTTTGTATTGTGGAATTATAAGTCTTGAACTTCTAAAAAAATTCAACTAAATAAATAATTCCCTCAATTTCAAAAATGTAAATCCCAACCATAGGATATTTTGGGATGTCAAGCTTCTAGTATCCTAAACAACCCTACTTATCTCATTTGGCTTGATAAGAACTACCTCCTCTTGATCGATCTCACTTGATTTGCCAAAAATAAACTAATCGATTGGTAGTCCTACTTATTGAAATCTTTGGAGACAATAATCATTTATCTTAATCGAGAGTATTCTTGAGGAATCTCATTCCTTAAGATGCAATTAACTATGGAGGCTTGCCTCTGTAGGAAACTTAACAAACCTGTTTAAAATAAACCCCACTTTACTTTTTCATGTAAAGTAGGGGAAGAAACTTTGGCACATATGCAGACCCATAGTCCATAGAAGTCCTTATTGAGGTGATTAGGTCCATTGTAGGGTGACTTCTATCTTCAAGATAGTACACCTCTCCCTCAATGTCGCATCATCACCCTAATAAGAACATCTATGGATCTATGTGATATCCAACCAAAAAGCATATATTTCTCTTTTCATTTATCCTCTCTAAAATGATATATGTTGGCGGGAATTTTTTCACCACAATACCTTATACAACCACCAAGCATTAAAAAAACAAAAATGATTATCTAAAACAAATAAATAAATAATCATACAAGGTGGTAAAACTCAATATGACATCTTAGCATTTTATTTGCACCACTTGATGTTCTTTATCAAGGTTAGTCCCTAGTCTAAGTATGCCACAATTGTGATCATAAGATCGCTAAAGTTTAATGACTCAATAGTGTGATTCTAGTTCTAAATAACAGGTAGTTATCTATATGTAAGGTATGGCTTGAGATTTCTACTAGCACAAATGACTCTTGTTGGAAAGGTTATCATTACTTTGAAATGTGGTCATCTATGGAGTGGGTATGAATCTTCCAAAATTTTTTTTTTGTGTTATATACTACTAGTCATGCAAATTTTCACACTTAAAAATAGAGTTTGGAGATCCAACCCACCTTTATGTCTATATGCTTGATCTTGACATTCTCACATAATTGAGTCTTATCTATTTGATCTTCATCATCATGCATGAGCTTAATGTTTGATCTTTATGTTGCATCAACTATGGAAATTCAAATTGAAGCACCCATAACTCATAATTTTCTTTCATAGTGAATAGAATTTTGGAAACACAAACATGGAGAGCTCTTAATTATGGTTTGATGATTACTCAAGCCCTATACCAACATTCCCTCATAAATGAAAAATATTTAGGTTGGAAAAGTAATCAAATTAAATCAAACCAAGTTAATCCAATATCATATTAATCCAAAAGAAATAAAATTTTACATTTTGCCTTTTCAAAAGAGTTCAAAACCTATAATTTATGAAATATATCACATGGCTTGTGTAACACTTATAGAAGTTATTTTGTTTGCTTAATTCTCCAAATATTTTAAAGATGTTTTATTTAATTTTAAGAACATATATAATTTTATTTGGTTTAGTGGGAAAAATAATTCACCATATATGTTTTATTTAATTTTGAGAACATTCATTGTGTTAGAGTGAATGACTAATATTTTAGCTTTGAATGAAGATTCAATTCATACATATATAAATGAAGACTTTCACAAGAGATATTAAAATTATTGTGTGAAATAAACTTGGTATGGCTTAATTAATGTAATTATACGTGAAAATCATTGGTTATAAATGATGCCTTTTCTAGAATGAAAAGAGGCACTTATAAAATATGATAGATATGCATTATGTAAAATGAATTCTATCGTAAAATTACCTAAATCTTGAGGCAGAGTTTTCCATCAAGATAACATATTATGATCTCTTTGGTCATTATTCTTTGAGGTGAGGAGATAAGAGACCAATAAGTTCAATATAATATTGGTATTAATGGTGTACACATCAACTATATTAATGATTATATATGTAAAAATTATGAGAAATGATAGCCAATGAATTAGGTGAGTTGACATGAAACACCCCTTTTAAATGATGATGCATCAAAACTATTTAAATTAGAAGATGAATGAGTTGAATATCAATATTGATGTGATGCATATCAACCTATTAATGATATTTACTTGTTAATATTTATGATGAGGTGACAATTGGTATTGATGGCTTGTATTGATCTAATAGGTAGGCGCACATCAACATATAAGTAATGATTGCAATGAAATCGAAACAATAATGTAGGTTCCATTATAGTGCATTAGCAATTTAATTGATGGCACTCATTGATATTATTGGTGATGATAGGTAACAAGTTCACTGAGCATTATTGTATTCATGTGGCAATAGTTTGATAATGATGGTCAAGAGATCATAGTCTAATAATAAAGGTCAATAGACTTAATTGAGTTATGGTGGTTGAGTGATAATGATCAAGCGAGATAATTATGGGACAATAATCATGTGTCTTTGATCAAATAACTAGAATCAGATGATCATTGTTGGATGATGGTGATTGAGATATCTTACCATAATACAAGGACAACATGTTATTATCATACACACAAGTATTGCTAACCTTTTGAGTGACATTGGTTAAGAGAATGAAGTCAGAACCATGATTAAGAGAATATCAAACAATAATGATCAAGCAATAATGATTTGGTGATCATGGTTGAGCGATGATGGTTAAAAGACTGATAGTGGTGGTTAAGCCGATCGAGCCATCTGAAATTCTAAATAATTGCTCGAGTCATCCGAAAGTTTTGAGTGAGCAGTCGGATCAATCGAGCTCATTCGATCCGGCTCGACTTGAAATGAGGCCAACCAACCAGCCGGAAAACCAAACGAACCGGCTAAATGCAATGACAGAGAGTTACGTAACTACATAAGCATAACAAAATAGGTAATGACTAATGAGGTAAAAAAATAACATCATCAATCAACATTTATCCAATCGCATTCAGTTACAAACCTGTACCCACGAGCCACGAGCCGGGGCCCTAATGAATCAACCCAAGTCCCAACATCAACATTCTAACCTAAAATAGTAGAATAACAGAAACAAATACAACTGAAACCCCGTAAATTGCAAGTACCCCAACCGCAAAAAAAAAAGAATGCTTAAAGAACCGAAATATCCCCAAATCAACTTCACCAGAAACATCCCCAAATCCAATAGGGGAACCTCAAATAATGGAATAAATGATACAATCAAATAACCAAAGAATACTTATAATCGTGAAATGAAATAGAAAGAGGAAGTATTTCTGGAGCAAGGAAGCAAACCAAGCACATGCAAAGGATACGAATCACCGATCAAATCAAGTAAACCAAGACTACCGATCGATGACAATACGACGAGCACACCTCACTCAAAAAACTTGCACAAGATGAGAGAACGAGAACCGTGAGAGAAGGAAGAACCAGAAGCGGGAGTCACCAAGTCGAATGGGTCGAGTCGAGGGTATTAGAATAGAATTTAGAATTAATCTATCAATTAACGGACGGCGATATGTTTTCGCTCGTGGGCGTCAAACCCGCCTGCTCGCTTTGATCCCCATGAGCCGCTGAAGCCACTTAGTCGCTCAAAATAAATTCACCACATTTTGGAAAATCTCGTTGCTTATGATCTCTTTCAAAGAGGACTGAAATGCCACGATCTAAATTCTAAGAAGAGCAATCATAAATGAGTGATGATGATGATTACATTATAATCTAGAAATGGTGATTGGGAGAGTGTAATAATTGTGAAAAATCATATTTTGATGATGGGAGATTGTTGCTAAGTGATAGCAAACTATGGTTAGGTTTAGATGAGCAAGGTCAATTGATAGTCTAACAAGGTAATTGACGATTTTATGATAACAATCAAGTAGTGATGATCCCCACTATGCTGTTAGGTGGTGGTGGTTTGATGGTGATGGTTGTGCAATGGAGATCCATCAAGAGTGGTTAGACAATGGAAATCTTGAGGTGTCGTAGAGTTTTGGGATCCTTCATTAACGTGAGTATTTTCTCCCATCCAAAGCTCCCTCATGAGAATGCAGTACTAGATTTTGGAGTGACATTTTGATTATTTTTTTTACTAGAATCTCAATAAATTTTATTGAACAACTCAATGATCCTCTTCATTATAAGATTTTTTTTAATTTTAACTACCTTAATGAAGTCAATTAAATGATCTATTTGTTAGATTTATCTATGAATCTCTCAATTACTATATGTATGCAAGATCTAAATATTATTTAGTCATTTATTTAACATTTAAAATTTTAACTCAACTTTAAGTATTTGATTTGGGATTATGATGGTTGGGGTGGTGCTGATTTGACGATGAGTTGTACAATGCAGATCCACCAACAATGGTCAGGCAATGGATGTTTGTTGAGGTGTCGGGTAGAGTTTAGGATTCTTCATATATGTGAGCTATTTTCTTTTCTCCCATCCAAAGCTCCCTCATAGAGAATGAGGTACTAAAAATTTTTTTTGGAATAAGATTTTGATTATTTTACTAGAATCGCAATAAATTTCATTGAACAACTCCTCAAGAAATTCCATCGAACAACTCAATCTCAAGAAATTCACAGAAATTTTGTTTTTTATTGTCTTAATGAAACCAAAATTAAATAATCTTATGCTAGTTATATTTATCACATTGAATCTCTTAATTCAGCTATACGTATTCAAGATCTGAATATCATTTAGTCATTTAATCAATATTTTAAAATTTTTAACTAGACTTCGAGTATTTAATTTGGGATTATTAAGAGTCGGATCAGATCACTTTTGATTTTGATAGGTTTATGTCTTTGAGATGCTCAATTTGACTATGAAATTATTAAAATCATACACAAATTTTAATTCTAGATATTTTAACCAAAAGTTACCTTAAGATTCTTGTTTCAGCCATATCAATAGTCATTAGTGAAGTAACATATTGATTTTATATTTTTAATATATGTTTACTAAGACTTTTTTATGCCTATCCTTCAATGCTTAGATTATATAATCATATTTAGTGAATAAACTGTAGAATATAATATAATTTAACTACGAGCTTAATTTTGGAGATCAAGTAAAATATAATAAATGTAATATAATTCGTTCTCATGATTAATAACATTATTAATATCCTCTCTCTCACAAAAATTAAATTTAGTTTTTCTCAATTGTACTGAACGAGAAAGATATGAAAAATAAACCTTTGACTTTGCAGCCATCGGTTAGTTGGATGTCGCATTCATAATGAGGCTGCAATGTACCTTCGCCTCAATAATTCTATTATCAAAAAAAAAAAAAAAAAAAAAAAAAAACAAAATACTTTGTTGAATTTAAGATCTTTAGCTCTGATGGGAAAATAATTTTTAGATGAACATTTCATTTTAGTAAGTAGCAATCATCAATTCATTAGGCTTCGCGTTTTATTCTATAAGATAATAATCAAATCATTTATGTATATTTATTTCTTTATAAAATAATAAATATTATCTTAAGAAATTTAAAAAAAAGAATGCCATGTCTTTTAATAGTTACTCACTTTTATACTTTAAATTAAATTAAATTAAATTATAAATCTAATGGAGTTTAGCTGTCATAATTTCAGAAGTTGAATTGATTGGAACAATTTTAAGAAGGTTTATGGATCAAATTTAAAATTATAAAAAATAGTACATTATTTTTATATTGAAATACTTGAGGATAATATTCATCACAAACAAGTTATTAAACAAAATTTTATGTAGAGATATGAGGGATCATTTGGATAGTCTCTTGCTGGTCGATGGATCATCATTCGCTTATTTTGAATAGGTGCAACTCACATATATGCACAACTAAGAAGGAGAGTGTAGTTTGTTGAATTGATTCAATTAAATTTATCTTTGATAAATTATATTAGCTTAACCTCTAAAATATATGTATTCCAATACTTTTTCATGTCATTTGGATTCATTCTATTCTACTTAAAAAAATCCATTTAATTTGAGAAATAATTTTTGAATTATAGGTTATGATCAACATCATTAAGTATTCTGATATTAATTATTGGTGTCAAAGAGTATGAACCTGCTATGGTTAAAATAAAGAAAGAGGCGTAAGAATAAATGATTGAGGGTCAATGGTGTGTAATCTCTTTTCATAATATTTTACCTGTATTTATAGTTTTGGGCTAACAGAATTTTTTCCTTATGCTTGTATTTTTTTATTAGATAATAATAAAATAATAATAATTAAATTCTTCCAAATCTTAAACTGAATATAATTCATTCGTTAGTCTGAGTTGTACTCATAATATGAAATTTGATGGGTTCAAGATGATTGTATACTAGATTAATGAATGAATATCGCATAGGGATGATTGCCAAATTGACTTAGGATTTATTTGGGGGAGTTATAGCTTTTTGCAAAAGCTAGTTATAAAGTTGATGCGGATAAAGTAGCTTTTTGAAAAGCTATTATATGTGTTACAAATTTTTTTTTTGAAAAATTTAAATAGTAGCTTTATGACATTTATCGTATTATAAAAATTATGATTCTCAACAGTGACTTTTCATCATAAAATTTTCTAAAAATTAGCTAAAAATTAGTAGTTAAATGCAACTTATGATTACTTTCTAGTTAATTTTTGAAAAACAAAATATTCAAAAAAATGTTTCAAACACATCCTTAGTTAACTGTCTTTCAATTGTTGATCATGATGCGGGTCTTTTAAGAATGCTGATAAATATATGATTTGATTTTTAGGGAATTCGGCTATACATTCATAATAAGTATTAAAATAGTATTTTGTCAAATGTGGATTTTATGATTCGGTAATTGTAAATTTAAATTACACACAAACATGCAATCAAAAGCACGATACAAACTTGCATTTTCTCTACAGCGTTACAAATATGTGCGACGTATATATCGAGAGTTCATGTAAAATACTTCATTGGCTAAAAAACTGATCATTCAGTAGTAACATAAGAAGGATGTTAATTTTGTGACATTTGAGAGCACTTTTACTTTTTAATTTATTTATAATTTGATATAGAACAAATATATATATATATATATATATATATATATATATATATATATATATATATATATATATATATATATATATATATATATATATATATATATATATATATATATATATATATATATATATATATATATATATATATATATATATATATTTATTGAATATTTTATAAGTTGATGGTAGCCCCTACTGTCCTAAACCCTATAAATGGCTAAGAGTTTATATTTTAAAAATAATTAAAATTATTTTAAGTATTTTTAAAATATATTTTTTAAATATTTAAAATAAAAATATTATAAATACAAATAATTATATTTTTTAAAATAATAACAAAAAAGATTAATGTGGTGGTTGTGAGATTGATCCCTTTGGTTGGTGAAACAAAGTTGAGCAAAGGGGATGACAAACAAACTTAGAAGTCCACCATGCGACATAAATTTTTTTTTTTATATGGCTTCGCTACGTTGGATCATCTCGGCCCACATTAGTAGAAATTTTTGGCGTTAAGTTTTTGAGTTGATGCAATAATATGTTCATGTTGATCGATATGATGAGACTGCACCGTTCAATAAATGATAATATAGAGCAAAAATAATATTTATATTCAAGCTCAATAAGAATATGGATGATCAGGTTTAGTTTGAGCTTGATCAAGCAGGATTTACATTGAGTTATTAAAAAGCCACTTGTTTAGCAAAATAAGTAAGTCTAATCGAAAAGCCACTTATTAAAAAGCCACTTATTTATAACTTTTAAGTGATATTACTTATAAACATAAATAAATTGACTAACAAGTTATTCAAATTTATTCATTTAATAATCAGTATTTATCAAGTATTTGAACTTATTTAGTTAGTCAATCAAATGATCATGATCAAGCATTTATCAAGCTGAGCTACGTGTACTTTATCGAACACTCAATTCATATATAGTTTAGTTGTGGTGGTGCCTAGCGGTGATATGTCGTACAAACCAATTGCATTACATGAGTTGTGTATTTAGAATTCACTTAAATTAATTGAATTATAAATACATTATAAATGAACCAAATAGAAAAGGGCTGAAAAAATTTGTCCTTCTACTCCATATTTGCTTTTATTTCAATAAAATAAGTACATTTTGAAAAATCTTATATTTTATTTACACTAGTATTACTTGCAGCAAATCTTCATTGAGGGTATTTTAAATTCTTATTGAAATACTATACATTTATTTCTTTTCCAACAAAAAATTCAATTTTTATATTTTTTATGTTTAATTTACTTTATACTCAAAATTCTTTCAAATTAATCGCTATGAATTAGGAAAGAAGAGAAACTTACATAAAACAAACTTTAACAAAGCTAAATCAGGTTTGTCATTTTAAGTTGAATTTCGCAAAGGAGAAGATAAAAGAGATCGGGTTTGAATAAGCACATGCTCAGCGCAGTTCAATTCAATACGCTTGTAGCCCTGAATACTTGCACTTATTTTACAACAGTCAACAACTTGGTTTCAGTGGCCAGCCTCTTGGATTAAATTCAGTAAACAAAGCCAAGACTTGGTTAAATTTAATGGTCAACAAGTCCGGCCGAGGTGGTCACCTATGGCCCAATTTGTTTTAGCTTTTTATTGAGACATTTATATAAATATCACATAATTTTTATATATTTATATATATAATATCTAAAGTTAATATTTACATACATAATACTTAAATATTTAATATCATATCAGAAATATCACTATCATTAATTTTTTTTAAGTAAAATACATTTTTTTTCATACATAAAAAACGTTATATATATATGAATATCAAAAAATTAGATGATATATATATATATATATATACATGAGATTTGTGTGGTATGTATGTAAATCTCTTTTTGTGTCCTCCCATTAGAAATGTTGATAGTTTAAGATTGAAGATAAAAGATTGTCAAAAAATGAGCATAAATATCTTTTTTGATGAGGAAAATTTGGTCAACAATTTTGTTTAATTTCATTATATCTTGACTTATTATTTTGAAACTAGTCTCTCAACCTATCTACATTCTTAAGAACAGCTTAAAATTCCTTGGATTAAAATAGATATGGGTATTTCTATTGTTTCAAGGTTAACACATTCACCTTTATTAATATAATTCTTGTCCTTATTTGGAAAGAATAAGTTGAAGGTAAAGCCTTAATAGTGAAGTGAGATGCATTATAAATTAAAACATAAAACATATATAATAAATATTTGAGATTGAGACATTAAAGGTATGTTCTTGATCAATTTTTTTATATTTTATTATTTTTATATAATTTTAAAAATATGTTTAGAAGGTATTTTTAAGTGTTTCTATTTTTAAAAAATAAATCATATTATTTTAAAAACATTCAATAGATTTTTTTATGCATTTAAGTATTTTTTTTCTAAAAATAACTATCATTACTGCCCACTTATTGCAGCTAATCATTATTTGTTATAAGATATCATTGTCACCCACCACACCAGCTATTGCTGTCACTATCACTGTCACATAACAATAAAAAAATATAGATACAAATATATATATATATATATATATATATATATATAATAATAATAATAATAATAATAATAATAATAATAATAATAATAATAATAATAATAATAATAATAAAATTAATAAATAAAAGTGATCTCTACAATTTCAACTAGAGTTACATCCATGAAAAAGAACAAAGAATCCAATTCATTAGAAATAATAATCATCTATCCTATAGTAACCCTCATGCTTGTGAGTTCACATTTTTCATTAATGATCATGTATTTAGTGCATTAAGATAAATTATCAAAATCTAATGTGTAATTAATGTATATTTATTATAAAATTTGTGTATACACATCATATGATATGATTTATGGATGTTGACATCCACATATGTGCCATAAGTCAAGACAAGCCCACAAGTCAAATTCGACGGACTTAAGAGGTGACAATACGCAAATTGAGACTCAAAATACACTGGATGTCACTGAAAATGGTAAAAATGATCTCTGATTGATGAACAGACTTCACCGTTGCATTCAGAACGTCGAAATTAATCAGACTATAAATATTGCAAAATCTAACGATCAATCGATTAAGTGCTCGAGTTATCAATGTGGCGACACACATATTAGAGTCGAAAAGCTGCGACGATGTCCGAATGATCTCAGTTCATGAAATTGATTTTGCCGTTAGCTTCAAAATATCAAAAACTATCAAATTAGACTGTCCGTGCTCAATTCGGATGAGTCTGTACAAATGTCAAATGATTTGAAGTGATAGCACGTAAATTGAGGTTGAAATGCATAAAGAGTCATCAAAATCAGTTCAAATGACCTTCGATCGACGAACAGACTTCTTTTTAGGGTTTAGGAGGTGCTGAGTCGTCAACATGCTTGCACGCATGTCGAAGTTAGGAGGCGCTGATGGAAGCCAAACGACCTCCATTCATAAAATTGATAGCACTGTTAACTTTGAAATGTTGAAATCTATCAAATGAGATTGCCCGCGCCCAATTCAGATGACTTTATGCAAATGTCGAATAATCAGCAGTGATAACACACAAATCGAGGTTGAAACACACTAAACGTCATCGAAATCAACTCAAATGACATCTGATCGACAAACAATCTTCGCCGTGGTGTTCAGAATGTCGAAATTGGTTAGGATATAAATATTAGATGACTGGATGAGCAACCAATCAAGCGCTCGAGTCGTCAATGCGTCTGCATACATATAGTTGAGAGATCGACGCAGTCAAACGACATCCGCTCAGTTGAAATTGATTGACATTGGCTTTAAAACATCAAAAATCTATCAAGAAAACTATTCACACTCACCCGCTCAGGCATTGTCGCCGAAAAGTGATGCGCATTTCGAAAATTGACTTCGATTTGGCTACTCAACCAAACGACATCCGATCGAAAGCAACACCATTGCATTCAGAACGATAAAATTACCTTAAACTGACATATATATATATATTGACTATGTGTATTTACCGGAATCCAAATTAATATCATTTAAATTAATTTAAAATTAATTAAAAAATTCTCAAATTAACCCCATGCTCAACCATTCCTCTCTATTTTCAGTTTTTTAAAAACTACCCTCATTCAAAAATAAAAAAATTGAAAAAAAAACTATTCCCTCCTCTTCGTCCCTCATTCTATCTCACGTCTCTCTCTCTCGTCAAACACAGAAGAACAGGTAAATTCTCCTTTTTTTCTGATTTTTTTTTCTCCATTCTATGCATTTTCCACCGTGCCAATCCCGCCGCCGGCCTTCCAAGTTCCCGTGGCCGCAAAGATTGTCGTCAGCCGTTAATCCCGCCTCCAGCGCGCCTCTACCGCCGACGCAAATCGCCAACTCGACCCAAGGCCTGCGAAACCGGCCTGCACGCACAACTCCGCGCGCTCCGCGCGTCCCGAGCCTCCTGCTGCCGCAATCCGTCCATGCGCCTTCGCCGCCGACCCACGTGCCTTCGTCGCCAGCTTGCGCACCTTCCGATTTGCCACTCCCGCAGGCGCAAACTGCGGGACCGGCCCGCGTTACCGTTGCTGACCCGCACTCCGTCGCCCGGCCCAGCCTGCTCCTCGTTCCTGCGGCCCATCCTACTGCGACCCGACCCGCCGCACGACCCACGTCCTCGAGCCTGTGGCCCATCCCGCCGCTGCCGCTGTCCTGTCCAGCGACTGCAAAACCGCACGTCACCCGCAGCCCGACCTTCGCGTATGGCCCGCACTCGTGCGACCCCCCTCTAGCCCAGTCTCACCCGCACGCGACCCGTTTTCGGCCTGTTTTGACCTTGCAAAGGCCCGCCGGCCTCCTTCACTCCAGCCCAAGGCCCATCAGCCTCCATCCCTCCAGCCCAAGGCTTACATCTCCTCCCTACAGCCCACCAACCCATTGTTCAGCCCCGTTCTGTGCAAATCCAGCCCGCAAATATGATTCATTATGTGTAATCCTTCCCACAAGCTCACAACCTATCCAAATTTCACCGTTTCTACCTCGCCGCAATCGGGGGAAGAACATCGTCAAGAAGGAAATTCTTCTTTCTATTTTTGGCATCGCACCTCTTATTTTAGCCACCCAAAATTTTGCTTCGCTACGAATTGGGAGAAGAACATCATTAAGAGGTGAATTCTACTTTCGATTTTCGGCGTCGTACCCCTTGCTTTAACCACCCAAATTTTCGTTTTGTTGCAAATCGGGAGAAGAACATCGTCAAGATGTGAATTCTTCTTTCTATTTTCAGCGTCGCACGCCGCGTAGCCTTTCCAGTTTTTGTTTCGTAGCGAATCAGGGGAAGAACATCGTCAAGAGGTGAATTCTTCTTTCGGTTTCTAGTGTCGCACTCATTGCCTTACACTCCTAAATACCTACCTAGCCCCGCTCCTTTACCGAGCATTGCAGCACACCGAAAAATGCATCGGAATAGATGTGATCGTGAATATGGAAATATATATATAGATATATATATATATATATATATACATATATATATACATACATACATATATATATATATATATACATATATATATATCATATACATACATATATATATATATATATATATATATATATATATATACATATATATATATATATATATACATATATATATATATATATACTGTAGGTTTGAAAGACCCATGTGTCGCGAGATGAAATTCGGTTATTGGTCAAGAAGTCACCACTCGTTACGCTCATCAAAGCGTACCGAGTAAGCCAACACTTGTTAGATGTCACTTCCCCTAGATGAAATGCTGCCAAAATTTTCTAATTTCTAGACTTAGAAAAAAAGGGGGAACGATTATATATTGTATTATATGTTTTCTTTCAGATTTAAAAACCTTGTTGTGTTCATCAGGGCATAACGAGATGAAATTCGATTGTGGTGTCGTAAGACACCCCTCGCTACACTTATCAGAGCGTATTGAGTAAGCTAAAATGCCCCCGATGCGCCCTACCTGGGGATGATCTGAGGTTGAAATTCGTTAAATCTTTTTACTTAGAAAAAAATGGAGGAGTGAAATGAGCTAACTTAAGAGTGCTAAATAGGGAAACTTGTAACTAATTTTAAACTAAAAAACATAAAACAAGAGGAAAAAAGGGAGGAGCTTTTAAATCAAATTTTGAGAAGAATAGAATATGTATTTAAAATATAAGTGAAATTTGGGAGAGGCAAATATTAAACTCATAAATTTGGGAGAGGAGAATATTAAACTCATAAATTTGGAGGAGGCGAATATTAAGCTCATAAATTTGGGCAAGGAGAATATTAAGCTCATAAACTTTGGGGAGGCTAATATTAAACTCACAAACTTTGAGGAAGACTAAGGGAGGCTAATATTAAATGCACAAACTCTAATTGTAATTCTCTATAGCTTAAATTAAAGCGATAAAGTGAGTTCTCTTTTCTTGTAAATTTCTCAAAATTAAACAAGATTTAATTAGAATTTGGGGGAGGGGGATTAATGACAAACTTATAACAAACTTGCAATAAACTCAAAATCTAAGGATGAATCCAAATTAGATTTAACAACTCTTATGAATATGAAGGTGATTACTAGCTAATAAGCATAAGTGGGCTAAAACAACTATAACAAATCGACATAACTTATCAAAATTGATGTAAATTGAGCATAATCAAGTTGGTAAAATTACAAAAACTCAATAAGTAAACTAAGTGCAAGAAATATATTAAACTACAATATAAATTAAAATACCTTCTTCGCCACGGATCCAACCTTTATATAAACGTATAATAATAAATCTAAATCTACAAAAATCATAAGGCTTCTTTTGATCAAAAATTAAGAAATTTCATCATAAATTATGATTTTAAAAATTAACAAAATTATTAATTAGGTGAAATTATCTAAGCTATAAATTCATGCATGTGCTCATACATAGAGATTTTTAGTGCAAATTTTAATATATAAAAAGGATTTACAGGCTAAATTGGAATTAAATAAATATAAAATAAATCTCATAATTCAAACATAAATTACTTGAAACTACTACATACTCGCATGTGCCCAGACACTATGTTGAATGTCTAAATTCAAGTGTTTGAGGATGCTGCGCGGGTTATTTTCCGGTTTAGTCTTAGGACTAAGTCCGGATTAACAAAACCTAAAAGCCTATAATAAGAGTTTCAAATAAGTGAAATATTTGAGAAACCAATTACGCAATGGTCTAATCCTTATCATAAAACAGTTGACATAATCTAAAACTCTTAGACATATTCAAATTAATCAAGTTTTTAAATTAAATTAAATGAAAATCTGAAATCAATCTCATAATTTAGAAACAAACACTATGAAAAGTTTTACTAATACCCATGTGCCCCAAACTACCAATGCCTAAATTCAAGTAGGATCGCGTAGTTGTTTCTGCATTCTTAGACTGGTTGCTAACAAAACCTAAAACCTATAATAAGAGTTCCAAATCGGAATTATCTAAAAAATTGATTCTTAGTGACAAGATCTAATCCTTAAGCTTAAATATAATAGTGGGATCTAAAGCTCTTAAACATGTTCCAATTAATCAATTTTTCAAATCAAATTAAACATCAATCTAAAATTATTTAAATGAAATTCTATCATTAAAACTTAAATTAAACTTAATCTATCCACCCTCCATAACTGTTTGTTGGGGGTCACAAATTAAGAAAACTCTAGCTCACAAAGGAGCCAATGTCAAATCAAGTCTTATGCTATATTCACTCTCAATCAATTTCTTACCAGTAAGAACATGGCCTGTGTCCTTTGATTGCGTAGCTTGGCCAATTAGCTTCATAAATGAAGCAATTATGACCAGAGTCCTCTGATTAGGTGATTTTGTTAGTCCAGCTTCATTATATTATGATCATGACCATAGCCTGTATGCTCCCCAATGGCTTTGCCCTTTGAGTTGTGAATCATAGGGTATACTTGATAGGGCAAACAACCCTCTATCAGCTAAGGTAGACTTAAGATTATCTCCTTACAAACACTACCCCGTGTAAGGATTTCTTGAATGATAACCCATGTGTTGCCGATAAGGATCCTTCTCGTGGGTTTGGTACCTCCTCTGACTAAGTAGACTACGGACTGCGATTGCCTGGGATGATAGAAACATGGGATTTAGATCAGACACGTCATCATTCCCCCAATCATCATGTTTAAACTATAATGATGAATTTTATATCTCAAATTCTAAAACTTTATATTCTATATGCCATGCATGCATTTAACGATCAAATTTTAATCGAAAGTTCTCTCACTTATTGAGAGGGTAATTAACTATGTAAGTATGCATAAGAAACATGGAACCAGATCTAAAGTCCTCACTAAATGAGAATGAAATCTTTGGGTAGTGTCTTATTTACAATCTCATTTGCCTTCTAAAAATTACATCGACACTTTACACACTCTTTTTATCGAAGTGGTCGGTGGCGAATTTCCGGAGCCCACAGATTTTTAGCGACACCATAGGGAATATGATTTTTTTTCCATCTTTGGCTAGTCAAATCTGAGCTATAGTAGTAGCAGAATATAATGAAATTAATGTTTAAAGTAACTTGGAGAACTATTACTTTAGTTCTCCGGAATAACACAACTCTGCCAATTGAACCTTTCACACTAGGAAGGCATAATGCTGAAGCTTCCTCTTTAGAAGAAAAATTGAGTAGAAGGAAAAGGAGAAAAACACTAAACTGCGAGCTTAGTAGTTGCTGTCAGAATCTCAAGTCATACAACCAACCTTACAACCAAAAGCGGGTATTTTTAAACCATAATAAATTTGAGAATTTTGAGATGGGTGAAAAGGAATAGCTCTACTGGTGATGTTAAGCGATATTTTTGGGCTCAACAACAGTCAGCTTCAACCTTTCTGAAGAAATAACATGAAACTCTATCTACTCGAGCATATAAAGTTTTGAAGGTTGTTAAGGAAAAATGTCTTATGAAGAACATGTATTAAATGTCAGTTATCAATGAATTCAAAAATGCTCCACTATAAAAGCTACAATAAGGTAAGAGCTCAAGACTATCAAAGTCTTACACGGAGCATCGAGGCATGACACTGAACCGCTGTTTGAGAATTTACCAAAAGTCCACAGAAAAAAAATAAATATCAAGCCAAAGAAGTAACAATGTAGAAGATTCTTCATCTACAAGTAAGCTAAACCAGAGACAGCGGAGAAAGAAAAATGCTGAACTACAAGCTCAACCATTCAAGTAGAAAATTGTACAACCAGTTGTGGAATAAGAAGCGAGTGTTCTAACCCATAATAGGTTTGACAACCTAAGATGAGTAAAGCAGAACAACTCTACTGATCAAATCAAATAGTCATTCTGGACTAGATAACATCAGATTCTAGCTTATCCAATGTGAAAACTTGAAACTGTACATGCAAGAGTGCATCGGGTCCTCAAAGTTGTTAAGGAGAAATGACTGATAAAAAATACGAAGGTCTTGTTCTCAGGAAGGCTAGAGTTGGTCCTTGAAAGAGACCTTTTCCTACAACTCCTGAAAGATGTCTACTAATTCAAGTCTCGCACAGTGAACATCAATGCGTGACACTTGGAACATAGGTCTAAGAATCCGCTGTCGAAAGGTCCCAATAAATAGGTGAGCAAGTTTGGAGGCCAAAATCTCGAAGTGAAATTGCCTTGCAGAAAGACAACAGCATGACATCTAGATTGTACTCCAACAAAAATCTACTCCTTATATGCCAAAGTATTAAAGGTTTAAGTAGTTCTATCACTTGAAGTTGAACTATCTTTGCTCCGAGTAGCCATTCAATACAATCTCACTCAAGATAAGAATATATATCTATGGATGTGAGAATTTGATGGACTTGACGAGGTCAGGCACCAAGCTCAACATAATCTAAAAGTCTACCGAGCAAAGATGTCCAAAGCTCTCGATCATATGGTGAATCCATTGAACTTTTCAAGAAGAAGAATTAGTCTTGATGATGAGAAGAATAATTTTCCTCAATATCATTACATGTGTGAGTTTTACTTAGAAATGCTCTTGCAAAACAAGAATGCATTTTTGAAATAAAGTAAACATCCCCCTGTCAAATAGGAGGTATTTTTTTAGTATATCTATTTAGGCTGACATGGTGTTAATGCCAAGATCCCTAAATAAACATACTCCAGATGAAGAACTTTTTCGTGAAAATTCTCCTATTTCATAGGGGACATTTTTTTATTTTTATATACAGATGAAATAAATATTGTATGTTAAAATCCCCTTTAGAGTACATCAATTCGAATATTGATGTATTTGCATATTTTCATATTAAAAATTTGTCTAAATGTACCTTAGAATTTTCCCTGCAAGACATGGGTCATTTTTTTAGTTTGTGGTAAGTTTATTTGAGCTGACATTGTGCTATAAGACGAGATCCTCAAATATAATCTTATTCAGGTTGACATCGAGCTTTACACCGAAATCCCTGAATATATCAATAATTATCATTATTAAGTTGCATGTTCTTGCAGAAATAAAAAGAATCTATCTCTATGCATGAAAAGACAACCCTAAATGTCAAAAAATTTATCTCGATTTGTCCAAATTGAGATCAAGTCAAAACTCGATTTTGAAGCTTCAATCAATTAAGTTGGAGAAACATCAACCTCTACATCCAAAGTCTAGGACACTGGATGGGTTCTAAAGACTCAACAAGCCCATATGGTCGAGGTCGACACTCTCCTCACTCAATAACAAGCAAAAAAAGGCTCGTGAAAGAGCCTTCCCGCCTGATGACAAAACCACCAACCCACTACAGCTTAAGTCGAAGACTCGAGTAGGTTCTAAAGGTCGAACTCAACAAGCCCAAATATGGTTGAGTTGTTGATGCTCTCCTCACTCAACAAGCCGCAAGAAAAGGCCGTAGTGAAAGAGCCCCCCGCCACGCAATGATGACAACTGCTCAATCTCAAACCAAATCCAGCTTAGTGATTACAAATAATCAGGATCCAAGAGATCTCTCTACTTGATCGATGGATCAAGGCAAACTGATAAAACGCTTAATTCAGGACTACCTTAAATCATTCTTCATATTACTTGCAAGGTGATGTTTCAATCTATTCTCAAATAATCTGATCAAGCCCAAAGCACAAATCAAAGCTTATCTCATCATCAATTCTGTCAAAGCAAAAAGCATAAGATCGAAGAAGTAATTTCATAGTTCATACAAAGCCAATGGCCAAAATAAAAGAATTATGTGGTTATTCAATCTGTTAAAGCACATGTTGCTAGACTAATAACTCAATATTAACCTTATATAAGCTGAAGGGTCATCTATTCAATGAATCCACACAAAGTAAAACAAGATTCATGGAGTGCATACACTTCAAGTCAATAGGACAAGTCGGGCCCTTCATCAAGTCTATCAAGCTCAAGCTAGAGAAAGAAATTTCACCAAAGCATGGATAAACCATTTCCCGTGGAGTCCTTCATCAAACAAGATCAATTCCTCCATCAAACCCAACCAAGCATGAAGCTAGGGGAGGAAACTCAAATATGCAATGACATAAAAGAAAGAGATCTTCAGCCATTGAAGCAGAGAGTAGATGGTGTAAGAACTCTCTATCAACAAGTCAATTACAATGCCCATCATTTAGCATGTCCCGAATAAGGCAAAGATACTAATGACAAATCCTAAAAGCTTCTTTATTGCATTAAAAAAAAATGATCCAAGTTCTGACGACCCAAATGATCAACCAATTTTTAATAAATATGACTTGCTTCATACATGAATTACATTTATTGGGGGCATTTCTTGACCTCCACATATGTGCCATAAGTCAAGACAAGTTCACAAGTCAAATTCGACAGACTTAAGAGGTGACAGTGCACAAATTCAGGCTCAAAATACACTAGATGTCACTGAAAATGATCAACATGACCTCTGATTGATAAACAGACTTTGTCGTTGCGTTCATAATGTTAAAATTGATCAGAATATAAATATTGCAAAGTCTAATGATCAATTGATTAAGCATTCGAGCTATTAATGTGTTGACACATATATCGGAGTTGAGAAACTACGATGATATCTGAACAATCTCATTTTATGAAATTGATCATGCCATTAGCTTCAAAATATCAAAAACTATCAAATGAAATTCAAACGAGTCTGTGCAAATGTCGAATGATTTGAAGTGATAACACACAAATCGAGACTAAATGCAGACGCCATCAAAACCAAAGATGATGATTCATTGACGAACGTGACACTATCATATTTAAAATGTTGAAATTGGTTAGGATTTAAATATATCGCAACTTAATGTTCAACTGATTAAGCACTCGAGTCATCAACACATATTTTCATGCATTGAAGTTGGAGCATGGAAGCTAAATGAAATGCTCAAAAATTGATCATCCGGTTAGCTTCAAAAATGTCAAAATTCATCCCCAATTTGGATGACCCTGTGCAAATGTCAAATAATCAGTAGTGATAGAACGCAAATAGAGGCTAAAACACACTGAACGTCGCCGAAATCAACTCGAATGACCTCCGATCGATGAACGAACTTCACCATCGTGTTCAGAACATCAAAATTGGCTAGGGTATAAATATGGGATGACTTGATGAGCAACCAATCATGTACTCGGGTCGTCAACACGTATGCTTGCATATTGAGGTTAGGAGGTGCTGACACAAGTCAAATGACCTCCGTTAGTGAAATTGATTGCGCCATTGGCTTCAAAACATCAAAATCTATCAAGTAAAATTGTTCGCACTCAATTCGGATGAGTCTAAATGACAATCGAAGCAAAAAGTGACATGCATTTTGATGAAATTATTCACTGGCCGACTCAAATCAAACGACATCCGACAAAAGCACAACCATATCAGATAATGATAATTACCCTAAATTGATATATTGACTATGTGCATTTATCGATATGAAATCTAAATTTAAATTATTTTAATTAATTTAAAATTAATTTAAAAATTCTCATATTACCCTCATATTAAACCATTCCCCCCTATTTTTAGTTTTAGAAAACCTGCCCTCATTCAAAAATAAAATAAATTGAAAAAAAAATCACTCCCTCCTATTCCTCCCTCATTTTATCCCACATCTCTCTCTCTCTCCTCATTCCTCCCTCTCTCTCGTGAGACATAGAAAAAAAGGTAAATTCTCCTTTTTTGAATTTTTTTCTCCGTTCTGTGCATTTTTCGCGAACCAATCTCACCGCCGACCTTCCGCATTCCCGTTGCCACAAAGATCGCCATTGGCCGTTAATCCCACCTCCGGTGCGCCTCCATCGCCGATGCAAACTGCCGACCCAACTCGCAGCCCGTGAAACCGGCCCGCACGCACAATTCTGCGTGCTCCGCGCATCCCGAGCCTTCTGCTGCTGCAATCCACCCGTGCGCCTTCGCCACCGACTCGCATGCCTTCATCGCCGGCCCGCGTGCCTTCCGACCTGCCACTCCCACCGGTGCAAACCATGCGATTGGCCCGCACTGTCGCTGGCGACCCGCTCTCCGTTGCTCGACCCAGACCCGCTCCGCGTTCCCGCAGCCCATCCTGCCATTAGCGCGACCCGACCCGCTACACGACTCGCATCCTTGAGCCCACGACCCATCCCGCCGTTGCCATTGTCCTGACCAGCGCGTCACCCACAGCCCAACCAGCGCGTTTGGTTCGCATCCGTGCGTGACCTGCCTCCATCCCGTTTTGACCCACGCGCGACCCACCTCCGGCCTATTCTGACCCGTGCAAAGGCCCGCCACCCTCCTTCCCTCCAGCCTAGGGCCCACCAACCTTTTCCCTCCAGCCCAAGGCCCACAGCTCCTCCCTACAGCCCACCAGTCCACTGTTCAGGCCCATTTTGTGCAAATCCAGCCCCCAAATATGGCCTATTATGCACAATCCTTCTCGTAAGCCCGCAACCTATCCAAATTTTATCATTTTTCTTCTTGAATTGGGAGAAGAACATCGTCCAGATTCTCTTTTAATTTTGGTCCACCCCTTACTTTAGCCACCAAATTTTTGCTTTCAGAATCGAGAGAAAACATCTTGAGACTAATTTTCTTTCGATTTGATCGACCCTTTATTTTAGTCACCCAAATTTTTGCTTCATTGCGAATCGGAAGAAGAATACCGTTAAGAGGCAAATTTTTCTTTTGATTTTTAGCGTCGCATGCTCTCTAACATTTCCAATTTTTGCTTCGTCACAAATCGGGAGAATAACATCATTAAGATGCGAATTCTTCTTTCGGTTTCCAGTGTCACACTCTTTGCCTTACACTCCTAATAACCTACCTAGCCCCATTCCTTTACCGAGCACTGCAGTACACCAAAAAATGCGTTAGAATATGTGTGATATGTGAATGTGGAAATATATATATGCTTGCATTTCTTTGCAGGTTTAAATACCTCGGTTCTTCATCGGCGAGATGAAATTCAAGAAGATTAGCAAGACACATACCATTAGGGGCATATATAGAGTAACACTTATTAGATCTCGCACCCCCTAGAGAAAATGCGGCCAAAATTTTGTCTAATTTTTATACTTAGAAGAAAAAGGGGAATGATTATATATTGTATGTATGTCTTTTCGTGTCTAAAGACCTTGCTCATCGTATGCAGAGATGAAATTCGGCTGTGGTGTTGCAAGACACCACTCGCTATGCTCATCAGAGTGTATTGAGTAAGCTAAAATATCCCCGATGCAGCCCCTTATACGGAGATGGTGCCAGGAGGTTGTAGAAATTTTGTCAAATTTTTTGACTTAGAAAAAAATGGGAGAGTGAAATGAGCTGACTTAAGAGCGCTAAATAGGAAAACTTGTAGCTAATTTTAAAGTAAAAAGCGTCGAACAAGAGGAAAAAAAAGTGGAGCCTTTAAAGAAAATTTTTGGAAGAATAGAATATTTATTTAAAATATAAATGAAATTTGGGAGAGGAGAATATTAAACTCATAAATTTGGGGGAGGAGAATATTAAAGTCATAAATTTGGGAGAGACGTATATTAAACTCATGAATTTGGGGGAGAAGAATATTAAGCTCATAAACTTTGGAGAGGGTAATATTAAACTCACAAATATTGGGGGAGGCTAATATTAAACTCATATACTTTGGGGGAGACTAATATTAAATGCACAAACTCTAATTGCAATTCTCTATGGCTTAAATTAAAGCGATAAAGTGAGTTCTCTTTTTTTTTTTCTAAATTCTTCAAAATTAAATAAGCTTTTTAGAATTTGGGGATTAATGTAAACTTAATAAACTCATAAACTTCTAAAGATAAATCCAAATTAGATTTAAGTCTCTGAATATGGAGGTGATTACTATCTTTGCTAATAAGTATAAGTGGGGCTAAAACAACACTAAATCAATATAACTTATCAAAATGATGTAAATTGAATCAAGTGGTAAAATTTCAAAAATTCAATAAGTAAACTAAGTGCAAGAAATGTATTAAACTACAATCTAAATCAAAATGCCTTCTTCGCCATTGGGTATGGAACTCTTCGTACAAGCAGACAGAAGATGATATTAAATTCAAATCTACAAAAAAATATAGAGCTTTTTTTGATCAAAAATTAAGGAATTTTATCCTAAATTATGATTTTAAAAATCAATGAAATCATTAATTAGGTGAAATTATCTTAGCTATAAATTTTGCATGTGCTCGAACATAGAGATTTGAAATGCAAATTTTAATGTCCGAAAATCTTTGCGTAGTTAAATTAAATTAAATAAATACAAAATCAATCTCATAATTTAAGCTTAAAATTACCAAAACTACTATATACGCATGTGTCCGATCTATCAGAATATCTAAATTCAAGTTAATAGGATGTTGCAGAGTTATTTCCGGTTTAATCTTGGGAATTAAGTTAACAAAATCTAAAACCTATAATAAGAGTTTCAAATTAATGAAATATCGAAACTAATTAAGTGACTAGATCTAATCTTATTAGTAATTAAGCGAGTTGGAGAATCTAAAACTCTTAAACATATTCAAACTAATCAAATTTTCAAATCAAATTAAATAAAATCAAATCAATCTCATAATTAAAAACAAACACTATGAAAAATCTTACTACATACACATGTGCCACAAACTATCTTTGAATGCCTAAATTCAAGTGTCTGAGGATGCTGTGTAGGTTATTTCCCGGTTTAGTTTTAGGATTAGGTCCGAATTAACAAAATCTAAAGATTAATGCCAAACTCATAATAAACTTGCAATAAACTCAAAATCTAAAGATAAATCCAAATTAGATTTAACAAGTCTTATACGAATATGGAGGTGATTACTATGCTAGCTAATAAGTATAAGTGGGGCTAAAGCAACTAACACTGAAATCAATATAACTTATCAAAATTGATGTAAATTGAGCGTAATCAAGTTGGTAAAATTTCAAAAATTCAATAAGTAAACTAAGTGCAAGAAATGTGTTAAACTACAATCTAAATCAAAATGCCTTCTTCGCCATTTATGGAACTCTTAGAGCAGAGAGATGATATTAAATTCAAATCTACAAAAAATATAGAGCTTTTTTTGATCAAAATTAAGGAATTTTATCTAAATTATGATTTTAAAAATCAATGAAATCATTAATTAGGTGAAATTATCTTAGCTATAAATTTTGCATGTGCTCGAACATAGAGATTTGAAATGCAAATTTTAATGTCTGAAAATGCTGCGTAGGTTAAATTAGAATTAAATAAATACAAAATCAATCTCATAATTTAAGCTTAAAATTACCTAAAACTACTATATACCCGCATGTGTCCCGATACTATGATGAATATCTAAATTCAAGTGTCTGAGGATGTTGCACGAGTTATTTCCCGGTTTAATCTTAGGACTAGGTCCGGGTGAACAAAATCTAAAAACCTATAATAAGAGTTTCAAATTAATGAAATATCTGAGAAACTAATTCTGTCAGGTGACAGTAGATCTAATCTTCTATTAGTAATTAAACAGAGTTGACAGAATCTAAAACTCTTAAACATATTCAAACTAATCAAATTTTCAAATCAAATTAAATAAAATCTGAAATCAATCTCATAATTAAAAAACAAACACTATGAAAAATCTTACTACATACCTACATGTGCCACAAAACTATGCTGAATGCCTAAATTCAAGTGTCTGAGGATGCTGTGTAGGTTATTTCCCGGTTTAGTTTTAGGATTAGGTCCGAATTAACAAAATCTAAAAACCTATAATAAGAGTTCCAAATCAGTGAATTATCTGAAAAATTAATTCTGTCAGGTGACAACAGATCTAATCCTCTGTTAGTAATTAAATAGAGTTGACAGGACCTGAAGCTCTTAAACATATTCTAATTAATCAATTTTTTCAATCAAATTAAATATCAATCTGAAACTGTTTAAATAAAATTCTATCATTTAAACTTAAATCAAACCCAATCTATCCACCTTCCGTAACTTTTGTCAGAGGTGACAAAATGAGAAAATTCTAGCTCACAAAGGAACTAATGTCAAATCAAGTATTTTGTTATGTTCACTCTCGATCAATCTCTTCCCAGTAAGGACGTGGCCCGTATTCTCTGACTGCGTGGCTTGGCCAATAGGCTCCACAGATGAAGCAATTATGATCAGAGTCTTTTAATCGGGTGGTTTGGCCAGTCCAGCTCCATTGTATTACAATCACGACAGTAGGCCGTATGCTCCCCAATGGCTCGCCCTTTGAGTTGTAGAATCATATGGTATATTTGATAGAGCAACTCTAAGGTAGATTTAAGATTGTCTCTGAGACAAACACCACCCCAAGTCTACAAGGATTCTTGGGCGATGTAACTATGTTGTTGATGAGGATCCATCGGGTTGGATCAACCTCCTCATTAAGTAGACTAGAGATTGCGATTAAGGGATGTGAATGATCTAGATCGGGCACATCATCATTCCCCAACCATCTGATTTAAACTATAATGATGAATTTCATATCTTAAATTCTAAAACTCTATATGCTGCTACTATTCGCTACGCATTAAGCGATCTAATAACTAGCCTTAATTGAAAGTTCTCTCAGAGAGGGTAATTATAAGGCTTACTATAAGAAACTCTAGATCTAAAATCCTCACCAAATAAAGAGCGAAATCTTTGGGTAGTGTCTTATCTATCTAGCCGAAAATTATCCGACATTTTATATACTCTTTTTATCGAAAAGGTCGGTGGTGAATTTTCAGAGCCCACAATGGATGAGGCCATCGAAAATGAAATAGTGTGAATTAACGAAAGGGTTGAAAAAATTTGTTGTGCATATAGTTATGGAAGAGATATTAACATTATTGAATGTCATACAAATGTTTTATGATTAAAATTTGTTATAGGTCGTTGCATTTTATTTTCTTTTGATATGTATCCATATGATTAACATTAAGTTTGGTTCTTGCATGCAAAAAGTTAGATTGGAGCTCCTAAATACTTTAATACCCTGTTTTGAGTTAATTCTTTTGGTGACATGTGCATAGGCGGAGTTAAGGGGGGCAAATGCCCCCCTCCCTATTTCCCTATTTTAAAGATGTCATAATATTCTTTTAATTTTATTTTTATTCATAAAGTTTTTCATATTATACCTCCTTCAAAATTTTAAGATTTCATTATCAGATTATTATGAACATAAATTTATTTAATTATTATTTTTATTTTTCATTTATATTTTTATTCATAATTAATAATTTAAAGTATTTTATTTTTTTTTCAAAATTTTAAATTAATTTTTTTATATAATAAATAATAATAATAAATAGGATATTATATATGTAATATTAATGAAATGAAGATGATATAAACTTAATTTGTTACTTATATTATTAAACTAATGATTTTATTCAAATGATTTTATATTAGTAGATTTAATGATTATGAATAATCAATTGAAAATATATATTTTGGATATTCAACTTAATGAATAAATTTTATTCTTAGAATATATTGGAATTCTTGCAAGAAAAATGTTCAAAATAAAAAAATAATAAATTTTTTTTTTTGTTATGAATATTATGAAAACCGACAACATAATAAAAGTAAAAATCTATTGATAAATAATCTTTTAGTTACTTATACTGAGAATGATATATTAGATGATAACAATAATGGTGTAATTATATAACACTCTTAAAATATAAAAAACATATGTTATCAATTATGAGTTTTTTTTTATTTTATTTATATCTATTTTAACTTTTCTTATACATACATTTCAGTAAAAAAAAATTAAAACCACTAATATTAGTTTTAAATTGCAAATGGTGACCTCCTAAAAATTTTTTTGGCTCCACTACTGAACATGTATCTCATCAATATTTGTGTTTTAGTGTCATGATTATGAGCTTAAGAATTTAATTAATTGGAAAATGTGCTTGGACAACATAGAGCTTGAATATTTATGGGAGTTCTGGGATGTACTTGTGATGAAGCTAGAGAGGGGAATGATCTGAAGGAAATTTGCTGTGATTTCTATTTAATTCTCTGTAGTTAATAATTTACCAAATTTAGAGAGCATGCATTGCTTCCTATACAAGCTTAATTGTAATGATTTAATGCCTTATTATACACACAAGAATTATCATAGTGATTGTCTTATTTGATGATGAATTCTTTCATCTTATTCATAACAGTTTTAAAATTGTTGCAGACATTTTTGCAATGTTAAAATCATTGTGAAAGTCTTATTTTGTATTATTGAAAATACTATCAATTACAATTTTAATGAGTTTTAATTTTAGAGAAATTTACTTCTAAATTTTACATCTATAAGTATCACTTTGTGATTTGACGAGTATATTTAGGGCTTCTTTGGGAATAATTTTGTCTTATATTTTATGATTTTGCTTTTATGTTATTTTTAAAAATATAATTTTATTATATTTTTAAGTGTTTTATTTTTTGAAAACAAATCGTATTATTTTTAAAAATACTTCAAATATTTTTTAGATATTTTGAGTATTTTTAAAAGTAATTATTATCTTCAAATATATTTTATTTCAAATCAAAATATATAAAAAATAAAATAATATAAAAAACAGAAATAAAAAATAAATGTGATTCCAAACGATCCCTTAGCATTGTTATAAGAAGGTCATTCAATTTTCTTTGAATGCTATTTTTTTTCATAGAACATCAACTGCACAATAATACCAAACAAAACTTAAAGAGTCTTTCATGTCAGTTGATATATATATATATATATATATATATATATATATATATATATATATATATATATATATATATATATATATATATATATATATATATATATATATATAACTCATTTGCTTAACTCTCTAAAACTATTATTAGAGTTAAAATTTCAATCTCAAATTTAAACATATTCCATTAAATTTAATCATTCTGCATCCTCTTTTAACTTCATTTAATTATCTTATACCAATAGTAAATATTGGTTGTTATCTAATTAAAATTTACTAATAATAATATACTAAAGTTTGTCCGATGATGTTTACTCACCAAAATTAAACAGTGAGAAGCTCATTATACACAATCTTCTCACTGTTTCATTACCTTCTTCAATAAAAGGAAATTTATTTGGTCAGTTAAGCGAGACAGAAGACGTGAACTCCGTAATCTTTCAAAATTCCTCGAGAGAGCCGTCATTAAGAGGTAAATGAGTCGAGTCGAGTCGAGTTTTGATTTAATTGAGTTAAGCTTATTTAAATTTGTTAAGCTCAAGCTCAAGCTCAAGCTCAACTAGATTTAAAGAAAGTCAAATCGAGTTCGACTAACGCTCGGTCGCTTCAAAAGTTTAAAAGTTCGATAAATAATTGAATCGATAATGTGATATATGATAATAGATCATTATAACAAGTTCCGATAAGCATCGAGTCAGTCAATTAGACTTGAATTCTCAAAAAATTTTATGGGCTTATTTATGAGCTCTAGAACTATATTGTTGAAAAGGAAGATGCAAGACTTATTATTCCAAAAATTTGACGATCTCATCGCATTCTTTATTCTCTTTCTAAGCTGTCAAATGCTACACAGCTGCTTCATATACTTTTTTTGGGCAAAGAATTAAAATTTATTTGTTAATTGAAAGGCTTAGATTTAATTGAGTCATGAAGATCAAATTAATTTAGATTGAATGAATTTTTCAAAAAAAGAAAGAGTTTGTACTAATTTACATAATTGATTTAGGTTTTAGAGTGATATAATAATATGGCCAAAAAGTAATATAAGTTTGTGCGTAGAAGATCGGGTAGGTAGGATAATGTCTTGGCTGCATGAAAGTTTTGCACATACAACAAAAAAGTTTGAGAGACATCCGAATTTTTACGTGAAAAATGAAAAAAAAACTATGAGATCTAGCCCACTTAGAAATAATTTCACTATATCAATATTTGTTATAATTATTATCATATCTTTAAAGTTGGAGAATAATAGCTTACAATACTAAGTTTTGTGACAAACTTCACTGGATTAGCGACGAAGGCTTTGCCTGAGATGGTAGTCTGATGATTTGATGACAACTATCAAGATACAAGAGAGCTGGTAAGTGAATGGTAGCGAGCGTGGCGGTGACCAAAGTAATGGTGCTAGGACGGTCGGCTGCCGAGGCAGCGCGCGATGACATGGCGCGGTGGCAGAATCTGCGGTGGCAAAGGTTGATCGGCAGTGGCCGGTGCGGATTCGACAATGGTTAGGCGGTGGCAGCTAGGGGTGGTGATCGGCGGTGGTGGCCCGGTGGTGGAGGTGATGCAACGCGACGGCGATCCGGCGACGGGCCGAAAGTACGATTATGCTTTGAGATAATTCAAATATCAGAGCTCTCTCCTCTATGTGAAGAATGAGAGACTATTTATATATTATTAGAGTGACATTTTTGTAAATTCAGGCAAAATTTTAGCCACTCCATCGGACGGCTCAAAATGATCCATCTGATCATCTCATGTATTTAAAGTATTTGAATGCTTGAATAAAGTCTGAATTAAGAGCTCTTAAGCTTATTAGATTCAGCTCGTTAAGACGCTCAATTTGACTATAAATAATTCATATTCAGAAGCTATTTAATGATAAGATTGATATCCCAAAGTATTCAATTATAGTTTAAGTGTTTGATCTAGGCTAGTTTGGACTCAGAATCCGATTGCTTTGAATCTAATCAAAGTGTTTGATATTAGCTCTATGATGATGAAAAAAGAGTTTGAAATTAAGATTCTGATTTCAAGTGATGTTCACATACATCAAAATTCATGCTTCAACTAAGAGATTTTATAATGACATATCGGTTGACCCCATATTTTTGGATGATATCATCTAAAAATACATGTCAAGTCAACGAATAATTTTTTAATAATTGATTATAATTTTAAGAAAATTATGAAGCTAATAACTTCTTTAATGTTAATGAAATTTACAGGTTCATTAACCTTTGTATTAGATAAAGTTTAAGAGAATAGATCTTTATTGGTGCGCAAGGCTATGATCATGAGAGCGGGCACAAGAGGCTAAGCACAAGGGTGCGTGAGGCCAAGAGCGATGAGTTTGAGCGCGAGGCAGCAACCCGCATTGGGCATGAATGGGTGCTGTGGTTCGACTCACACGCATCCGGTCGCAGGCACAAAGGGTCGCAACACTACCGGCGCAATGGGATGGCGGCACGCATGGTGCGAAACGCGGGGTGTGTGTGTGGTCTCGTGCATAGAACCGCAGAAGTCGCGGTGGCATGGATGCTTACTACTGTTGTCACCATCGGCCACCACGCCGGTCACCATCGCATCACCATATTATCGTATCACTACCGCTTTATCATCGCCGGTCATTAGATCCACCGACCACCATTATTATCGCTGGCCGCTGGCCATCATACATGCCACCACCCGTCATAGTCACCGCCACCAATCACCGCACATTACCACCTCCCGACAATCATTGAATCACCGCCAATCACTATTGTTGGTCGCGTTGTCACCGGGCTCACCGCCGTACCGCTGATAATCATCCGGATTACCGCCGGACCACCAGTTTCACTGTTATGCTGCCGTTGATCACCATCGCCATGCTACTACTCACGTTGATCCTACCACCATTGTTATCTAATAGCCGCCGCTGATCATCACCCCGCTACCAACGACCGCACACGACATCATAATTCGTCACAACATTAATAAACAAAAGTCTTCATTGACGAAGTGAAGCTTCAAAACATGCTCTTGTAAGCTATCATTCTACGTCTTTAGAGACATTATAATAATTATAACAAATATTAATATAGTAAAATTAATTCTAAGTGACCTAGGCCCGCTTTTTGAGTTTTTCACGTAAAAATTCTGATGACTCTCAAATTCTTTTATTGTGTGCAAAACTTTCGTGTAATACTAAGGTATTGAATTCTTCTATTCTACTGATCCAACTCTTCATGCACATAATAAAGTCAATTTTTTATCTTGATAAATAATAATTTGTTATAAATGATATTAATGCATTTGACTCTACCAACTTATATTAATGCCTTGCTTTATATTATATAGTTGACTAATGAATATCTAAATATATCATAATATTTTGATATATTTTAAATAAAATAAAGCTGTTCTTTTGATACTAAAACTTGATTTCATATATCATTTCTTATGGTAGGAGAGGCACAAATTAAAATTTTCAAAAATTTCTCAATCTTTTTCGTCTAAACTCGGTATCAATTTTGGAGGTTTTAAAATTTTTTTGTTCAAAATTGTTAAAATAGAAAACATATTAGTTATAATGCTAAAAAATTTATAATTAATAATATCTGATCTTTATATTTTGAAATTATTGAATGATAATATCATATGAATGCTATCTAATTTTTTTTTTTAATATAAGTGACTAAGAGATTATTCATTTATTCATCATTCTATTTCATAGCTTTTTTTTTAATGGTCATAGCAAAAAAAATGTTATTTCAACAGTTGTTATAGCAACGGATAAAACTAATGCTAATTTTGATGGTTTGAAAATAAGAGGGTATAAAGTGACATTCTAGGTCTGGATCATTTGCATTGCAAGACTTCCAATATATCTATAAATGAAAATTATATACTAGATTGTATATTCATAAGATAAATCTCTAAATGATTATAAGCAAATAAAATCTTTTGAAATTATCTTTATTAATGTTGACCTTCAATATAGCTCAATAAGATGAGTCAATCAAACACGATAAGATAAATGAACAAGGGCATAAAGTCATGCAAGTTAAGTTCGAAATGCTCCAAAGAGGGTCAAAAGTATTCTAAACAATGCTTGCTAAATTGCTGAAGAAATTGTCTTGATTGATTCAATAGAAGATATTCAAATAATGAATACAAAATGTCAAAGTTACTTACATGTGAGACTCGACAATGATAATTCAAAATGTCAAACATGATATTTTCAAGAATTAAAAAGAACTAAACCATTGCTTTCTTTTAGTAAATTAAATCAAACTAATTAGTATATATATATATATATATATATATATATATATATATATATATATATGTGTGTGTGTGTGTGTGTGTGTGTGTAAGAAAAGTTAACATGCATGATAAGGTTTTCCAGGAAATCAATCTTAAAACTAATTATATATGTCGATGTAAATTAAAATAAATTATTTTCATGGATTAATTAAATAAGATGCTTTACATTAGTTGTATATAATAAATATGAAGCAATAACTTCAATTAATTAATAATTTTTTTATATATATTTAAAATAATAATAATAAAGAGAGATATTTAGTTAATTAACGCATAATTAATCTTAAGCTTTTCACATGTATTAAATAATTTGTTCGCATTTCGTCCCTACTGTTGCCACGATTTCATCCTTTGCCGCTTCGTAAAAAAAAAAAAAAAAAAAAAAAAAAAAAATTATCCAAGCACTTATCTTCTGTCTCTCTCTCTCTAAAAAAAAATAAAAAACAAAAAGAAAACTCATGCAGAAAAGTGCAAGTGTCTCAATCTCGAAAAAATATTACGTGTCTAGCTTTACGTGCAGAATCCAATCATTGATTGACATTTGTCCAACATTTTAATATCCTATTTTAACGCTTAACGATATTGTAACTGGATGGACGATAGATTCAATGACGATTCGCTTACTCGGCGACCGTCATTCAAACACCGTGGAGAATAAGCATCGTTGGAATGAGAATTTAATATATATATATATATATATATATATATATATATGATATTCTTTGAAATTCTTTTATTTAATATATATTTTTTACACTCTTTAAATTGGTCGCTATTTTTTCAAGGTCATAACTTCCAAATTCGTTTTGCATCTTCACGATTCTTTTCTACGAAGGAAATGAGATTTTCTATTTCTCTCTCTGAGTTCGATTTGCTTGATAAAAATATACCATAATAGCGACCAATTTAGCTGAGGATGTATTAAATAAAAATTCATTGATAATTTTTCTCAATTGTTGTATATATATAATTTTTTTACGGTTTATTAGTGATATTCCTTGAAAAATTCTTTTATTTAATATATATTTTCTACACTGTTTGAAGTTCTTTGCAAGAGGACTTTGCTTGTTTTAGGAATTAATTTGCTTGAGTACTATTTGTAATCTCATGAGAGTACTGACCAATTTTATATTATTTTTCATGAGTTCTGGCCTGTATGGAGAGAATATGTTCATTGCATTTCATTAGAAACAATTTGGAGGCTGTTTGGTTGATTTTAGGAGAATTTTGCATCTATATTATTTATACTCTCATGAGAGTACAGAGCATTTTGCACATTTTTTCTCACTTTATTTGGCCTAGTTGTTGAGATTATGTTCATTACATTCCATTGGAAGTAATTTGGAGGCTGTTTGGATAGATTTTGTGAGATTTTTGCAACTGTACTTTCTGTACTCTCATGAAGACAATGATCATTATTAAGGTAAACCTAATACCCATTTTTGCCTTAGATTTAGGTTGTGCTTTTGGCCCTTACCAAAGCTTCCTAGACTTAGAGTCAGAGGTTTCTATTTCTCTTTGTAGGCTATGAGCATAAATCCTCACCTCTCAAGCATTTTCATGACCTTGTATCATGGAATTGTAAGCCCTATATTTCTAATAAAAATGTAACTCAAACAAATCAATTCAATTTCAAGAATGTAAAACCCAACTATGGATAATTTGGGGTGCTTACTAGGCTTCATAGTATCCTAAGCATCCCTTACTTATCTTCATTTGGCTTCGATAAGAACTCCCTCATCTTAATCGATCCCACTTGACTTTTTTAAAAATAAACCAATCGATTAATAGTCCAACCTTTCAAAGTATTTAGAGACAATAATTATTTACTTTAATCGAGAGTATTCTTTAGGAATCATGTTCCTTAGGATGTAATTAACTATGGGGGCTTGCCCTTATATGAAACTTAATGAACCCGATTTAAAATAAACTTTTCTTTACTTTTTCATGTAAAGTAGGGGAAGAATCTCTGGTACATTCCAAAGACCCATAGTTTTTAGGAGTCCTTATTAGGTGATTAGGTCCATTGTAGAGTGGTGACTTCTATCTTTTGAGATAATATACATTTCCTCAATGTTGTACCTTATCACACTAATAAGAGTACAAAACATTTTATCATATTTTTCTAATTTATTTTGCTTGTTTAGAGATAATATGATCATTATATTATATTAGAAGCAATTTTGTGAATGTTTGGTTAATTTTTAGGAGAGATTTTCATCTATACTCTCTGTACTATTATAAGAATACAGAGTATTTTGCTAATTTTTTTTCATTTTCTTTGGCCTGTTTGGAAAAAATATGTTCATTACAATCCAGTAGGAACAATTTGGAGACCGACTTATTTGTTTTTAAGGGAGTTTTGCTTTTATACTCTCTATACTCTCATTTTGCTATTTTTTTCCACTTTCTTTGGACTGTTTGGAGAAAATATGTGCATTACAATCCATTAGGAATAATTTGAAGGCTGATTGAATAGTTTTTAGGAGTTTTGCATCTGAACTCTCTATACTCTCATGAGAGTACAAAGCATTTTGCTAATATTTTTTCACTTTCTTTAACTTATTTGAAGAAACTATGCTCATTATAATCCATTATGAATAATTTGGAAGCTGATTGCTTGATTTTTAAGAGAGTTTTACATCTGTATTCTCTATACTCTCTATACTCTCATGAGAGTATAGAGTATTTTGCTAATATTTTTGCACATTCTTTGGCCTGTTTAGAGAAGATATGTTCATTACAATCTATTAGGAATAATTTGGAGGCTGATTGCTTAATTTTTAGGGGAGTTTAGCATTTGTACTCTCTATACTATCTATACTCTTTGTACTCTCTATATTTTCATGAGAGTACAGAGCATTTGCTAATAGTTTTTTTACTTTTCTTGGCCTATTTGGAGGAAATATGTTCATTACAATCCGTTAGGAATAATTTGGAGGCTGATTGTTTAGTTCTTAGGGGAGTTCTGTATTTGTACTCTCTCTACTCTCATGAGAGTACATATCATTTTGTTAATTTTTTTTTTATTTTTTGGTCTGTTTGGAGGAAATATGTTCATTACAATTCACTAGGAATAATTTAGAGGCCGATTTGTTCATTTTAAGGAGAGTTTTGAAACTGTACTCTCTATACTCTCTATACTCTCATGAGAGTACAGAGTATTTTACTAATTTCTTTTCACTTTCTTTGAACTATTTAGAGGAAATATATACATTAATCCATTATGAATAATTTGGAGGTTGATTGGATGATTTTTAGGGAGAATTTTGCATCTGTACTCTCTATACTGTCATGAGAGTATAAAGCATTTTGTTAATATTTTTTTTCACTTTTTTGGCCTATTTGAAAGAAATATATTCATTATAATCTATTAGGAACAATTTGGAGGCTGATTGCTTAATTTTTAGGAAAGTTTTGCATCTGTACTCTCTGTACTCTTTATACTCTCATGAGAGTACAAAGCATTTTGCTAATATTTTTCTAGTTTTTTTTGGCTTATTTGGAGGAAATATGTTCATTACAATCCATTAGAAATAATTTGGAGGTTAATTGCTTATTTTTTAGGAGAGTTTTGCATCTGTACTCTTTGTACTCTCATGAGAGTACAGAGCATTTTGGTCATTTTTTCACTTTGTTTGGCCTGGTTGTTGAGATTATATTCATTACATTCCATTAGAAGTAATTTGAAGGTTGTTTGGATGATTTTTGAGAGAGTATTGAATCTGTACTCTTTATAATGTCGTGAGAGTACATAGGATTTACATCATTTTTTTTACTTTCTTTAGTCTGTTTGGATGGAATATGCTTAGTACATTCCTTTAAGAGTAATTTGGAGGCTGATATGTTAGTTTTTAGGTGAGAATTGTATTTATACTGTATGTACTCTATGTACTCTCATGATAGTATAGATGATTTGGCATGTTTGGAAGAAATATGTTCATTACATTCCATTAAGAATAATTTGAGGATTGGTTAATTTTAGGAGCATCAGTACTCTGTACTCATGAGAGTATGAGAATTACATTTTTTTTTTTGCTGTTTGGAGGAATATGTTGAGATTCCATTAGAAATAATTTGGAGGTCGATTGATAAATTTTAGAGATATTTTATCTCATACTCTATACTCTCATGAGTATAGACATTTTATATTTTTCCACTTTGTTTGGCTTGTTTTGAATATCTTTATTATTTCATTGAAGCAAATTTGTTTGGTTATTTTTTGGGTTATTTTGCATCTATACTCTCTATAATCTCAGAGTATAGTAATTTGCTTTTTCTTCCAGCTTTTGGTCATATGAGGAATATGTTCATAAAATTCCATTTGAAGCAATTTGGAGGATGATTGGTTAGTTTTTAGGTGAAGTTTACATCTATACTGTCATGAGAGTACAAAGTATTTTGGTCATTTTTTCCACTTTGTTTGGCCTAGTTGGAGGGAATATGTTCATTTATGGAGCTCTTTTACATGTCAAATATTTATGGAGCTATTTGGGCAGATGAATGCAGTCAATGAGTGGTGCGATGATGAAGTCATGATATCTAATGACCCAAATTTGGGGAAACTTCTTAGCACCATTATTCAAAATGAAATGAAGGTGTATGCATTGTACTGTGAATATGCACATCAAACTGGCTGTAGTGTTAGGAAGGATCATATTAGTTATTGACCAAACTCTAAGAAATTGAAATCAAAAGATTTTTTATGTGCAAAAGCAGGTCAAAAGAAATCTATTAGCTTAAACTGCTCAACAAAATTCTAGAAAATAGATACAAAAGCTGGTTGTCTGACCATGATTAGATTTTCAATTATTTTGGATGGGAACTATATGGTTAAAAATATATATAGAAAGTCATAATCATTCATTAGAAAAGCCTGCTGACCTACATCTTCTTAGATCACATGATACATAGAGAAGGCATCTGTTAAGACAATGATAGATAAAATTAGATAACTGATACATTAAGCTATCTAACTTAGAAAGTTGGCAGCGTAGAGAATATTGGGTTCACAAAAAGAGTTGCTTTCAATTTCAGAAAGAGAAGATTGAGGATCAGAATGGTGACAGAATGCATTAATATGCTCAAGAAAGGCAAGGAAAGAGATGTTTGATGGATGTACAAGTTGATGAGTCGATTGTTTTGGTAAGTTTTTTTTGGGAGCAATGAATGTAGGATAGAATATGATTATTTTGGATGTCATATATACAAGCTATCGACTCAATAAATATAATCTTATTTGTGCCTCTCTTGTTGGAGTAAATCAGCACTGACAAAATGTCTTATTTGGAGTAACCTTTCTATCAGAAGAGATAATTGTCATATTTTCTAAGAGATAATTGAGTCATTCACATTACTATTCTAAATATTTCTTCGGTTAATGAGTGATAGACATCTTATAATAATATTCACTGATCTATATAAGGCTATGACGAGAGCTATCAAAATTGTATTACCACATACTCGTCATAGGTTATGCCAATAGAATATTTCAAAGAAATCTCCTTCCAAGGTTCATTGCTTTAATAATAATAAGAGAGTACAAGGGCTATTCTATACATGCATGAGCAAGTGTGACTCGAGGAAGAGTTTGAGCTTGGTCGCCATGCTAAGAAGGCAATTTGCATGATCATACTTCAGTCTGAGCTTTATAAAATTAGATTCAAAGTGACTACATTCAATGAAGATTCATTCTATATGAGTATCTTGTCAACTCAACGTAGTGAGTCCATGAATAACGTATGTCACAGAGTCTCTAAACCAATAAGTTTGCTCACATATTATTTCTTGGGGTTGGAGAAGGTTGGACATCATGGAATGAATGAACATGATAAATACTTCAAAACTAGTCCAATTGTTATTAAGACACCCAATTCTAAAATAAGCGTATGTTTTATACAAGAAAGCTTTATACTATGTTTGAGGAAGAATTTTTGCATGGAGTTGGAGGCCTATTAGTAATTGTATCAAATGACAACCCCATGAACTATTTGGTGAGAAACTTAAAGAATAAAAATTCATCCAAAATATGGACTGTCCATTTTGATGAGACTACCCTAGATGTAACTTGTACTTGCAAAAAAATTAAAATGATGGGATTACTTTGTGCCCACTACATCAGAGTTCTTAGTCAGGAAGATGTGCGAATTTTGGATAAGTATCTTCTCATACGATGGTCTACCAGAGCGAAGAGGGATATCTACATCGATAGTGTATACAAAAAATTAAAAGATGTGGAAAGCACAGATTGATATGCAATTATCATTATTTTTCGGAACCACATAAGTCGATATGCATATCAAATAAGCATTAGAGCATAGAGTAATAATAATTGAGGAGTATATGCTTGGATCCTTAAAAAACTATCTGATGATGTAGACTCTATAATAAGTGAAAATTCTCCTCCAACTCACAGAACATCTAAGAAGAAGAAGTCAACCATAGCAGACAAGGGAAAAGACATCTTAAAGGATCTAGTTAAGTAGTGTCCAAAGGGTGTTTCCAACACAAGGCTTAAGGGATATTAGGAGAGATCTAAGAAATCCAAGAGTAATTTTCTATTTGCCTCTTAATTTTTAGTATTTTAAATATTATTGTTAATCTTCAAACCATCATAGTTTTGTTGTTACAGAAACCAAAGTATAATTTGAGAGTAGTGCAGAACATACTGCGTCACCCATTGCAACACCTTTCTCTATTATGCCAGAGTATTTTTTAGAGGTACACACATAATATCACACATTGATGCTACAAAAAATCATTAACTAATACGATGTTCTACTGTAGGAATTTAACTCGAGCTCAACAATTAATCAGTCGGCTGAAGGATACACTAAGCTAATGATGAATATTATTATAGGAAAATATTTTAATGCATGATATCATTTAGTTATGTGTTCTTCGATTGTACACACTATAATATCGATTACAACCAAATTTACATTATTACAATCATTTTTGCAATGCTTTAAAGTCTCCATGATCTTTTTTTACTTAACAGGCACACCAACAGTCATCTGGATTGCTTAGCAAGATCGGAGTTGAAAGCATTTTGCAGAATTTTTCAATGAAATTATCTATGAAAGTCAACGCTGATACACTAGGTACTACTAGCCTCAGAGCCCTTTACTACTTTTAGTTTAATGGCTCTTCTTGCTACTCAATTCTATAATGATTCTGCCCTTACTGCCCATTGTTGAGTTTAATTTTTTTCTTTGGTTTTTTTTTCTGGCTACTAGTTGAATGGTTTTTCTTGAGTTCTGGTGTTCGGCAGGCTACCTAATGTGTCTGGGTTATATTTGGAACTTTGGTCTGTTCAGTGCCGTATGGTTATCCCTATTAATTATGCCTTTCTTGTATGGAATTAACCACTATCTCAATTGATTTTTATTTCTTTTGACACTACAAGTATATTGGGGTATAATGTTATTTAAATGTTGATTGATACTATCTATATTGCTCATACTTTTGTGATTTCCTCACTATGGGGTTGCTTTTGGGTCAGGTTGTTGTGGACTATGCATTCTGATATAATGTTGGTTCTATTTGGGCCATCCCTTTAACACTATGATTTCTGTTGTTATGCTTGCATATGTAAATGTGGTTGTGCCTTGGTAAGCAGGTAACTGTGATTAGTGATGTTGTGTGATTAGGGGTGTTGTTGGCTATGATTTTTGCTGTTATGCTTACATTGTCTGGTATTTATTATCTTAGAAAGGAGTGGTGTCAACCTTTTACCATTCGAATATGTGGTAACTTGTCTTCCATAGAGTCTATGCCTATGCTCTGGTAAGTAGGTATTTAAGATCACATGATTTTCATCAAATTGGCTACCATTTTCCCGAAGTTTTTAGGCTATGATGGCTTGGATGACTTCACTCATTCATTGGCTGGTAGTAGCACGTGTGATGTAACCCTTCCTTTGAAGATTGGATGCTCATGTTAGCGTCTCCCAATTTGGTGTGACTGAGCCTGTGTCTCTCTGCACTTATTTCTCCATATCTCTCTCATTACATTATTTTACTTTCAACCTAGCTTGTATCACTTTAACTATGCTAACTCTTCCTTCTAGATATTTGTATATTCTACTTATTTTTTGTAGGTTCGTTCTCTCCTGAAGGCATACACTTCTCTTATCCTCAAGAGTTTCTGCTGATGGCTGGTTGTTTGTAGCTCTTTAAGAAGTAGTTATGGAGTTTATCCCTTATTCAGGACCTTGTAATCCTTTTAATGTGGCAATGAAATTCCTTTATATCCCCTAAAAAGAAAAATCTAATAGGTTTTAACTAACAGTCCAATTTTCAATTACTAAATTTATGTTGATAGCTTACAAAATTTAGCCGATCTATGATGTATGTTGAATGATGTACTGATGTTTAGCCCCTATTATATTTTACCAAATTTTAGTATCTGATTGATGACTCTACCTAGCTTAAGAGGATGAGCTGATTTTCATTGCATGCATTACATAGTTTGATATATACTCTATAAAGTACTTCATATTTTATGAAATAGTTTTTATTGCATTCATTATAAAATTTGATAAGCCCATATGCTCTTATCAATAAGATTAATATAACTTAAAAAAATTATCAGTATTGTAGCTAATTCAATTTAATTCATTATTTTTAACTAACTAATTAATCAATTAATATAAAATCCCTAAGTTTAAAAGTCTGGCCCACTTATATTTTCTCTTATAGTACTGATGATATTAGTTTACTAATTATTTATAAATTTGTCAATAATATTAATTTAATTAAGTTGATATTTTAGTTATTGGATTATTTAAAAAAATTTAGCATCTTAAAATAAAGAATTTGCTCCACACTATACTCAAAATTTATATTTCTGAATAAGATGTTACTAAGTTACATTTTCTATAGGTTATTAGTCTATTTTATGCAGCACATAATTCAGTAGAAAGTAGCTTTTAAGAAGCATGATTTTGACAGAAAAACAATTAATTTAAAACATTAAAATATAGTTTAAAATTAGTTTAAAATACAGAAGATATTTGTTAAGATAATTGAATTAAAAATAGTTTAAAATTAATTATTATATAAGGAAATTTTGAATTTAAAATATGATATAATTTGAATGTCAAAATTAATTAATCTAATTAAGAAAATATTTAAGAAATTAATGATATGTATCTTACATATGTGTTATGATTAGGAGCAAAATGAAAAACTGTTGAGTTAAAGACTATTAAGGTATTTTAATTTTTTTAGAATGATAAATAAAATGATCTTCAACTTTTAATTCTAGTTGAACATATATTTTAAACTATTTTTAATTTGTTCAATGGAGAATATGAACAATATGTGTAATTTATATTTTAAGCTATATTACAGCTGCAGAGAAATACATATTTTAAGTTATATTACAGAAGAGTATAAAGAGTACAAAACTGTTCAACAAAGGTTACTATTAAGGATCTACAAAAGCTGTATTGGAATCTACTGAACATATTGATGAAAAATAGGCCAAAAAAGCTCATAAAAGCAACCTAGAAGCCTTCAAACTGCTTCAAGTTTACAATAAACATTTTCTGTCTGACCTGCAAAGAAAAACTTGAAAGAATTAACAAAATAATCTATACTATGAGAAGAGTACAAAGAGTGCAACTGCAAAACACCTCAAATATGTTCATAGTCAGCCTCCAAACTACCAGCAATGGAATATAATAAACTAACTCTACCCAAACAACACCAAAAAGCTAGAGAAGATGTACATAATAGTCAGTACTCTGAGAAGAGTACAAAGAGTACATAGAGTATAGAGAGTATATAAAGTACAGAAATTATAAGGAGTATAGAGAATAGAGAGAGTACAAAGAGTAGAACTTGCTTGAAAGAGCTAATGTTTAGGCTCCAAATAACTGGAACTAGAATCTGTTAATCATATTTTCTCCAAAAAGTAAAGAAATCATCATAGAAAATAGAAACAATCTTATATGAACAGCCCATGATTAGGAGAGTACAATGAGTACAAAGAGTACAAAGAGTATAGAAAGTACAGAGAGTATAGAGAGTACAGAGAGTATAGACAGTATAAAGAGTACAAAGAGTACATAGAGTATAGAGAGTACAGAGGGTATAGAGATTATAGAGAGTACAGAGGGTACACTTACAAAATTGCTCAAAAATATTACTATTAAGGATCCCCACAAGGTGTAATGGAATCTACTTAACATATTAATGAAAGACATGCCAGGATCCCCACAGGGGTAGCCACTATAGTAGCCTCCACAGGAGACTCCCCTATGATAGCCTCCACGGGGGAAGTTCCTACGATAGCCTCCATAGGTGCTGCCCCTGTGGCAGCCTCCTCAAAAGATTCTCCTATGGTTGCCTCCACAAAAGCTTCCCCCATGCTAGGGATGCTAGGAATCCGCTGCCTAGGAACCACCGCCTCGATAGAAGCTACCCACAAATCAATTCTATCTATTCTCTCTGTTATTGATGCATGAAAAGATGATACATTATATTGCAAGGCCCTAAAACATGCAAGTATCCTCTCCACCGCAAAGCCTTACGTGGGGGTAGTAGAAGGGTACACGAAGGGGAGAATATTGAAGGGAGACATATAGAGATGGGTGGGGCTACACCTGGACTTAGAATGACCTATTGGCCCGACATGGGTTGTATGGGACAATGATTGAGGTCCCTCTTCTAATATGTCCTTGAATGAAAGGAATACCTATGTTAAACCAATAAGAAAATGTGATGACTTATAGTATAAATAAATATATTCTTATATGAACTAAATGATATTATTATGTGTCACCTGGTGTCCTCCAAAACCAGTGAAAGCATCATCTGTAAACTTTATTTTTAGCCATCGCAACATATGTGGCTTTGTAGATGGAAATGACGGCCTTATTGCTTATGTACTCAATCGTCCAGATCTACAGTAAATATTTATATAATTTAATTTCAATGCATCAAATAATACATAACTGAAGATATAGAATGTACTATAAGAAGAGTAACAAGGCCACCCATGTACCTGGGTGCCTTATGTGTCTGAATCTTTGATGTAATACTATTAAATTATGAAACTAGAAAGGCCCAAATGTCATCTGTCCAATTGTATTCAACAAATTTATCTATATCGTCGGCATAGACAATCAATTCTGATGTCACTCTGTAGTTATGATATATAAAAAAATATTTGAAAGCAAAAAATATATGTACAATTGCATAAATTATGCCGCAGGCAACGAGCTATTCGAATGCTCAAGTTTATTCTTATAGTCCACTGAACTGAATTGCGACAACAGGAATTTCTACCATAAGACTTTCTCCCATCTATTTGGCATCCTTATAATTATTTCAACTTCATCGGGGGTAAAAGGAATGCACTGCTCACCCAAAAAGAATGCTTGCCTAAAAGAAGATGGGATTAGAATGTCAACGAGTCTAAATTGAGTATAGTAAATTAATGCAAATGAACCCTCTTTAAAATGTCAATGAATTCATTAGTAAAGCATGCTGTAATATTATCAAACACCATTCTAATGGTGGTAGGCCTGCATCTCAAAGTTATCCCTTTCCCAAACATGGTAAACTTCAAAATGAAAAGTCAATTAATGAGAACATTATTAGCACAATGGAGCCCTAGAGAATAGACATCAAGTTGCCACTAAAACCAACCTATCAGCCTCCAATTTAATTAAAATTTAAGGTAGTGAACATACTTCCTCTAAACAGGCCAAAAAAAGTGGGAAAAAATGAGCAAAATGCTCTGTACTCTTATAAGAGTATAAAGAGTACAAATGTAAAGCTCCCCTAAAAACCAACCACTCAACCTCCAAATTGCTTTAAATGGAATGTAATAAGCATATTTTCTTCAAACAGGCCAAATAAAGTACAAAAATGAAAATGCTCAGACTCATGAGACAGAGTACAGATGCAAAACTTTCTTAAAAACTAACCAAACAGCCTCTGAATTTCTTTCAACGTAATGTAATGAACATATCCTCTCCAACCAGACCAAACAAAGTGGAAAAATATGAGAAAATTATATGTACTCTCATGAGAGTATAGAGAGTACAGATGCAAACTCCTAAAATCACCCACCAAATTATTTCTAATATCAGAATGCATATATTTTCCAAACAAACCTAAAAAAACTGGAAAAAAGAGAAAAATGCTCTGTACTCTCATGAGAATACATAGAGTATAGAGAGTACAGATAGTACATAAAGTACATATGTAAAAATCCCTCCAAAATCATCCAAATAACCTCCAAATTACTTCCAATGGAATATAATGAACATAATATCAATAACTAGGCCAAATAAAGTGAAAAAAATGGCCAAAATGTTATGTACTCTCATGAGAGTATAGAGAGTACAGATGCAAAGCTCTCCTAAAAATCATCGTATCAGCCTCCAAATTATTCCTAATGGACTGTAATGGACATATTTTCTCCAAATAGTCCAAAGAAAAATACAAAAAATTGGGAAAAATCATTTGTACTCTCGTCAGAATACAAAGAGTACAGAGAATACAGATGCAAATCACTCATAAAAACCAACCAATCACCCTCTAAATTTCTTCTAATAGAATGTAATGAACATATTTTCTCTAAATAAGCCAAAGAAATTGGAAAGAAAAGAGCAAAATGCTTTGTACTCTCAGGAGAGTACAGAGAGTACAGAGAGTACAGAGAGTGCAGAGAGTACAGAGAGTACATATGTAAAACTCTTCTAAGAACCAATCAATTTACCTCCAAATTATTTTTAATGGATTGTAATGAACATATTTCCTCCAAATAGGCCAAAAAAATTAGAAAAAATTACCAAAATCATTTGTACTCTCATGATAGTACAAAGAGTACAGATATAAAAGTCTCCTAAAAATTAAGCAATCAGCCTCTAAATTATTCCTAATAGATTGCATTGAACATATTTCCTTCAAACAGGCCAAAAAAATTGGAAAAATGGCCAAAATCATCTATACTCTCATGAGAGTACAGAGAGTACAGATGCAAAACTCTCCTAAAACCAAACAATCAGCCTCCAAAATTCTTCTAATAGATTGTAATGAACATATTTCCTCCAAACAGGCTAAAGAAATTGGAAAAATGGCCAAAATTATCTGTACTTTCATGAGAGTATAGAAAGTATAGATATAAAACTCCCCTAAAAACTAAGCAATCTTCATCCAAATTATTCCTAATAGATTGCAATGAACATATTTCCTCCAAATGGGCCAAAGAAACTAGAAAAATGGCCAAAATTATCTGTACTCTCATGAGAGTACAGAGAGTATAGATCCAAAACTCGTCTAAAACCTAAGCAATCAGCCTCCAAATTATTTCTAATGAATTGTAATGAACATATTTCCTTCAAACAGGCCAAAGAAACTTAAAAAAATAGCCAAAATTATCTATACTCTCATGAGAGTATAGAGAGTACAGATGCAAAACTCCCCTAAAAATAAAGCAATATGTCTCCAAATTATTCCTAATAGATTGTAATAAATATATTTCCTCCAAATAGGCCTAGGAAACTAGAAAAAATGATCAAAATTATTTATACCCTCATAAGAGTATAGAGAGTATAGATGCAAAACTCTCCTAAAAATCAAGCAATCAGCCACCAAATTATTCCTAATAGATTGTAATGAATATATTTTCTCCAAATAGGCCAAAGAAACTATAACAAAATAGTCAAAATCATCTGTATTCTCATGAGAGTACAAAGAGTACAGATGCAAAACTCCCTTAAAAATTAAGAAATTTGCCTCCAAATTATTCCTAATGGATTGCAATGAGCAATTTCCTCCAAATAGGCTAAAGAAACTAAAAAAAATTTGCTAAAATGCTCTGTACTCTCATGAGAGTACAGAGAGTACAGAAGCAAAACTCTCATAAAAACTAAGCAATCAGCCTCTAAATTGTTCCTAATAGATTGTAATGAACATATATCTTCCAAAAAGGCTAAATAAACTAGAAAAAATGGCCAAAATTATCTGTACTCTCATGAGGGTATAGAGAGTATAGATGCAAAAAATTTCTAAAACTAAACAATTAGCCTTCAATCTGCTTCTAAAGCCATGTATTGATCATATTATATGCAAACAAGGACATAAGTCTTTTTAAAAAAAATGCTAAAATGGGCTTTACTATCCTAAGAGTACAAAGAGTACACATGCAAAACTGAAGTAAACATCCATAAATCAACCTACAAAAAAATTCTAATGCCATTGACTGAACATCCTATCTCTAAATAGGCCACAAAATTCATCATGAAATAGCACCAAACATCCTACAATGTGATATACTAAACATTTCACAAGGAAAAGAGTTCAAAATTTTAAAACTAACGGCGTGTACCATCATGACAGTATAGAGAGTACACATGTAAAATATCTCCAAAAATTAAGAAAACACATCCCGTTCATTTAAAGAACTCAAATGTTCAAAATGTTCACCTACTAAATGGTGAGAAGAACAAAGAAAACTATAAATTCATTAAAGTTCAGGAATGCAGGTGTAAGTACCTCATGTAGTCATCTATAATACCTCAATTTTTAATTCACAAGATTTGGTAAATCATCGAGCGAAGGTCGGACATGTGCCGATCGAGAGTGAGAGCTGAGCTGAGAAAAATTTCTTCATCAAAAGAAAGCTCTAAATTGTTCTATGACGAAGAATGTCAAACAACACACATTTCTTCTTCTTGAGATGAGATGGGCCGATCGTAGTGTAAATGACATCATGAATGTGTCATCCAGTTATAGCATCATTAAGCATTAAAATGAGAAATTAAAATGCTGGACACGGGTCAACCAATGATTGGAGTCTGCACATAAATCTACATCTGAACTCAACATATAATATTTTTTTTCGATCTCAGGAGATCTTCCCGTCTTTCCTCTCTGTCTTTCCTCTCCGCATCTAACTATCGATGAGCAACTCCCTTCCTGCTCCATCTTTTCATACGATTATGCTATTCTCCACACTAAGGCTGAATAGAACCTCCTCTGGGCAATCTCGAGTTCTTCGTCTTCCTCTCCTCTCGGTATTAGTAGCCAACTCTCATTCCATTCATGCATCTGCCTTCCTTTGAGCATCCTTGCTCATTGCACTGGATAAAGCTCCCTCTTCTTCAATGCAATAACAACTCCACTATTTTTTGATTTTTCTCATCTCTCTTGCTTGATACCCAGTGAAATCAAATCTTCATGCGAATGAGCTCTCCTCGCTACATCTTCTCGATCTCTCAGCTCTCACGTTGAGCTCAACCTAGCACAACCACTACAAAAGCTTGCCACCCTCGATAGGCCTATCACCTCCCATCTCGATGCTAGCCTCCTTATGGATGCCTTTTCTCAAAACTCTCACTGAGTTGAGCACAAAAACTACTTCCCCCTCCTATTTTCTCTTCTTACTTGAGCAAGTTATGATGATCTTCTTCTCCAAGTTGGACTCAAACTCGAACTTGATCATAACTTGCTCTCTGCTCTCTTCATCTCACATCTTAACAATCACAAACAAACAAGCTGGAGTTCTCTCTCTCTTGTAAGATGCCTACCCCAACCAACATCTCAATCTCCCCGACCTTAGTCACATAAAGCCTAGTTAATTTCTCATCTAGCTACTTGAGCTCCTTCTACCCAAGACCCTCAAATCTCGCAAGTTTCTCCATCTCCTCTACTTGTATCAAAATTCATAATTCTTCTTCCTCATTCTAGTTTGTTCTACTCATTAAAAAGCTACATTCTACCTTCCTCATAATTCCATTTCAAAGTATCAATCATTTATATCTCATTTTCTCTAATTTATTTATTTAAAAAAAAATCTCATGTTTAAAATTATTGTTTACTGCTTCAAAAAATTATTATTGTTGATTGTCTCGCTTGAAGGTATAATGTATGAAATTTGTGTTGAATTATATGTACCCATTTGTGTTATTCCAACACTGTGGGGAAAGCTTGCTTTAAGTACCTATTTTTGTTGTTCCAACACAATAGGGAAACATGTAAGAAATAAGTGCTCATTCTTGTTATTCCAATAAGGAGAGGAAAATGTAGGATGGATAGGTTTTTGCATAGGTGTTGAAGAAACTCCCTATGGTGTTTTAATTTGGATGTGGGTGGACACCACGCAGATCTTAGAGGGTACTTATTGAAGTGGTCGGGTATGACTTTAATGTATGATATACCATCTTAGATGATAGAATATATTACTCTACAATGGACCTAATCACCTAATAAGGACTCCTAAGCCAGATGAGTATTTGAATATACTGGAAATCTTTCCCTTACTTTGCAAGGAGATGCAAAGTAGAGTTTATTTTAAACCGGGTTCTTTAATTCCCTAGGGAGGCAAGCCTCCATGATTAATTACATCTTAGAAAATGATATTTTCTAAAAATAACATCGATTAAAGTAGTCAGTTATTATCTCCAAAAATTTCAATGTTAAGACAATAAATAAATTGATTATTTTGAAAAATCAATCGGGAAAGTTTAATTGGAAGACTTATTTTGGAATCTAGAGGAAATAAATAGGAAATGCTCATAATATTAGGAAGCCTAGTGAGCACTTATGGGCTTCAAAAATTTGCCACCAACCTTTTCGATGAAAAGAGTGTTTAAAGTGTCAGTGTCATTTTCAAAAGGCAGATGTAATAGTAGATAAGATACTACCCAAAGATTTCATCCTCATTTGGTGAGGACTTTGGATCTGGTTCTAGGTTTCCTATAGGCATAAGCCCCTATAGTTAATTACCCCTCCTAATAAGTGAGAGAGAACCTTTGATTAAGGCTAGTCATTAGATCACTAAATGCATAGCATATAGTAGTAGTATGTGGAGTTTCAAAATTTAGATTATGAAATTCATAACGGAAGAAATGACCCAGATCCCATCTATCCATAAGCATCATGGTTCATGGTCTATATTAATCGACTAACACCGAATGATCCCAATCAAGAATGGTTGCGCTCTAAGAAATGCTTGTATACCTGGGATGGTATTTGTCTTAAAAGATAATTTTAAGTTTACCTTAGCTGATAGAGGGCTATTTGCCCTATTAAATATATTCTATGATTCACAACTCAAAGGGTTGAGCATAGGGCTACGAGTCATGATCGTAATATAATGGACCGCCAAACCACCGACTTAGGACTTTGGTCATAATTGCTTTATCTGTACAGCCTATTGGCCAAGCCACATAGTCAGAGGACATGGACCACATTTTTATTGGCCTGAGATTGATTGAGAGTAAACATAGCAGAACACTTGATTTGACATTGGCTCTTTTATGAGCTAGAGTTTTCTTATTTTGTCACCCCCGACAAACAGTTACGGAAGGTGGATAGACTGAGTTGGTTTAAGTTTTTAATGATAGAATCTCATTTAAGTTATTTTAGATTGATATTTAATTTGAGTTGAAAATTTGATCAATTAGAATGTGTTTAAGAGCTTTAGATCTTGTCAACTCTATTTAGCTGCTAATAGAAGATTAGGTCTACTATCACCTGATAGAATCAGTTTCTCAGATATTTCACTAATTTGAAACTCTTATTATAGGTTTTTAGGTTTTGTTAACCCGCATACGCCCTAAGACTAAACCAGGGAAGAAACACATGATCCTCGGACACTCAAATTTAAGAATTCAAAGATAACCCCGCCCATGCGTGTATTTAAGAATTTATGCAATTTTTTTATTTCTGAGTTATAAGATTAGTTTTAGATTTTCACTTAACTTGATTTAAAAAATTGAATAATTTGAATATGTTTAAGAGCTTTAGATCCTACCAATTCTGTTTAGCTGCTAATAGAGAATTAGATCTATTGTCACTTGACAAAATCAATTTTTTAGACATTTCACTAATTTTGAAACTCTTATTATAAGCTTTTAAGCTTTGTTAACCCGGAACCAGTCTTAAGACTAAACCAGAAAATAATTAAACATCCTCACTTAAATTTAAGCATTGATTCAAGCAAAGGCCCATGAAGGTGTATATTGATTTTAAGTAATTTTATGTTTGAATTATGAGATTACTTTTATATTTATTTAATTCCAATTTAGCCCGCGTAGCCTTTGTAGACATTAAGATTTACACTAGAAATCTCTATGTCCGAGCACATACAGGTATTCATTGCTTAGTTAATTTTATTTAATTAATGAAATTATTAATCTTGAAAATCATAATTAGGATGAAATTCTTTGATTTTGATTAAAGAAAATCCTATGATTTTTGTAGATCTTGATTTAGTATCATCTTCTATTTCTATAGATTTTGATTTAGCATTGTCTTATACTTCTATAGATTTTAATTTAGCATCGCCTTCTGTCTTCTTGTACGAAGAGTTGTAAATTCGATGGCAAAAAAGGCATTATAAATTGATCTAATATCTTATTAAAATTTTTAGATTAATATTTAACTAATTCTAATTTAACATGAGCAGCCTTTTCAGACATTAAAATTTACACTTGAAATCTCTATGTATGAGCACATGCAAGAATTTATAGCTTAGCTAATTTCATCTAATTAATAAAATCATTGATTTAGAAATCATTATTAGGATGAATTTTTTTATTTTTGATAAAAGGAAGCTCTATGATTTCTATAAATTTTGATTTGATATCACCTTCTGTCTACTTGTACGATGGATTACAGATCTGGTGGCGAAGAAGACATTTTTATTTAGATTATAGCTTAATACATTTTTTGCACTTAGTTTGCTTATCGATTTTTTGAATTCTCCTAGTTTGATTATGTTCAATTTACATCACTTTTGATAAGTTATGCCGATTTCAGTGTGTAGTGCTTTAGCCTCACTTATGCTTATTAGCTAGCATAGTAATCATCTCCATATTCATATAAGAGTAATTAAACTCAGTTTGGATTCATTCTTAGATTTTGAGTTTATTGCAAATTTATTATGAGTTTGGGATTAATCCCCTCTCAATTCCAATTAAAGCTTGTTTAATTTTGAAAAATTTACAAGAAAAGAGAACTTACTTTACCATTTCAATTTGAGCTATAGATAATTATAATTAGAGTTTATGAGTTTAATATTAGCCTCTCCAAAATTTATGAGTTTAATATTAGCCTCCCCTAAATTTTATGAGTTTAATATTTGTCTCTCCAAAGTTTATGAGTTTAATATTAGCCTCTCTCAAATTTTATGAGTTTAATATTCGCCTCCTTAAAGTTTATAAGTTTAATATTTGCCTCCCCCAAATTTATTTGTATTTTAAATGAATGTTCTATTCTTTTCAAAATTTGCTTTAAGGGCTTCCCTCCTTTTTTTCTTTGTTTAACACTTTTGTTTTAAAATTAGCTACTCGTCTCACTATTTAGCATTCTTAGGTCGACTCATTTCTCTCATTTTTCTAAGTCAAAAGATTTGACAAAATTTTGATAGCCTTTCAACATTGTCCCCATGTAGGGGGCTGCATCGGGGGTGTTTTGGCTTACTCGATATGTACTGATGAGCATAACGAGCAATGTCTTACGACACCATAGCCGAATTTTATCTCTGTCACGATGAGCCAGGTCTTTAGATCTGAAAGAAGATATACAATATAATATATAATTATCACCCTTTTTTTCTAAGTATAAAAATTAGATAAAAATTTGGTAGCATTTTGTCTAGAGGGAGCAACATGTAACAAGTGTTGGCTTACTCGATGCCTTGATGAGCTAGCGGTGTTGTCTTCGACTCCGGTGAATTTCATCTCGTGACACCCTGATGAGCATAACAAGGTCTTCAAACCTAATATATATATATATATATATATATTCACATTCAGAGATCCCACATGTTCTGACTTATTTTGTGGCGCACTGCAGTGCTTGGCAAAGGGACGGGGTTAGGTATGTGATTGGGGATGCAAGGCAAGGAGTGCGACGCTAAAAATTGAAAGAAGAATTTGCCTATTGATGATGTTCTTCTCCTGGTTTGTGGCGGAGAAAAAATGAGAAGGTTAAAGCGAGGGGTGCGATGTCGAAAATCAAAGGAAGAATTCTCCTGTTGATGATGTTCTTTCCCCGATTATGGCGAGGCAAAAAATAGAAAGGTAATGCAAAGCGGGTGAAGAAAATTTGGAGAAAGCATATTCGATTAGATTTTTGTTTCTTAAAGAAGAAAGTAATTGACATGCGAAAAACTCAAATTTTTAGGTTTGTCAGAATCTAAATTTAGATTTTCAAGTTTGCTAAAATCTGATTTCAGATTTCAAATTTATTGAAATTTTGATTTCATATTTCATGTGGGATTAAGAGGCAAGAAAAGGTTTTGAAATGGGAGGGATCTCACTGGTTGCAGGTTTGCACTTAGAGAAAATGAAGCCATAAATCACAGATTTTAGAAATCCATTCAGTAAATCAACTCATGTTTCCATTTCGATTTTGCCTTAAACTCCAAATTTCAGAAATCCATTTTAGAAATCCACTGAGAAATTCAAATCTCGCCTCTATACTTTTGTGACATACATAGTTAATTACCAAGAGGTATTGAGATTTGGGTAATTAAGGCAATAAAATTAATAAGGCAAAACTGGTACAGAAACTTAAACCACTCCAGTGGCTTCCGTTTCTTGCAATTTTAGTTTCTATACCTCTAGTAACTATGTATGATCGAGATTTCAGAAAAGAAGAAAAAATGTATCTGCAATCAGATTTACAGAATTTACACAAATGGAAGCTTATGGAGGAAGGAAAGAAAAGAAAGAATTGAAAGAAGAAGAAGGAGAGAAAGAAGAAGAAGAGAAGATCTTATCTCCCCCTCCCCCTCCCCCCTTTTTAGTTTTCTTGAGGGTAGCAGTTTTCGGATTAGAGAGAGGGAGAAAAAGGGAAAGAGGGGGAACAATTATGCCAAGGAGGGGCGGCTTCACGCGTGGAGGAAGTTTCGATCGAAACCTTGCATGCATGAGAGAGAATCATCACGTGAGGAAGGCTAGGGATCAAGTCACGCGACCAGGGCTCAGGTGGTTCAGTTCAATAGGAACCGGTTTGATTTGGTTTAGAGTAATTTAGGGACTTTAACTTGATTTTTAAATTAAGTAATCATCTTTAAATTGATTTTTAGGTTAAAATGATTACATAATTAATGTACATATCAATTCAAGATTATTCTGATGTTCCAAATGCAATGACACAGTTCGTTTCATGACCATTTGGTTTAAGTCGACATCAAATTGAGTCAATTTCAACTCGAAATGTGTGTTGTAACTTTTGATCACTTAATTTTTATGAAAACTCATCTGAATTAAGTGTGAATAATTTCACTTGATAGATTTTGATATTTCAAAACCAATGCTGTGATCAATTTCGTGAATGGAGATCATTTGATCATTATCGATGCCTCCTGACCGCGATATATGTGCAGATGCGTTGATGACTCGAGCACTTGATCGGTTGCTCATCAAGTCATATGATATTTATATTCTATCCAATTTTGACATTCTGAACGTGTTGAAAAAGTCCGTTCATCGATTGGGGGTCATTTGGATTGATTTTGGCAATGTCTAGTGTATTTCAGCCTTAATTTGCGTACTATCACTTCGAATCATTCAACTTTTTGTTCAGACTAATCTAAATTGAGCGCAAGCAGTCTCATTTGATAGATTTTGATATTTTAAAGCTAATGATGTAATCAATTTCATGAACGGTGGTGTTTGACTTGCGTCGTAGCTTCTTGACTTTGATATACGTGTTGACACATTGATAGTTCGAGCGCTTAATCGTTTGATCGTTAGATTTTGAAATATTTATATTTTGATTGATTTTGATATTCTAAATGTAATAGCGAAGTCCATTCATCAATTAGAGGTCGCTTTGATAATTTTTAGTGACATACAGTGCATTTTGAGCTTCAATTTGTGCACTATCACCTCTGAAGTCCATTGAATTTGACTTGTGGGCTTGTCTTGACTTATGATACACATGTGGAGTTCAACAAATGCTCCCCAACAAATGTGATTCATGCATGAAGTGAGTCACATTTGTTGAAAACTGGTTAACCATTTGGGCTAGTTACAGAACTTGGATTATTTTAGCTTCGATTGTAATAGCTTAGGGAGCATTACCAGGATTTATCATTAGTATGCTGCCTTATTCAGGACATGCTAAATGATAGGCTTGACCGATTTGTCAGAATCAACTTGTCAGATTGATAATAGTTCTTACACCATCTACTATCCACTTTAATGGATTTGCTGAAGATCACTTTCTTTTATGTCATTACAGATTTGAGTTTTCTCTAACCCTAGCTTCATGCTTGGTTTGGTTTCATGGAGAAATTGGTCTGCTTATTTTGATGAATGATTCTGCTAGAGAATTTGTTTATCCATGCTTGGTAATTTTTGAAATTCATTCCAGCTTTAAGCAGCCGTATGAAGGATTGACCTGATTTATCAATATTGACTTATTAGGAAGTGTATGCACTCCATGAATCTTGTGCTTAGTGCTTTGATGGGTTTGTTGAAGGGTACATATATATGACCTAGCCTTCCAGCTTATATAGGGTCAATGTTGAGCTATTAGTTTAGCAACGTGTGCTTTAACATATTGAATAACCACAAAGTTATATTAGTTCGGTCATTGGCTTTGTATGAATTACAGAATTGCTCCCTTGATCCAGTGCTTTCTGCTTTGATAGACTTGATGAAGAGATAGGCTTTGATCTGTGCTTTGAGCTTGATCAGATCATTTGAGAATAAATTGAAATATCACCTTACATGTAATATGATTATCAATTTTAGATAGCCCTGAATTGAGCATTTCTCATATTGCCTTGAATTATCGATCAAGTAGAAAGATCTCTTGGTTCTTGGTTGCTTGTAATCACTAAGCTGGATCTAATTTGAGATTGAACAGCTATCATCATTAGACCGACAAGAGGGGGCTCTTTCACTACGGCCTTTCTTGTAGTTTGTTGAGTGAGGAGAGCATCAACAACTAGGCCATATTTGGGCTTGTTGAGTTCGACCTTTAGAACCTACTCAAGTCTTCAACTTAAACTGTAGTGGGTTAGTGATTTTGTCATCATATTGATGAACGATGGCTCTTTCATTACTGCCTTTTCTTGCAGCTTGTTGAGTGAGGAGAGCGTCAGTAACTCGGCCATTTATGATCTTATTGAGTCTGACCTTTAGAACCCATCCATGTCTTAGACTTTAGGATGTAGAGGTTGATGTTTCTCCAACTTAGTTGATTGAAGCTTCAGAAATTGGGAGTTCTTCTGACTTGATCTCTATAATTTTGGTAAATTTGAGAGATAGATTTTTTGACATTTAGGGTTATCTTTTCATGCATAGAAATAGATTTTTTTTGTTCCTACAAGACTCTGCAACTTAATAGTAATAATTATAGATATATCTAAGGATTTTGGCATAAAGCTCGATGTCAACTTGAATAAGAATATATTTAAGAATCTCATCTTATGGCATGATGTCAACTCAAATAGACTTAATATAAAGTAAAAAAATGCCCCTGCTTTGTAGGGGGAATTCTAAAGTACATTTAGGAGAATTTTCAAGATGAAAATTCACAAATACATCAATATTTAAATTGATATATTCTAAAGGGGATTTTAACATACAACTTTGATAAGCCTGTATATAAAAATCTAAAAATGCCCCCTCTGAATTTTCACAGAAAAGTTCTTCATCTGGAGTATATTTATTTAGGGATCTGGGCATGAAGCACGATGTCAACCTAAATAGATATGCTAAAAAATGCCCCATGTCTTGCAAGGGGATTTCTATTGTACCTCGAGAATTTGGTCATCAAGTATAATACTTTTTTAACTATCGACCATTAATTAGTGGTATTGGTCTTTCACCCTTTAGGTTGATGAGTTGGTATGCCCCTTTTTGATACACTTTTTAAATGATAAAAGGGCCTTCCAAGTTAGGCTCGAATTTGCCACCAAATTTTTGATTAGGAGTAATTGGTCTTCTCAGCACTAGGACTAATTCCCCTTTTAGAATGTTTGAGGCTACACCATATGGTCAAAAAGCCCTGGACATCTTTGCTCGATAAACTTTTTAATTTTGATGAGCTTGGAGCCTGACCTCATCGAGCGCATCAAACTCTTCCATCAGTAGATTGGTATTCTCATCTTGAGTAAGATTGTGTTGAATGGCTACTCGGAGTGAAGGTAGTTCAACTTCAAGTAATAGAACTACTTTAGCCCTTAATACTAGCATATAAGGAGTGAATTTTTATGAGAGTACAGTCCAGATGTCATGTTGTTGTCTTTATGTATGACAATTTTACTTCAAGATTTTGGCATCCAAATTTGCTCACCTATTTGTTTAGACCTTTCGACGATGGATTCTTGGACATGTGATCCAAGTGTCACGCATCGATGCTCACCGTGTAAGACTTGAATTAGTAAACATTTTGCTAGGGCTATAAAAGGAGGTCTCTTTGGAGGAGCAACTCTAGTCTCCTTGATGACAGGACCTTGATATTTTCTTTACATTAATCATTTCTCTTTAGCAACTTTGAGGACTCGATGCACTCTTGCATATACAGTTTCAAGTTTTCTCACTATAGAAGTTGGAATCTGACATTATCGGCTCTAGAATGATTGTTTGATTTGTGATATTCCACTATATATCCTAAGCATCCAAACATGTTATGGGTTGGAGCACTTAATTCCATAATTTGGTTGTATAATTTTTTAACAATGAGGGCTCAAAGATTCTATTTCCTCATCTCTAGCTTAGAAGAAGCTTTTGTTGTTACTTATTTTGAGGCTTCTATATTTATTTTTCTTTCTACGGGACCTTCGGTAATGGATTCTCAAACATGGGTTCGGTGTCACACTGATGCTCACCATCTGAATTTTTAAGCTCTTGAGCTCTTATTACCATTGATTGTAGCTTTTGTAGTGGAACATTTTTGGCTTATTTGATGATTGACATTTGATACCTATTCTTCATAAGCCATTTTTTCTTAACAACCTTCAGAACTCTACGTGCTTGAGTAGATAGAGTTTCATGTTATTTCTTCATAAAGGTTAAAGCTGACTATTATTGAGCCCAAAAATATGGCTTAACATAACCAGTAGGGCTATTCCTTTTAACCCATCTCAAAAATTTCAAATTTATTGTAGGGTAGAAATACTCGCTTCTGGTAATAAGGTTAGTTATATGACTTATGATTCAGAGGATAACTATTGAACTCATAATTTAGTGTTTCTTCTCCTTTACATTCTACCCAATTTTCCTCCAGAAGAGGAGGCTTCAGTATCGTACCTTCTTAGTACAAAAAGTTCAACTGACAGAGTTATCGCATTCATAAGTATGACGGAAACTTTTTTCCCAGTGAAGGTTCTAGTCATTCTTCTCTCATACACAGATTGGTGTGTACAATATGTTTATGCTTCATGTAGAGGATTATTTGCAGCAGTAATAGCTAGGAAGACTACACTATCAAATTAAATAGTAGCTCCAACATCCCCAGTGTTGATTACAACATTAGCTAGATGAACATTAACTCTGTGACCTGGCTACATGATGAACAATGTGTTCTAAAGATCCATTGATATATATATATATATATATATATATATATATAAACAAGTAGATTAGTCATAATGAAAGAATTAGCTTAGATTTAGTTTCAATGATAATTGATTTTATATTTCAATTTTTATCATGCATTACTATTACTATAGCTCAAATTCAATTAGCCATAGATGGAAAGAAAATCCTATCCCCATTGGAGTCACCAGAAATCTGTGGCCTCTGAAAATTTGCCACCAACCTCTTCAATGAAAAGAGTGCTTAAAATGTCAGTGTAATTTTCAAACGATAGATGGAATAGTAGATAATACACTACCCAAAGATTTCATCCTCATTTGGTGAGGACTTTAGATCTAGTTTCAGGCTTCCTATAGCGCAAGCTCCTATAGTTAATTATCCCTCCCAATAAGTGAGAGAGAACTTTCAATTAAGGCTAGTCATTTTTGCTGAATGCATATCGTATAGTAGCAGCATGTAGAGTTTCAAATATTAGATTATGAAATTCATCATTTCAGCTTAAATCGAATGGTTGGGGAATGATGACGTGCTCGATCTAGATCCCATGGTTTTGTCATCCCAAGTTACGGTCCTACTTCTACCATGTAGTAACAACCCAATAAAAGGATCCTCATCAGCAATGCATGGATTACGTCGTATAAGAAATCCTTATAGATTTATGGTGGTGTTTATCTAAGGAGATATTTTAAGTTTATCTTAGCTGACAGAGGGCTATTTGCCCTATCAAATACATCCTATGATTCACAACTCAAAGGGAAGAGCCATTGGGGAGCATACGCGCTACGATCATGATCGTAATATAATGCAGGTGGATTGCCCAAATCACCCGATCAGAGGACTCTAGTTGTAACCTCTTCATCTGTAGAGCCTATTGGCCAAGCTACACAGTTAGAGGATGCAGACCACGTCCTTACTAGTATGAGATTGATTGAGAGTGAACATAGCAGAACACTTGATTTGACATTGGCTTCTTTATGAGCTAAATTTTATTTAATTTGTCACCCCTGATAAATAGTTACGAAAGGCGGATTAATTAAGTTGGTTTAATTTTTTTAATGATAGAATCCCATTTAAGCAGTTTTAGATTAATTTTTAATTTGAGTTGAAAATTTGATCAATTAGAATGTGTTTAAGAGCTTTGGATCTTGTCAACTCTGTTTAGCTGCTAATAGAGAAATATATCTACTATCACTTGACAGAATAAGTTTTTTAGATATTTTACTTATTTGAAACTTTTATTATAGGTTTTTAAGTTTTGTTAACCCGGACCCAATCCTAAGACTAAAATGAGAAGTAACCCGTGCAACATCCGTAGACACTCGAATTTAAACATTCAAAGAGGTCGTGTACAAGGAAGTGCATTTAAGACTTTATGCAATTTTTATTTTATTTTTGAGTTATAAGATTGATTTTAGATTTTTACTTAACTTGATTTAAAAAATTGATTAATTTGAATATGTTTAAGTGCCTTAGATTCTGTAAACTCTATTTAGCTACTAACACATGATTAGATCTACTATCACTTGATAGAATCAATTTTTTAGATATTTCACTGATTTTGAAACTCTTTTTATAGGTTTTTAGGTTTTGTTAACCCAAACCCAGTCTTAAGGCTAAATCGGGAAACAACCCACGTAGCATCCTCAGACACTTGAATTTAAGAATTCAGCATAGCGTCAAGGCCCATGCAGGTGTATAGTGATTTTAGATAATTTTATGTTTGAATTATGAGATTAATTTTATATTTATTTAATTCTAATTTCGCCTACACAGCCTTTTCAGATATTAAGATTTGCACTTGAAATCTCTATGTTCGAGCACATGCAAGTATTCATGGCTTAGTTAATTTCATCTAATTAATGAAATTATTGATCTTGAAAATCATAATAAGGATGAAATTTTTTGATTTTTGATTAAAGAAAATCTTATGATTTTTGTAGATTTTAATTTAGTATCGGCTTCTACTTTTATAGATTTTGATTTAGAATCACCTTATATTTCTAAAGATTTTGATTTAGCATCACCTTCTGCCTGCTTGTATGAAAAGTTATAGATTCAATGGTGAAAAATGTGTTGTAAATTGATCTAATATCTTATTAAATTTTTCAGATTAATATTTCATTACTTTCAATTTAGCCTGCGCAGTCTTTTCAGACATTAAAATTTACACTTGAAATCTCTATGGCCGAGCACATGCATGAATTTATAGATTAGCTAAATTTTATCTAATTAATAAAATCATTGATTTTGAAAATCATAATTAGGATGAAATTTCTTGATTTTTGATTAAAGGAAGCTCTATGATTTCTATAGATTTTGATTTAGTATCACCTTCTATTTCTATAGATTTTGATTTAGTATTGCCTTCTGTCTACTTGTACTATGGGTTACAGATCCGGTGGCGAAGAAGACATTTTGATTTAGATTATTGCTTAACACATTTCTTGCACTTAGTTTGCTTGTTAAGTTTTTGAATTCTCCCAATTTGATTATGTTCATTTTACATCACTTTTGATAAGTTATGCCGATTTCAGTGTGTAGTGCTTTAGCCCCACTTATGCTTATTAGCTAGCATAGTAATCACCTCTACATTCATATAAGAGTTATCAAACTCAGTTTGGATTCCTAATTTTGAGTTTATTGCAAGTTTGTTATGAGTTTGGCATTAATCCCCTCTCAATTTCAATTAAAGTTTATTTAATTTTGAGAAATTTACAAGAAAAGAGAACTTACTTTACCACTTCAATTTAAGCCATAGAGAATTACAATTAGAGTTTGTGAGTTTAATATTAGCCTCTCCAAAATTTATGAGTTTAATATTAACCTCTCCCAAATTTTATGAGTTTAATATTCGCCTCTCCAAAGTTTATGAGTTTAATATTAGCCTCCCCAAAATTTATTTGTTTATTATTCTCCTCCCCAAAGTTTATGAGTTTAATATTTGTCTCTCTCAAATTTATTTGCATTTTAAATGAATGTTCTATTCTTTTCAAAATTTGCTTTAAGGATTACGCCCATTTTTTTCTTTGTTTGACACTTTAGTTTTAAAATTAGCTCCACGTCTCACTATTTAGCATTCTTAGGTCGACTCATTTAACTCTCCCATTTTTTTTAGTCAAAAGATTTGTAAATTTCAACACCTCCTGTCGTCCCTGTGCAGGTGAGCTACATCGGTGTTTACTCGATACCGATAAAGCGATGTGTCATACACTACAACTGAAATTTCATCTCACATGTCGATCACAACGAGATCTTTAGATCTGAAAGAAGACATACAATGTAATATATAATCGTCCCCCTTTTTTCTAAGTCTAAAAATTAGACAAAATTTCGGCAGCATTTCAACTAGGGGAGCGACATCTAATAAGTGTTAGCTTGTTCTTGTCGATGAAGACAATGATATTCTTCGTACAAATAAGCACAATCATAAGCATATATATATATATATATATATATATATATATATATATATATATATATCTGTGATCCCATAAGTTGTGACTTATTTTGCGGCCCACTGCACTTCAGTGCTCGACAAAAAGACGAGGCTAGGTATGTGATTGGAGATGCGAGCTCACGCTAAAAAATCAAAAGAAAAATTCTGGTTGATGATGTTTTTCCCCATTTTATGCAGAGAAAACGAAAAGGCTAAAGCATTGGTGCAATATAAGGAAAAATTGTTTGTTGACTATGTTCTTCACATTACTATAAAAATGAAAAGGTAATGCAAAGTAGGTGAAGAAAATTTGGAGAAAGCATATTCTATTAGATTTTGTTTTATAAAGAAGAAGGTAATTGACATGTGAAGAACTCAAATTTTCAGGTTTATCAGAATCTAAATTTAGATTTTCAAGTTTGCCGAAATCTGATTTCAGATTTTAGATTTATTGAAATTCCAATTTTAGATTTCGTGCGGGATTAACAAGTAAGAAAAGGTTCTGAAATGGGAGGGATCTCGCTGGTTGCAGGTTTGCACTTAGAGAAAATGAAGCCATAAATCACAGATTTCAGAAATCCATTCAGAAAATCAACTCATGTTTCTATTTCAGTTTTGCCTTAAACTCCAGATTTCAAAAATCCATTTCAGAAATCCACTGAGAAATTCAAATCCCGTCTCTATACTACTGTGACGTACATAGTTAATTACCAAGAGGTATTGAAATTTGGGTTATTAAGAAAAGAAAATTAATAAGAAATTTGGGTATAGAAATGGTACAGAATCTTAAACCTCTCAAGTGGCTCCTGTTTCTTGAAATTTGTGTTTCTATACCACTGGTAACTATGTAAGATCGAGATTTCAGAAAGAAGAAAAAAAAACGTATCCGCAATCAGATTTACAGAATTTACACACATGGAAGCTTACGGAGGAAAGGAAGAAAAAAAAGAAATGGAAGAAGAAGAAGGAGATAAAGAAGAAGACGAGATATTAAGAGTTATCAAACTCAGTTTGGATTCCTACTTAGATTTTGAGTTTATTGTAAGTTTGTTATGAGTTTGGTATTAATCTCCTCTCAATTTCAATTAAAGTTTATTTAATTTTGAGAAATTTATAAGAAAAGAGAACTTACTTTACCACTTCAATTTAAGCATGTAGAAATTGCAATGAGTTTAATATTACCTCCAAAATTTATGGTTTAATATTAACCTCCCAAATGAGTTTAATATTCTTCCAAAGTTTATGAGTTTAATATTAGACTCAAAATTTATTTGTTTATTATTCTCCTCAAAGTTTATGAGTTTAATATTTGTCTCTCCCAAATTTATTTGCATTTTAAATGAATGTTCTATTTTTTTCAAAATTTGCTTTAAAGATTACGCCCATTTTTTTCTTTGTTTGACACTTTAGTTTTAAAATTAGCTACACGTCTCACTATTTAGCATTCTTAGGTCGACTCATTTAACTCTCCCATTTTTTTTAGTCAAAAAATTTGACGTGACTCTCCTCATCGTCTCCCCGTGGCTACATCGTGGGGTGTTTTGGCTATTCGACATTCCGATAAAGCGAAGGGCGGTTTCACGATCTATTAACAAATTTCATCTCACAATGCTTGATGAAAGAGATCTTTAGATCGAGACATACAATGAATATATAATCACCCCTTTTTTCTAAGTCTAAAAATTAGACAAAATTTCTAAAGATTTCAACCAGGGAGCGACATCTAATGGTGAGCTTTTTTTTGACGCCTCACGAAGATGAATGAGGTCTTGCTTACAAATAAGCAATCATAAGATATATATATATATATATATATATATATATATATATATGTGATCCCATAAGTTGTGATTTATTTTGCGGCGCACTGCAGTGCTCGACAAAAAGACGGGCTAGGTATGTGATTGGAGATGCAAGAAAAGGACTGCGACGCTAAAAATCAAAAGAAAAATTTGCCTGTTGATGATGTTCTTCCCTCATTTTGCGGCAGAGCAAAAATATAAAGGCTAAAGCATTGGGTGCGATGCCAAAAATAGAAGGAAAAAATTGCTTGTTGACTATGTTCTTCCTCCGATTACGACGAGGCGAAAAATGAAAAGGTAATGCAAAGTAGGTGAAGAAAATTTGGAGAAAGCATATTCTATTAGATTTTTGTTTTTATAAAGAAGAAGGTAATTGACATGTGAAGAACTCAAATTTTCAGGTTTATCAGAATCTAAATTTAGATTTTCAAGTTTGCTGAAATCTGATTTCAGATTTTAGATTTATTGAAATTCCAATTTTAGATTTGGGATTAACAAGTAAGAAAAGGTTCTGAAATGGGAGGGATCTCGCTGGTTGCAGGTTTGCACTTAGAGAAAATGAAGCCATAAATCACAGATTTCAGAAATCCATTCAGAAAATCAACTCATGTTTCTATTTCAGTTTTGCCTTAAACTCCAGATTTCAAAAATCCATTTCAGAAATCCACTGAGAAATTCAAATCCTGTCTCTATACTACTGTGACGTACATAGTTAATTACCAAGAGGTATTGAAATTTGGGTTATTAAGAAAAGAAAATTAATAAGAAATTTGGGTATAGAAATGGTACAGAATCTTAAACCTCTCAAGTGGCTCCTGTTTCTTGAAATTTGTGTTTCTATACCACTGGTAACTATGTAAGATCGAGATTTCAGAAAAGAAGAAAAAAAACGTATCCGCAATCAGATTTACAGAATTTACACACATGGAAGCTTATGGAGGAAAGGAAGAAAAAAAAGAAATGGAAGAAGAAGAAGGAGATAAAGAAGAAGACGAGATATTAAGAGTTATCAAACTCAGTTTGGATTCCTACTTAGATTTTGAGTTTATTGTAAGTTTGTTATGAGTTTGGTATTAATCTCCTCAATTAAAGTTTATTTAATTTTGAAATTTATAAGAAAAGAACTTACTTTTACACTTCAAATCATGTAGAATTACAATAAGTTAATATTACCTCCAAAATTTATGAGTTTAATATTAGCCTCTCCCAAATTTTATGAGTTTAATATTCGCTTCTCCAAAGTTTATGAGTTTAATATTAGACTCCCCAAAATTTATTTGTTTATTATTCTCCTCCCCAAAGTTTATGAGTTTAATATTTGTCTCTCCCAAATTTATTTGCATTTTAAATGAATGTTCTATTTTTTTCAAAATTTGCTTTAAAGATTACGCCCATTTTTTTCTTTGTTTGACACTTTAGTTTTAAAATTAGCCGCCTCACTATTTAGCATTCTTACGACTCATTTAACTCTCCCATTTTTTATAAAAAATATCTAAATTTCAAGACTCTCCCTGTAGTCCTACATCTGGTGTTTTATTTATCATCCGATAAAGCGTAGAAGGAGAAAGGTCTCTGCGATACTACAACTAAATTTCATCTCGTCGATGAAGACAACGAGATCTTTAGATAAAAGAAGACATACAACGTAATATATAATCGTCCTTTTTCTAAGTAACAAAATTTAGATTTCAACCAGTGAGACATCTAATAAGTGTTGCTTATTTAGACTGATATTAATGCCTTTCAAGCCTACAAATAAGCACAATCATAAGCATATATATATGTGATCCCATAAGTTGTGATTTATTTTATGACCGCGGTTCTACAAAAAGACGGGCTAGGTATGTGATTGGAGATGAAAAGGATCACGACGCTAAAAATCAAAAAGAAAATTCCATGATGTTTTCTTCCTCATTTTTGGCGAAAGCAAAATATAGCGTTATTAAAATGCCAAAAATAAAAAAATTGTTGACATGTTTTTCCTCCATTAGAATAAAAAATGAAAAGGTAATGCAAAGTAGGTGAAGAAAATTTGGAGAAAGCATATTCTATTAGATTTTTGTTTTTATAAAGAAGAAGGTAATTGACATGTGAAGAACTCAAATTTTCAGGTTTATCAGAATCTAAATTTAGATTTTCAAGCTTGCTGAAATCTGATTTCAGATTTTAGATTTATTGAAATTCCAATTTTAGATTTCGTGCGGGATTAACAAGTAAGAAAAGGTTCTGAAATGGGAGGGATCTCGCTGGTTGCAGGTTTGCACTTAGAGAAAATGAAGCCATAAATCACAGATTTCAGAAATCCATTCAGAAAATCAACTCATGTTTCTATTTCAGTTTTGCCTTAAACTCCAGATTTCAAAATCCATTTCAGAAATCCACTGAGAAATTCAAATCCTGTCTCTATACTACTGTGACGTACATAGTTAATTACCAAGAGGTATTGAGATTTATTAAGAAAAGAAAATTAATAAGAAATTTGGGTATAGAAATGGTACAGAATCTTAAACCTCTCAAGTGGCTCCTGTTTCTTGAAATTTGTGTTTCTATACCACTGGTAACTATGTAAGATCGAGATTTCAGAAAAGAAGAAAAAAAACGTATCCGCAATCAGATTTACAGAATTTACACACATGGAAGCTTATGGAGGAAAGGAAGAAAAAAATGAAATGGAAGAAGAAGAAGAAGGAGATAAAGAAGACCCCGACACATCTTTTTGGTTTTCTTGAGGGAAGTAGATTTCAGATTAGAGAGGGAGAAAACAAGAAAGAGGGGGAACGATTATGCCAAGGAGGAGCAGCTTCATGCGTGGAGGAAGTTTCGGTCGAAACATTGCATGTGTGAGAGAGAACCGTCATGTGAGGAAGGCTAGGGCTCGGGTCACGTAGTCAGTGCTTAGGCTGGTCTGTTCAATAGGAACTGATTTGATTTGATTTTGGGTAATTTAGAGATTTAAGTTATTTTTTAAATTAAGTAATCATCTTTAAATTGAATTTTATATTGACATGATTAGATAATCAATGTGTATATCATTTTAAGGTTATTTCAATATTCTAAATAACGAGCAGCCTTCTTTCACGATGAAGGCCATTTTAAAGATCAAATCAATACCAAATAAATATGCATCACTGCTTTTGACCACTCAATTTTCATGTAGACTCGTCCAAATTGAGTGCGAATAGTCTCACTTGATAGATTTTGATATTTTGAAGCCAATGACATGATCAATTTTGTGCACGAAGATTGTTTGATCCTTGTCGATGCCTCTTGACCACGATATGCGTGCAGATGAGTTGATGACTTGAGCGATTGATCATTTGCTCATAAAGTTATTTGATATTTATATCCTGACCAATTTTAACATTCTGAATATGATGGCGAGTTTGTTCAATGATCAGAGGTTATTTGGATTGATTTCAGCACTGTCTAGTATATTTCAGCCTCAATTTGTGTGCTATCACTTCAAATCATTCAACATTTTTACAGACTCGTCTGAATTGAGCTTGGGCAGTCTCATTTGATAGATTTTGATAATTTAAAGAAAATAGTGTAATAAATTTCACAAACGGGAATCATTTGACTTATGTCGTAACTTCCCGACTTCGATATACATGTTGACAGATTGGTAGCTCGAGCGCTTAATCAATTGATCGTTAAATTTTGAGATATTTATATTCTGATCTATTTTAATGTTCTGAATGCAACATTGAAGTCCTTTTGTTAATTGGAGGTTGCTTCAACTATTTTCAATGGCATCCACTGCATTTTGAGCTTCAATTTGCGCACTGTCACCTCCGAAGTCCGTCGAATTTGACTTGTGGGATCGTCTTGACTTATGGCACACATGTGAAGGTCAACAACACTCCAATCCATCCTATGGTGAGGCTTTACATATTTGAAAGAGAAGGAATTATTTGTTTGAGTTAAAATTTTATTAGACTGCTAGGGCTTATAGGCTATTAACACAAGATTATGAAAATGCCTTAGAGGTGAAGATTTATGCTCGTAGCATAAGGGAAACAAACAACCTCAGATTCTAAATCTAGAGAGATTTATCAAAAGTTAGAGAACAACCTAAATCTAAGTGGAAAGGGAACATGAGGGTTTATCTCTTCAAGAGAGGATAAACAAGCTTGACTTCTGGACTTACAATCGCCTAGAGTGGCCATCACCTAACACCCCTTATGATTTAAATCTATGTAGGCAAGTTGTATGAAAGTGGAAGATAGTTGAGCTATTATTTAATTAAAAAAATTAAAAGTCCTAAATCCACTCCCTAAGAGACTAGAGCATGAGCAGTATGAGCATATAGCTTAATCTAAAATGTAAAATATCACAAATTTTATCTTATTTTGACACATTCATTTAGACAAGAGCTTCAAATTTTTATGCCTAAATACATGAGGAAATAAAGTTATTGGCTAAATTAGTGAGAAGAGAGTGTTCTCCACCATAAAGGATGCCCTCACAAGTAAAGGATTCCCCTATCATGTAATGATGGAGATCTTTTATATTCAAGAAAGAACGAATATGACATGCATGATGTAAGACATACAACATACAACTAAGGATTTGTCAAATCTTTTAGTTATTTTGATTACAACCTAGGCTTTATGATGAAGTTGAAAGTTGTTTTAAAATTTAATTGAGAGTTATTAAGGGGGTAGAAAAATTAATTTTATCCTAAGATTCTACTGTATCTAGGCCACACTTTTAAACCTCAAACATTAAGAAACTATGAAAAATATGTTGTTTCTAAAGAATAAACTAAACATATCACCAATTAATTTTATAAATGATAGTGAAAGAATAAGAGGCTGGTGCGGCTGTGTACTATCGTACACCTCAGAAAAGAGAAAAGATGAGTAGCCAAGCTCTACCCTTATACAACCCTCAATATAAAAGATTAATTCTAATTAAAATTAAATACATGCTACAGGGGTCTTCTTTTCTACATTTCTTCATATCTTCCTTCTCTTCCTTCTGATTTGATTTGTTCCAAAGGCATCACAAGGCACTCTAGAATAAAGCCTTTTAGTCACTGCTCATTATAAACCCCATAGAACTAATCCTAATTTCTATTACAAAGTTATATTTTATATTAAAAAGTAAATCTAACTATACCTCTAAAATAAATGTTGGCTGAAAATTAATATAAATCTAAATAGTTATATTTATAATTTGGACTTAGCATCATACACATGGAACCCACCTGTCCTAACTTTCTACAAAGCATACACTCTACCATCCAGTCTAAAATATCACATCACAAAATAAAATATGACATCACACATACACCGCCCTAACTTAGGACTAAAAGTGGCAGCTTAATTCATTTTTATGCTTAAGTTGAATTAAGATTTTGAAGGATAAGATAAATTCTCCTTAAAATAGAACCTATTTCATTTAACATCCTAATCCTAACAAAATGAAACTTTCATCCTGAGATGAAAATTTATTCTAAGGGTCGAACTAAGAGCCTAAGTATCTTAATTTGCCAAATTGAATTTATATAAATGATTCAACTAAATTGATTTGATTTGATTAATGTTTGTTTGACTTGATTTACATTTTAAAGTTTAAGTTTGTTTAACTTAATGCATTTTGATTGATTAATTCTAGATTTATTAGATTTTAGTTTGATTTGATTAAATTTTGATAATCTAATATCCTTTAAATCAATATCTGATTCTTTTCTTTTGGCTTTTAATTTAAAATTTTATTTTTATGATTAATATTATTTCGATGTTGTTTAGATTCATTGATTTTATTATTTCATTTAAATTTGGTTTAGATTGGTGAACATATTTTAATTTACTTAACTTGTGATTTAATTAAAATTGAATGTGATCTTTTATTTGAATTATAATTTAGGGTTTAATTCATTAAATTTAGCCATTTTTTATATATATTGATTATTTCTTTAGTTTGATGATTGATTTAATCTAATTTAATTAATCTCTTATCTTAGTTTAATAGGTTTGTTTGTTTTTTTTTTGAATTTTATTTTGTTGACTTATTTTGATATTGATTGAAATTAAGTGTAAATGGATATGATTTAATAACTTTAGAGTTTATATTTAATTTTGTACTTATTTGATTTTCTAATGATTTATTTATTTATTTATCAGTTTGATTGGATTAAATGAATTGAAAGTGTGCTTTGATTTTAATTATGTTTGATTATTTATGGTTAGAATTTCATTTAACCTCATTCGTCTATTATGTTTATTAAAGTTCAGTTAACTTCTAAATAAGAGTTCTAGTTTTGATTTAATTATTAGATTTATATATTTAATAGTTAATTAGCTCATCTTACTCAAGCAAGTTGAATTAGATTAAATTTGATTATGTATTAAATTGATGAAAGTTTATTTTAATTTGGTTTGATTTGATTTGATTAGTATCATAAGATTAATCAAAATGGATGTGATTTATGATTAGGTTCAAGTTTAATTTGGTTAGGTTTAAGTTTAATTTGTTTGATTAGGTTGAGGTTTAATTTGTTTTATTAAGTTTATATTTAATTTCATTAGGTTTAGGTTTAGCTTCAATTGAAGGTTATGTGATGTTTACCTGATTTAATTTAGAGTGTGGTATTTATGACTTTAGCTTGATTATTTTAATTTATTATTGTTTAGCTTTTATAAATTTAATTAATGTTAATTTTAATGATTTATTAAACCTAAATTTTAAATGATTTTTTTTAACTTTAGAGGATTATATTATTTGCATAAGGTTATTTGATGTTAATTAGAGTAGTTTAAATCATTTTGATTATTTTTTCTAATTTTCTATATTTTTAAACTAATTATTTCATGAAATTAAGCATTGAACTTTGAAATTGAATACCTCCTAATCCATTCATCATTTTGATTTAATTTTTTTATGGCATGTGTAGTTTAAACTCAATTTCAATCTCTACAAGTTTCAGATCCATCTAATTAATGTTTTTAGATTAATTAATAAAATTTAATCTTCACTGAAACTTAAATTATGCTCAAAATACTGAATAAAAATTAGAGATTTTGGATTTATTAGATTTCTCTCAAAAAGATGAATCCAACGAGCCCTTATTTGCATTTTTTGTTAAATATTTTTTTTATGATTTTGTGAAGTTTTAGGCATTTTTTAGCATTTATTTAATTTTGAAAATCCTTATTTTCTTACTTAAACTAGTTTGCACCACATGGAGCTGACGGTGCAAGATGTTAGGCATGACAACTGCGGGTTGGTTTACGTGGAATCTATGGGGATTGAGCGATAATATCACAGATGTAGATCTGACCGTCTGATCAAAGATCCGACGATCTAGATCAAATCTATTAGTCTAAGGAATAAAATCAAATCTTTTAACATTTTAATCTCAAACATCCATCTTAATTAATGGGGATTAGATGGCTCATCTTTCTCATGGTTGATGGATAGAGAGGGGTGGACGAAATTGTCGCCACCCCCTTAGGCTCGATTTCCTGCATTTCTCGCCGAAAATTCTTATTTTTAGTATGTTTAGGTTGTAAATAAAAAAAAGTAATGGAATTTTAAATGTTGATCCTAGTTTCGAGCAATCTCACTTCACAATCCGTGAAGACCTAGTTGGCCGACTATAGTTTGATGAAGTTACCTCGTCAGAGTGAATGTCCTAGGGTTAAGTCAGTTCTAACACGCTCTTGGATGTAAGTCAAAGCTTTGGACTGAATATGGACTCTTGCCTCTCCTACGATCGCTCTAACCACCAAGTGTCATCGCCCCTCACTGGAGTTTGATTGAAATCTGAGTTTTGGACATCAAAAAAGGTGGGGAATGACTCGATTTGAGTGCTTTGGTTATGAGAAAGCTGTAGAAAGTGTGTAAACTCTTTAAAATAGGATAACCATGTGACTTTATAGATGGCCAACCCCCTCCCCATTGGTGAAGCTTGAAGATGGTTGGCCATGGGGAATTGGAGCCTCCTACTTGATGCAAGCGGTGGTTAATTTACTGTAGATTATGCTAAAGTCAAGCAAAACACATGGTGGAGGGAAGGATGAGAGATAGAAGAGTTTAGATGAATGCTACATTTTCTCCAATTTTCATTTAATCTCTCTTTCCAGTTCGTTTCATCCAGCCCCAAAAGTTGAAGTTTAACTCTTGCATTAGGGAGCTTAGTTGATTTTAGGTTGCGAAAATCCAATTTTGAATTAGGTTAACTCAAGTTAACCCAGATAAGTTGGATTGGGTTCAAGTAACCCAAATTGACTTGTTGGATTTAGGTGTAAGGTTCAATTATAACCAATTGATCATTTCATTCATATGAGTTTAATTAATTTAATTTGATTTGATCCTAACATGATTTAAGCCCATTTTGACCTGCTCTGACCAAAGTAGATCTAATTGAGTTCACATGGCCTAATTGGTCATGCTGGGTTTGGATTAGACTTTAATTATGTTTTATTAATCATTTTTTGATAATTTTGATTGATTATTTTTTTAGTTTGGTTTAATTTTGAATTTGACCCAAGTTTGACTAAGGCTTGATCAACTTTGACCAAAATTGGATGAGTTGATTTATTTGATTCAATTAATTATTTTATATTTAGATTATGCTTCAATCATGTTTTATAAATTATTTGAGATGCTTTTGGTCAATTATTTCATCTAATTTAGATAAATTTTGGGTTTGACCCAAGTTTGACCAAAATTATATTTAAATGGTTAATATGTGTTCATTTAGGTCAACTGATCAAATTAGTTGAATTAATTAGATCCAAAGATTGTTTGAATTATGCTTATATATGAGTTTAAGATAAATTTAAATGTTTAATTTGAATTAATTTGAATTTATTTTGAATTTAGCTCAATTAAGTCTACTTGGGCTAGCTTGGGTTAAGTGGCTCAATTAACCTATTTGAGAGCTATTGGATTCAGATTTATTTATATTTATATTTAAGCATATTTATTTGATGGTTTTGAACCTTTGGAGTAATTCAATTTGGCCAAATTTTGGTTCATTGACTTTTGACTTAATAGGACCCACATGGATCAACTTTAGGTCAAATCACCTATTTGCCACTTTGAACCTCATTTGAATTTATTTTTGAGTTTATTTATATTTATACATTGATTTTGTGCTTTTGGTTCGATTTAATTTAGTTTAATTTTGATTTAATTAAATTTTTGTTGACCTCCACATACGTGTCATAAGTTGAGTTAAGCCCACAAGTTTAATTCGACGGACTTTAAAAACGAGAGTGCACAAATTGAGGCTCAAAATGAACTGAACATCACTGAAAATGGTTAAAATGACCTCCGATTGATGAATAGACTTTGCCATTGTGTTTAGAATGTCAAAATTGATCAGAATATAAATATTGCAAAATCAAACGATCAATCGATTAAGCGCTCAAGCTATCAATGTGTCGACACGCATATCAGAGATGAGAAGTTGCAATGGACCTTCATCCATAAAACTGATCATGTCGTTTGCTTCAAAATATTAAAAACTATCAAATGAGATTATCCATGCTTAATTCAGATGAGTCTGTGCAAATGTCGAATGATTCGAAATGACAATACGCAAATCGAGGTTAAAATGCACAAGACGTCACAAAATTAACTCAAATGGCTTTCAATCGATGAACGGACTTTGCCATCGCATTCAAAACATCAAAATTGGTCAAGATATAAATATTATATAACTTTATGAGCAACTAATCAAGCGCTCGAGTCATCAACATGCTTGCATGTATATCAAGGTCAGGAGGCACCGATGAGGATCAAACGATCTCCGTTCATAAATTGATCATGCCATTGGCTTTAAAACATCAAAATATATCAAGTAAGACTATTCAAACTTAATTCCTATGAGTCTGCATGAATGTTGAGTAGCTAAAAGCGACGACGCATATTTTGAGCTAAAATTGACTTAATTTGACACCGACTAGAACTAGACGACCATCAATCGTGAAACAGACTGCGCCGTTCCCTTCAAAACATCAAAATAACCATGAATCAATATATATTGACCATATAATGTTGTCAGCATAGAATTTATTTTAAAATTGATTAACATTTGAAAAATTAATTAAAAAAAAGTCTATTAATTCCTTAATCTCCTCAACCGACCCCATGTCATTTCCGCTTCTCCTCTCTTTTGTTCTGGAAATTGTAAAAAAACCATCAACCACTTTCTCCTTTACAAAAAAGAGGGAGAACGACAAAGCAAATAGCAATAAAAAAAATGAAGGCTCCCCACTCATCCATGGTCCTCTCTTGGTCGAACAAGTTCGAACGGGGATCCTCTTCAAAATTGTTCCCACTCGAAGCCGGTTATTTACTCGTTCCCTCTTCTTCATTCATCCGTCAATCTCAACCGCATGGGAAATATCTTGGATTTTAATCTCTTGGTCTTTCTGCATGTAAGATCTACTCCCTCGCTTATGCCCTTCGCTTTGTCACCGCTCTTTCTCGAAGTTCCTGTCCAACTCCAAACTGTAAGCATTGGCTCCTACAACCCCGGTGCCTTAACTTCTTCTGACATCCTATCTTCCACTGCTGAGTAGTCTTCCTCATCACATTTACCAATCTACACTATCATCGTTGTCCTCTCATATCCACTGTAAATGTCATTCTATCTCCGCTGTTGATGTCTCCTAACAATGCTCTGTAAGGATGCTATAGAAAACTTGACATCAATTGATTTACTAGAATTATGCAATCAAGAAAAAGTATAGCACTATCGGGCGACTAGGGATTTGAGTAGTTGTGGTCGCTATGTTCAAGATGTATTGAACTCATGTGGGCATGCCTCTTTGTCTGCAAAATGTAGTAAGAGATGTGACGGGTGTCCAATTTGTAGAACTCTTCTCCCAGTAAATAGAAATAGACCATGACTTTGTCTTTATTATGAATGTGATAGTGTTGGTCTTTTTCTAAAAGATATGCTGACAGGTTTCTGGAGAAGGATTATAACAACGATCATTTTCTAGCTATTCAATGCTTGTATTCCTTGTTTGATGTTGCACTAGATAACAACCTTGTATCTTTGATTTTCCATTATGTTATAGATGTTGGATGAATGAGAATGCTGTACCTAGTGACCTCGTTCTTTCTTTCTCATTGGATGAAGTTGTTGTGTGAAACTGAAAAGAAGCTTCTTTGCTTGAAAACCATGGCTACTAGATAGTTGAAAATGCAGAAAACTCGAGCAAGATTGTATACCCAACGTAAAGGAACCTTTGCAATTGATAAATCAAAGCATCAGTATATCAAAGATGTTAAGAAGTGTTTGAGATTTATTAGAGATGGAAATAGCTATGAGTTATGCCTGACTTTTCTGATGAGGATGGGAGTTGGCAACATAAATGCCTTGAATTTATATCATGATCTGAGAGAAGCGAATCCCACCCCATATGCTGCCTGGCATAATTTTTCCAGGGAAAAATTATGCATATGTTGTTCTTCTCCTGAGAGATTTCTGAGGTTAGATGAATTTGGAATGCATCCTATCAAGGGAACTATTGCTTAGAGGAGTACAACAGATGAGGATGAATGTCTTAGGTTACAATTGTAGTATAGTGAGAAGAATCAACCAAAAAATCTTATGATAGTTGACCTCTTGAGGAATGATCTTGGCTAGGTTTATGAACGAGGCAGCCTCTACGTACTCCACTTGATGCGAGTCCAGTCTTATGCAATCATCCACACGATGGTTAGCACAGTTTAAGGGAAGAAGAAATAAAAAACAAACCCTATTGAGTGCATCAAAGCTACATTTCTTGGAGATTCCATGACTGGCGCTCCAAAGTTAAGATCAATAAAAATTCTTGATTCTATTGAAACCTCATCCAGAGGTATCTATTCAGGTTCCATTGAATTCATTTCATATAAGAAAACATTTAATTTGAATATAGTAATCAAGACCACTGTTATACATAAAGGGGAAGCCTCCATTAGAGCTAGTGGGGGAATTTTAGCTATGTCTAAACTAGAAGATGAGTATCAAGAAATGCTATTGAAAGCCAGGTCCACAACCAAGGTCGTAAAACTGCATGCAAGAGGTTGGGAGGCCTCGTCGTGCTCATCAGGGTATGATTAGATGAAATTCGGCTGTGGCATCATAAGACACCACTCACTATGCTCATCAGGGCATACCAAATAAGCCAACATTCATTAGATGTTGCTTCCCCTAGATGAAAGGCTGCCAAATTTTTGTCTAATTTATAGACTTAGAAAAAAAGGGGGAATGAATATATATTGCATTGTATATTTTTTTTGCAGGTTTCAAGCCCTCGTTGTGCTCAACAGGGAATGATGAGATGAAAAAATTGATTGTGGTGTCACAAGACACCTCTCGCTACGCTCAATAGGGCATACTGAGTAACCCAACACCCATTATATGTCACTCCCCTAGACAAAATGATGACAAAATTTTGTCTAATTTCCAGACTTAGAAAAAGGGGGGATGAATATATATTGCATTGTATGTCTTCTTTTAGGTCTGAAGGCCTCGTTGTGCTTAACAAGGTGTGACGAGATGAAAATGGGCTATGGTGTCACAAGACACCATTCGCTACGCTCAACAGGGTGTACCGAGTAAGCCAAAATACTTCCGATGTAGCCCCCTACATGGAGATGATGCTGGGATGCTACCAAAATTATGTCAAATCTTTTGACTTAGAAAAAAAAAGGAGAGAATGAAATAAACTAACTTAAGAACACTAAGTATGGAAACCTGTAGCTAATTTTAAACTAAAAGTGTCGAATAAAGAAAAAAGGGGGGGGGGTAGCCTTTAAAGAAAAGTATGGAAAGAATAAAACATTCATTTAAAATCAAAGTGAAATTTGGGGGAGGCTAATATTATACTCACAAACTTTAATTATAATTCTCTATGGCTTAATTAAAGCAATAAAGTGAATTCTCTTTTTTTTTTTTTGTAAATTTCTCAAAATTAAATAAGCTTTAATTGGAATTTAGGGGGACTAATTCTAAATTCATAATAAACTTACAATAAACTTAAAATCTAAGGATGAATCCAAATTGGGTTTACTAGCTTTTATACGAATATAGAGGCGATTACTAAGCTAGCTAATAAGCATGAGTAGAGCTAAAGAAATAAACATTGAAATCAGTATGACTTATCAAAAGTGATGAAAATTAAACATAATCAAATAGAAAGAATTACAAAAACTCAATAAGTAAACTAAGTGCAAGTAATATTTTAAACTACAATCTAAATCAAAATACCTTCTTCGCCACTGGATCATAACTCTTTGTATAAGCAGATAGAAGGTGATACTAAATCAAAATCTACAAAAATCATGAAGCTTTCCTTTAATACAAAAATTAAAGAATTTCATCATAATTATGATTTTCAAAATCAATGATTTCATTAATTAGATGAAGTTAGTTAAGCTATGAATACTTGCATGTGCTCGGACATAGAGATTTCAAGTATAAATTTTAATGTCTAAAAAGACTGCACAGGCTAAATTAGAATAAAAATAAAAATAAAAATAAAAATACAAAATCAATCTCATAATTCAAGCATAAAGTTACCTAAATTACTATACACCAGCATAGGCCCCGACACCATGCTGAATGTTTAAATTCAAGTGTCTGAGGATGCTGCATGAGTTGCTTCCTAGTTTAGACTTAGGGCTAGGTCCGAGTTAACAAAATTTAAAAACCTATAATAAGAGTATTAAATCAGTAAAATATCTAAAAAATTGATTTTGTCAAGTGATAGTAAATCTAATCCTCTATTAACAATCAAACAGAGTTGACAGGATCTAAAGCTCTTAAACATATTCAAATTAATCAAGTTTTTAAATTAAATCAAATATCAATTTGAAACTGCTTAAATGAAACTCTATCATTAAAAACTTAAATCAATCTCAATCCATCCACCTTCTATAATTGTTTGTTAGTGATGATAAATTAAGAAAACTCTAGCTCACAAAAGAGCTAATGTCAAATCAAGTGTTTTGTTATATTCACTCTCAATTAATCTCACGCTAGTATGGACATGGTTCATGTCCTCTGTCTACATGTCTTGGCTAGTGAGCTCTACAGATGAAGCAGTTATGACCAGAGTCCTTTGATCAGGTGGTTTGGCTAGTCCAACTCCATTATATTACGATCACGACCATAGCTCATATGCTCCCCAATGGCTTTACCTTTTGAGTTATGAATCATAGGGTATACTTGATAGAGTAAACAATCCTCTGTCAGCTAAGGTAGACTTAATACTGTCTCCTTAGACAAACATCACCCCAGGTTTATAAGGATTTCTTGGATGACATAACCCATGTGTTGTTGATGAGGATCCTTCTATCAGGTTGTGTTGACTACCTCCTCTGATTAAGTAGACTAGGGATCGCGACTGCCCGGTATGACAAAATCATGGGATCTAGATCGGGCACATCATCATTCCCCCAACCATCCAGTTTAAGATGAAATGATAAATTTCATAATATAAATTCTAAAACTCCATATGTGTTACTATACACTATGCATTTAACGACTAAATTTTAATCAAAAGTTCTCTTACTTATGAGAGAAGAAATTATAGGGCTTGCCATAGGAAACAGAATATAAAGTCATTACAAAATGAGGGCAAAATCTCTAGGTAGTGTCTTATCTACCATTTCATCTACCTTCTAAAAATTACATTGACAAGCCATCACTCTCATCAAATCAAATAAAATTATCAAGAGGTCAGTGAAAAATTTTCAGAGCCCACAATTTTATTTGGACTTATGTGATTTTGAGCTTAAAATAGTTAATTTAGTTAATCAATCTAATTTTTGCAACCCAGGCTCAATTAAATTTAAATTTCTATTCAAATATATTTAATTTAGATTTTTATTGAGTCTCATTAAATATGGGTTTACTTCTGGGTTCATCTGATCTAATTGGATTAGGACATGTCCTAAAAGGATTTATCAAGATGGCCCAGCCTTTCACTTTAGTATATTGAGTTTGAAACAATTTCAAATTTGATTTTAGTTTTGAGGTATTATAGTTTGATTTGATTTGATTTATTATTTTATTTTGGTTTGTTTACTTATCCACTAAGCATCGGCCGTCCGATGACCCGATTAGGAGATTCGATGCATTAGATTTGCCTTATGTTAAGAAAGGTAGAGGTAGGCCTAAAAAAACTTGGTTAAGATGTATAAAAAATGACCTTAGATTAAATGAGAATTTGTCACATAATAGGACATAATGGAGATGAAGGATTCATGTAGCCAACCCCACTTAGTGGAATGAAGGCTTGTTGTTGTTGTTGTACCTAGCCACTAAGCATAGTGTCTTAAGTGCTTAATTAGGGAACTCTTAATCTAAGATTAGGGGACATAATTACTAGGATTAAGAATGATGTTAACCTCATCCAAAAATGAGGTCAACAACCCCATGCATGGTTCCTATAAGTGTGGTGGGTTTGGACTCACTCGGTCGTGGTGTCACACGACACCGATTGTGAATGCCTTTTTAGGCATGGAAGGAAAGCCAAAGCACCCAGATGCAGCCCCCTATGCGGGGATGACACCGAGATGCTAATAAAATTTAGATTGAAATTTAAGACTTCAATAAATTTAAATAGAACAAAAATAATTTGAATGAAGTAAAATCAAATCATCTAAACTGAAAATAAAAAAAAAATAAAATAAATACAAATACAAACAATAAACCAAAAAGAATAAGAGGAGGAACACTTACAGAGAATTTTTCAGAGAATACAATGCTTGCTTTGAACACAACCAGACCTTTCACCTTGCTTTAAAACCTTTAAAGACCTCAAGATATCTACTCAAGCAAATGACATAAAATGAAAATCCATCTCCTAGCATCATTTATAGAGATGAAAAGAATCTATATGGGGCCCACTCCTATTTAAAAGTAATAATTAAGTATGAAGACGAGCAGAATATATGAAAAATGTGTTGTCATCTCCTTTGATTTCTGCTCCACCTATCATTAAATCCATAGCATTCATCTATGGATATAAAACTCCAATCGAGCATAATCAAACTTAAAGAATTTATATGAAGCTTGATATCTAGCATATTTGCATGAGTAGGAATTGACATTCACCAATTAACATGAACAAGCTTCTCATTAACTATTCAATGTGTCAATTGAACACTTGGATATGTACATTTGATGTCAAATGAAATAAGGATCTCAGTTGAATATAAAACAATAGATGATTGGTGTCAAATTTAAAAATTCATTCCAAAATTGAGGATAAGAATTTGTAAGAAATTTGATAGCTTGCTTGCAAGCACTAATTCAATTAAATGGCTCACCAATGACTATGAATGATACATCTTCAAAGAATACAATTATTAGTATTTGAATGAAAAATTAAAGCACATGGAACTTGTTGAGTGCTAAAGTCAAACTCTTTCATAAAAAAAAAAAGAATTTGCACAAGCTCGCTTGAAGGAGGCATAGCAACTCAACTAGGTGAGAGTAAAAGTTGAATATGGTGTGTTGATAAAAATTCAAAAGCTTATTAATAACTACAAGCCAAATGATATATGAGAATTGAAAATTCAATAAAGAAGCTAAGTGCAAGTAAAACTATGATGTTTTAAATGATAACCTAAATCATTTCCATCAAATATGCAATTCTTCATATAAGTCAACAGAAGGCGATACTAAACTAAACTCCACACGAATTATAGAGTTTTCTTCAATCCAAAAATTAGAAAATTATCATTCTAATTATAAATTTTAAAATCAACGATTTCATGAATTATATGAAATTATCTAAGCTGAAAATGTCTATATGTGCTTAGATATAAAGACTTAAAGTCTAAATTTTAATATCTGAAAAGACTGTGTAGGCTAAGTTGAGATTAAATAAAAATATAAAATTAATCTCATAATTTAGAAATAAAATTATCTAAATTATTAAATAATCTCATAGGCCTTGACATAGTGTTGAATGTTTAAATTTGGGTGTTTGAGGATGCTGCGCTAGTTAAAACTAGATTGACTTAAATGTCTTACATTGTGAATTATACAAATATTTTGAGAGAAAGACAATCATTGTGAAAGCTTGAGCACATTTTCAAAATTAATATTTTAAATATATACTATTAATCTCAATTTTGGAAGTGAGCTATTAACTTCCTCATCATAGGTTTAAGACTCTTGTAGACATTAAGAGTTCCTTAATCTTAAGACACTTCTAGTGATTAGGCAAACTCTTAACCTAGGACTGGAGACTTAGAAGAGTTAACCATAGGAATAGGTTATGTCTTAGGGATTTAGGAAGACTTGCCTACCCTATAGCCTTAAACCCATTCCTTGCTTCCTTCTTCCAAATAAAACCTTAAATTCAAATCCAACCACAAATCAAATTCAATCCCAAATCAAATGATTGAAACCCCATGATTGAATTCAAACTCCAAAATTCCTTCCTAAGCCATATGAACCACCTTCATATGCTTAGCCAAAACATCCCTCAAACCAAATAAAATTTGATTAATTTCTCTATAAATCAATCATTCCTTCATTTATATTCACAAATATAAATGAAATTTAAATTCAAATTGTTCAAATCAAATCAAACTAAATCAATCCAAATCATTTCTCAACTTAAGCCCTTTTGACCTACATCCCTCAATTTGGTCAAATTTGCTTCCAAATCACTCCAAACTCAAGTGATTTTCTCATAAACCATTTATATCTTCATTTATATTCACAGATATAAATGGAATATATGTCCAACTGGCCAAAAATAAACCCAAATCAAATCAAATTCCCAAATTTAGCCTTTTTAGCTAAATTCTTGAACTTGGCTAAATGATATCCTAATCAACTTAAAGCCCATGGATTTCTTCATGATTCAATCACTCATTCAATCATTATTCCAAATATAAGCACAAACTATAATTATCAAACCAAATCCAAGTCAACCCAAGTCAAGCTTATGTTGACTCCTTTTGACTTGAAATTGCCATAGGAACCAAAACCCAATTTACTCCAAATCACTTGCAATTGGATTTATATTTCCATCTCAAATCTATATATGAGTTCAATTAAACTTGAATCAAGCCATGATCAAGCCAATTGACCCATTTAGGTCCACTTGACCCAAACTGACCTAAAAAATCTTTTTGAGCCAAGTTCTAATTCAACCCAAATTGGATTGAACTAAGCCCATCCAAATCCCATTTCATGATCAACAATCATCCTAAGTTAATCAATTACCTTGAATTGGGTCAAACCAAGTCAACCTATCTCTTTGACTAAGTCAACACTTAACCCAAATGAAACCCAAACTAGCCAAAATCTATTATATACCAAATTGATTGAAATCATTGACTCAAACCCACTCATAATTAATAAATTTAACATGAATAAGCCATCAATTAAGCCAAACTAAGTCCAATTGGCCATTTGACCTAAGTTGACCCAAATTGGCATAAAAAGCCAAAAAGAGTCAAATCATGATTTGATCCAAATTTATTGCAATCAATGGCTCAAGTTCATTAAATCACTTATTGAACTTGACCAAAGCCATGATTGAACCCAATTTGACCAATTGGTCAACTTGACTAACTAGCCCAAATTGACCTAAAGGGTCAAATTGGCCAAAATCCAAATTAAATCTAAATTAAACCAAACCAAAGCCTACAGTTACTTTCAATCAACCAATTGAACTTGACTCAACACCTAACCTAACCCAATTTGGTCAAATTGGGTTGGGTTAATCAACTTGACCGATTTCACCCTTTTGAATCCAAATAAGTCAAATTCAAATCTAAGCTAAATTAATCAAAACCAATTAAAAAAAAAACATCCCAAATCCTCATATGAACCTAACCCAAGTCTTGGTTTGACCAATTTGACTAATTGGTCAACGTAACACAACCTAACCCAAATGAGCCTATTTTGACCATATGAAGCCAAACCACCCAAAATTACCTTTTGGAACCTTGGAGGCTGACCTAAACTAACCCAAATGAGCCATAGGTCAGACCCAAGCTAGCCTAATTCTATATGGGATCTATCCCAAGGGGATTAACCAATGGACACCCTCTTTTTGCATTGGATGCTTGTCATAAATGGCAAAGTCCACTTTGCCTCCCTCATGGTAGCCCTCCACTTGCTAAATGAGCAAGCCTAAGATTCCTAGCCCAACCTAAGCCATCCTGGAATTTTCCATGAACCAAAGGAAATAAGTCAAGCCATTCCCTCTCATGGCTGAACCCATTGGATGCAAAGAAGATCAATCTCACACAATCTCCCCATATCAAGCCTTGAGACTCCTACCACCACTTCATCCACTCATGGCGTGCCACGTGGAGATGATGTCGATCCCTTTGATGACTCGATGGTGGCCAATCGGTGAATTATGTGAAATCAATCATGTCCATCCATCATGGGAAATTGAGGGGTATACCCCCTAAATTCGAGCAAGATTCAAGATGAATCACTTTATGTGAGTCCCTGAGGCCATTTCAAAATCCTTTAGAGATTCCTGGAGAATCCCATGCCTTCCTCAATTAACATTCCTCCTCCTTGAGAAAAGCCAAAACATGACATCACTCTGCTGATCAAGACTCTCCCTTCACCAAATCAAGCTCCAATTCTTTAGACCCACACCATTCTTGTACTCTATTGAAGCAAACCGAAGCACTCCGAAGCCTTCTCAAGTGCCAGAGATAGGAGTTCGACCAAGATCGATCATAAAATAGGAGGAGTTTGGCCTTAAGAGCAACTTACATCAAGTCAAGCTTAAAGCTTTTTCAGGCCTCCTCACAAAGCTACCTCAATCCACCTTGAACATTAGCTATGGTGAGGTAATTTTACAAACTGAGCCTTATCTGAAAAAATCATTTGGTCTTTGGTGAAGTAAATTCACGTCATGTGTTTTTAGCTGTTGGATGTGTGCGCTTCCCCTCCTTGAAGGTGTGGGATGAATATGGAGGACATCTGAGCTAGGGTGAGCACGGATCGAATGGAAAAAGATGAAAAATGTCCATCTTTCACCTCTCATGAATGGGATAGATCATGAGCTATTCATTCCTCATGATTGGAATGAACAGCTTTGATTAGATGCCACATTAGATCTCTCGATTCTTTTTGTAAACCATGGATCTGATTGTGGCCGTCCGATCTTAGATCGGATGGACCATGGAGTTAGTGCGTCCGCCTCCATTTGAATCATCCTTAGGATGTGCCAACTTAAATAGCCAATCTCATCATACCACCTGAAAAGTGTGTCGCGTCAGCCTCCACGTGGCCTGACTGAATTAAGGGTTTAATTAGGCCTAATCAATCCATTTTTAAGCCTGAAACTTCATAAATTCATAACTAATCTTAGAAAAATCCAAAAAAAAAAATACAAACTTATGTTCATTTAAAAGATATGTTAGAGTAGAATTTAGGAAAATTATTATTAATTTATTTTAAATAGTGATTTTGGTTTAATTAAGATTTAATTAAAAATTTAATTAGCTTAATCACTCTTTAATTAATCACCCAAGTAATCTCAAATTTTTTGTGGATGTTTAGGGGGATGACCTCTACCTCCCCTATTTTTCTAGAATTTTATTGGTTGCTTAATCAGCAAAATCCATTGATTAAGCCTTAATCACTTTCTCAATTTAAATAATGATAATTAGTGAGTGAACAGTGGCTTAATAAATCATTTAAGCCTAATTACCTTTATTGAAATTATTGAACAGTAAGGGAGCATAAGGAATGTGATTGAGATATTTTTCCTAATTCATTTCTCAAGTTTTTTGGAATTTGATTAATTGATGATTAATGAGGTAATTAAGTGCTTAATTAATTAATTAATCTCTAAGATAAAAGAATAGCCTAAATAATCAAATATTGGACTTAGGGATTGAGATTAAGGCCTCTTTCTTAATCTCTTTCCTTAAGTTAATTTTATTAATTGAAAATGTGTAATATTTAACCAAATGGGTTAATGAGCTTAATTAACTCAATCTAAAATCCACTTCACATCTAATCACATTTAATCCATCTTGGATAGCTCTTTGGGTGTTCAATAACCTAAAAAGAGAGCTAATGAAATTATGGTTAACTTACAGGTGTGAGAAAATCATAAGAGTAGTTAAACGAGATCCCTTAAGCTTAATTAATTATTAATCATGAGCCAATTGCATTACGTCCCTTTGATTTCTTAAGAGCATTGCAAAATTACTTTTCATGTGGTTGCATATCATATTGACTCATTATTAATTAGTTAGTTAACTAAAAGTAATGTAAGTAAGGGTTAATTAATTGACTTAATTCATACCGTAACCTAATTAAAACATAAAATCAACCTAATTATTCTTCACTAAACCAAATTAACTCACACATGGAGAATTGGATTAGGATTAACAAACCTCCTTCACTTTTCTTAAATCAAATAAAACATGAAAAGGAAATGACAGTAAAGAATTTTGGTTTATTTTAAATAATCTTATTTAGTTTAATTATTTTTAGGACTTAGTTGATTTGAATGAAATCACATGCTTGTGTTATTTTATTTCCTCCCAGCCATGTTAAATGTTATATGACATATGATTCATGCATCAATCTCTTTTAAAAATTAATTAAATAAAGTGATTTCCTTTATGTCAAATTGTATGTGTTGATTTAAATTTAAAATATGTGTGGCTAGTATCACTATTAAATCCCAAATATATTTTAAAAGTTTATAAAGAAATGAATATACATATATGTTATAAATTTAGTTTATATATATATATATATATATATATATATATATTCAGTGAAATACAAGTGAATATAAATCAAATTTATGAAATCAAGTCTCTTACATTCATTTGTTGATTCATAAGTAAGAATGTTAGTGGTATGTTAATCTGGACATCCTAGGGATGCACAGCTTTAAGTAGCACTAAGGAGGTTCCTATCTCATTCCCTTGGTGTAGAATAATGGCGGCGTTCCTGCTTGATTTTATTTTTATGCATTTGTACATCAACATTTAGATAGAGATTTAATTCATTTACACAGAATAAATCAATCAAATCAAAATATAATTTTTGCATAGTTTTTTATTCTTGTATTTTTCTATACATCTATAAGTATCTAAGAATAGCGATATATTAGTTTGGACATTCCAGGGACGCACATCTTTAAGTATCCCCAAGGAGGTTCCTACCTCATTCCCTTGGTGCAGAACAACATCAATGTACTCGCTTAAAACTTTTATACATGTGGATGTGTACTTAGCTAATGAATGAAAACCTTCTTTTTCTATTAAAAAAGGCATGCATTCACACTTTGTTTATTTGGTTGAGTTAAGTAGTCATGTGATTTAAGATTCTTTCTTTATGCATTTTCATAAGAATCTAGATAGACCTTTAAATTAATATGACAAAATCATTCAACCAAATGAAATATCAATTCCAAATATATTCACTCACATTCATCATTTAAGTGTGTTAAGATACAAGTTGTATGTATAGCTATGCTTAGGCTCTAATCATATGCATGATATACAAGATGGAAGGAAATGAATAAACATGTATTATGTGATAGTAATTAATTCCAACTAACCTTAAGATGCCTTTTTTATTGAATGAGTTTATTTAAAGTGAACCTAAACTTACGTTTAATTAAAACATGTAATAAAGCATTCATTAAAAGAATTGATTAATTAATTTGCTTTAGATGTGACTTAAGGTAGGGATAAAAGAGAGTGATCCTCTCTTTCTTTCTCTTCATAACACATAGTTATTTTGTGTAGGTCAAATGAAACAAAAGAAAACATTAAGTAAAATTTACAAATCAATTAAACCACTTAATGTGAAACAACCCATTATGATTAAATGTCTTTCATACTTAGGGAATCTTAACTCTAAAGCCTAGCTAGGAAAGACCACACAAGCCTTAACACACACATTAGATTAAGTCACTATTTCTAGTTTTATGTTAGGACAGTGTATCATTTGATGTATGCTTTATTTTGTAATGTAATGTTGCAGAATGGATGTTAGGCCGTGACTAGCCTAATCATATTTTATATAGGAGATTATACTTAAGGGGCGCTTAAAATAAATATAAATGTTTTGCTATGCAAGTTGCTTAACCCCTAAGCATAATCTACATTAGGACAGGTGGACTTGGTTACCCATGTGCAGAGTGCTAAGTTCAAATTATTCATATAATTACGTGGGTTGTATAGTGTATTTGGCTAACACTTGTTTTATAGGTGTAGTTAGATTTACTTTACTTATTTTTAATGTAATTAGCATTAGGAATTAGGATTAGTGCTATGTGGGCTTATGATAAACATTAGTTACAATACTAAGTCTTATGTACCATGTGATCCTATGGAACTTACCCAACCAAATGGAAGAAGAAAATGAAGGAAAGATAGAGCTTTAAAGATTTGAAGATCCCCATAGCTCCTATTATTTTTTTGTAATTAAATTATAATTATTTTTTTTCATTATATCAGGATGGTAGAGCCCCCACCCTTTTTCAAGTTATATGGCGCATAATGACCTCTTATTATTTTATAATAGATATATAAATTATTTGATGATCTGTTTAACTTGTGCATTAAAAAATCATGTCTCTTCATAGTTATTTATGATTGGTGATTATTGTATGATCTGGATGTGATTATGCTCTTAGGATAAAAATAAAATTTCTATCCAAATTAACAACTCATAACTAAACTTTTAAAATAACTCATAATCTCACATAAAACTTAGGCATTAAATCAAGATAATAAAATATTTAGCAACCCCTTAGTGGATACTATATGTTTAACATCATGCATGTCATCTTATTTAACTCTTATTAAGAGAGGGATTTCATCTTTGCTAGATAGAATAGGCTTAACCATTGAGAGCTTATGATGGAAAAACACATCTTTCTCTTTTGATTTAGCCCATAATCAACTTCAACATTCATTTAGGCATATAAAGATCTTATATCCTGTGTCAAAATAAAGAGTTAAAATTTAAATAAAATTTGATAAGATTTGCCTTAGACTAAATCATTATTCATACCACCCATGCTTTAGTTTCCTAGGGAGTGGGTTTAAGGACTTTAGCTTCTTTTCTAAATAATAAACAACCTAGCCATCTTGTAAAATCATAAGACTTGCTTATATGGTTTTAAAATGTAGGAGGAGTTAGCTGGCTACCACTCCAAGTGATTATAAGTCCAATAATTGAGTGGTTTACTCTCTCTTATGGAGGTAAATAATATACCCACTTTCACCTTAAATTTAGGTTGTGCTTTAGCCCTCACTGAAGCTCCTTTGATTTAGGATATGAGGTCATTATTTTCCTTTAGATCTACAAGCTTAAATCCTCACCTCATAGACATTTCGATAATCTTACATTGTGGAATCATAAGTCCTAGATTTTTAATAAAATTTCAATTCAAACATATAATTCTCCTCAATTTCAAATATATAAAGCCTAACTATAGGACATTATTAGATGCTCACTAGGCTTCCTAGTTGTGATGAAAAATTAAAATTTTCTTTTTGAGTATACTCCTATCTTCAATCTATGATGGATAAAATGAAGATAAAAGTATACTTTTGCATTTGGACATCATGTAGATCCACAGATGTTCTTATTAAGATGATTGGGTACAACATTGCAGAATAGTGTACTATCTCGAGAAATAGAAGTCACTACGCTACAATGGACCTAATCATTTGAATAAGGACTCCTAAGGACAATGGGTCTGCATATGTACTAGAGATTCTTCTCCTATTTTACATAAAAAAGTAAAGTAAGAATTGTTTTAAATTTGGTTCATTAATTTCCCAATGGAGGCAAGCCCCCATAGTTAATTACATCATAATAAATGAGATTCCTTAGGAATTCCCTCGATTAAGATAAATGATCATTGTCTCAAAAGATTTTGAGGGTTAGAATATTAATAAAATGGTTTATTTTTGGAAGATCAAGTGGGACTAATCAAAGAGAGGGAGTTATTATTAAAGCTAAAGGAAGATAAGTAGGGGATGCTCACGATGCTAGGAAACCTATCGAGCATCCAAAATTATCTTATGATTAGGCTTCATATTTTTGAAATTGAAGTGATTTATTTGTTTGAGATGAATTTTTATTAGAAATCTAGGACTTATAATTCCATGACACAAAGCTATGAAAGTGCCCAAGAGGTGAAGATTTATGCTTATAACCTGCAAAGGCGAGAAACAACCTCAGAACCTAATTCTAGGTAGCTTTGGCGAGAGCTAAGGCACGACCTAAATCTAAGGCAAACAAATGGGTTTCTGGTTCACCTCCATAAGAGAGGATAAATTACTTAACTATTTGGACTTACAACTACCTAGGGGTGACTGTCAACAAACACATCCTATAATTTTAAAAAAATGTAGGCAAGTCATATGCTTATGCAATATAGTTAGGCTATTATTTATTTAGAAAGAGACTAAGTCCTTAAACTCACTCTCTAAGAGACTAGATTATATAGAGAATGAGTAATGACCTAAATATAATGCAAAATTTTATTATATTTTATTTTTATTTTGTACTATTGATTTGACTCAGGCTATGGGATTCATATGCATAATGCATTCATTGGTTATGGGCCAAAATCAGGAAGAAGGAGGTGAGTTTCCACCACGGCTCTCAAAGATTAAGCCAAGTTTCTTAGCATGGGTTGAATCCCTCCAATCAAGAGTGAAACAATATACTTTTTTGATGCATGATATGAGAAATAAAATACAAGATCCAACTAAGGGTTAGTAATTCTTTTATCTTGATTTATAACCTGAGCTTTAGATGAGGTTATGAGTATTTATTTTTAATTTTGAGTTATTTAAATTGGATAGAAAATTTAATTTTTTCTAAGAGTCTAATCGCATCCAGGCCATACAATAACCATTAAGCAATTAAGAAACTAAGAAAATCATGCCATCCTAAAGCACAAGCTAAACAAACATCAAACATTTTATAAAGCTAACACAAAAGAATAAAAGATGAAGTGTGGTCACCACCAAGACACAAAAAGAAATGTGGGTAGTCGAGCTCTACCCTTATACAACCCAAATTACACATGAATAATTACAATCAAAATGAACTCATATTATGGGGGTCTTCACTTCTTTATTTCTCCTTTCTCCTTTCTTCATTTGGTTCTTTCTTCTTTCTTTTGGTTAGTTGGAATGTGGTTTGCTTTTAGGCTTCACATGGTACATAAGACATAGTCTTATAACCAATGCTCACCCTATCCCTCATAGCATTCAATCCAAATCTTAATTAAAAAATTACATAAAAAGAGAAAGTAAATCTAACTACAACTTACAAAATAGAGATTAGCTAAACAAATCATACAATCCCAAGAATGTATATAAATAAATTTGGACTTAGCACCCCACATATGGGTAACTAAGTCAACCTAGCCTATTTTAGATTATGCTTAGGGGCATAAGCAACCTACATAGAAAAAAGCATTTATATTTTTATTACAGTCCCTTAAGCATAATCTAATACAAAAATAATGATTAGACTAGGATCGCCCTACCATTCAGTCTACGAGCATATACCCTAACATATAGACTAAAATATTACATCATAACACAAAAGAAAAGCATCAATCCATGCACCACCCTAACTTATGGCTAGAAGTAGTGACTTAGTCAAATTCATTTGCCATTTAAGGTTTGTGTGGTATGTCTAGTTAGGCTTTAAGGTTGAAATTTTCTAAGTGTGAGAAGATTCAACTTAAAGGGTGGTTTCATTTAAGTGATTTAGTTAATTTGGTTGATTTTTATTTATTGATTTGATTTAGTTTGAATGAATCTATATTTAATTACTAAGTATTGTAATGAGAGGAAAAGAGAATAGAACCATACCTTAAGTAATTTCTAAAGTACATTCATTAGTGATTTTTGTTCAGTGAATATTTTATTATGTGTTTTAATTAATCCTAAGTTTAGATGGGCTCAAAATAAACTTATTCAATAAGAAAGGCAATTTTAAGATTAACTAAAGTGAATTACTATCACAAAACACACAACACTTTATTTCTTTCCAATATGTGTAAGATGCATATGGATGAATCCTATGCATATCTATACATGCAAATAGAAATGTTAGCACACCTTGATGATAAATGCTAAGAGATATTATTTAGGAAAATTTGGATGCTTCATGATGCTTGATTTTGTTAAGTAGAAAATGGTGACTCTTTTATACATTAATCAAATGCACATTTACATGTATGAAAGATGTAAGTTAGTACGATGCCATTATTCTACACCAAGGGTATAAGGGACAAGCCCTTTTTAGGGCTACGTAAAGTCTCGCAACCCCAAGATGTCTAGACTAATATACCACTTTTCTTAAATACATGTGCATGTACAAAAAGAATGAATGGAAAAGAATCAAGCAAAAGATTTTTGTTTATTCTTTTATTTTGGTTATGCAAATTTACATGTGTAAATATGAGATTCCTTCTTAATTCATAACATTGGAAGTGGATAGGATAGGATTTAAGAAAGTGTTATGTTCTTTTAAAAGAATTATAAACTTTACACATCCATATAAATCTACGTTAATAAAAGAGAAGGAAAACAACATAAAGCACATTTTATATTATAACCACATGCGAACTTATAAATATTTGTATGTAGCATTCATTTCATTTGTATCCTTTGACTTATGCTTTTTAAAAATATTTTGAATCTAGTAGTGATAATAGCCATTCATACTTTTTTACTTTATCTAAAACATGCAATTTGACATAAAAAATATTTTATTCTAATTTATTTTTCAAAGGATATGAATGCATGATTTTCATATGACATACATATTTAGCATGCTAAGAAAGAAATAAAGTGATGTAAGCATGTAATTTTACTCACTCTAATTAATTCCTAAAGACAATCTTATGGAATAAGATTATTTAAAGTGAATCAAATTTGGTTTAAGAAAAATTTGATTTTATTTTAAGTTTGAATTAAATTTAGGAAATGTGAGAAGGTTTGTTGGTCCTAACCCATCCCCCCATGTGTGAGTTGATTTAGTTTAATTTTAGAATGATTAGATTAATTTTATATTTTATTTAGGTTAAGGTGTACATTAAGTTCATTAATTATCCCTTACCTACACCACTTTAACATATTTAACCAAATAATTATGAGCTAATGTAAGATATAAAACCACACAAAGAATTTAAATCAACAATACACCTAAGAAAAAAAAAAAGGGCCTAATGCAATTGGCTCAAAATTAATGAGTAATTAAGCTAAAAAGGTTTAATTTAAGTACTTTCATAGCCCTTCCCACACATGTGGGCTAGATTTTTATTTCCTTAAGCTACTTAGGTTATTGAACAACTAAGTGTCTACCCATGATTAATTGATTAAGTTCTAGAATGTTTTGAAAATTTTATGAAGTTAATTAAGTGGGTGATTAGATTTAGATTAAGGAAGGAAAAGGGTTTAGGGAATGACTTAGGAAAAATTCCCCAAACCCATTTCATAAACCTCTTCTTCACTTAAGTAAAGCTTAATTCACTTAATAAAGGGATTAAATCACTGTTCATATGCTTAATTAAGTTTAATTACATTATGAGAGTGATTAAGGATTCATTAATTGATTTTTCTAATTAAATCATCAATAAATCCCAAGAAAATTAGAGGAGGCAGAGGTCATCCCACTAAATACATCTGAGAAATTTGAAATGGATTAATAAAGTAATTAGAGTTATTAAGTTTTTACTAAAACACTAATTAAAGAAAATTTATTATTCAAAATCAATTAGAAATAATTTTAGATTATTCCCCTTTCAATTATGTTCATAATGCATTTTATTTTGTATTTTTTTTATTTTTCTACATTTAGTTTTGTAATTTAGAAGTTTCAGTGATTAGAACTTAATTAAATAGCCTAATTATATAGTTAATCCGATCAGCACCACGTGGATCGCAGACGTGGTATGCGCTTTCCATGTGGCATGATGAGGTTTACTATTTAAGTAGTCACATCTGATGCCGCATCAACCGAGCTGCTTTCACCATCATCAAAGATCAATCGCCAGATTAAACCCGTAGTTCTTAAGGGATAAATTGGGGATCCTACATGGATTTATCAGGACCGTCTATTCAAAATACTTCGATAGATGGTCCATGATTTGTCCCTGAGCTCTCTTGTGGGAAAGGGCAACCATCCACCCTTTAGGGTTTGATCTGAGCTCAATTGAGCTTGAATTGAGCTTAAATTTTACCTACACCATCATCATTCGAGGAGCAAGACATCTAACAGTTAAAATGCAATGGGGTGAAAGTTTCTTCCATGAAGGACCAAGAATTCCGACACGTAAGCTTGGTTTTGATCCATAACTTATTGAAGGCTAACACCAATGCTCCCAACCATCGAGGTAGCTTCATCTAGTGGAGACAAAGCTTTATTGAAGATTTGAGGGCTTGAGGTTGAGTGGATCTTTCTATTGACTAAAGTGGCTTCAATTGCTTGCGGCCTTGAACAAAGTTTCCTCTCCCATGCCTTGAGAACTTGGATGAAGGCTTGCGTGAGCTAGATTAGATCCCCTGAGGGTGCTTATAAGAGGAATTGGATTGGTATTGGGTATTGAGCAAAGTGGAATTTTCCTTGAGCTCCCTTATTTTTGATTTAACAAAATTGAGAAGAGAAGAATTCAAATGGCTTGGGGATTGCTTGAGGGAGTTTGGGGAGCTTTCCTTAGGTCCCTCTCTATCAATCGAGTGTGAGTATATGCAATTCAAGTGAAATGAGGGGGAGTATAGCTCCCCCTCCATGGATCGAATGGCCGAAAGCCTCCCTTCCATTTTGGATCATTTGGCTTGATTGATTGAGTTTGTTAGGTTGTTTTAGTTTGCACATGGTTTAATTTTGGTAGAGGAAGGTAGTGGAGTCCCATGTGCTAAATGAGGTGAACGAGTGATTCCAATGTGCTCATTTCCAAGTGGGTAGTCAGTTTGTCCATTAGATTGGGTTTGGTTGACCCAAAACCATTGGGTCATATGTACCATGCTCACTAGTGTCCACTCGATCCAGTATAAGGGTGCCAAGTGGCCATGAAAAAGATATGACCAAATTTCTAGTGGGTTTGGCCATAGATTACCTCTTGATCGAGGGGTATATGGTCATTTTGCTTTGATTTCAGTTTGGGCATGTTCGGTATTGTTGAAAAATGGGTTGAGCCAAGTTTTAGTGAATTTGGAGTTAATTTGATGTGATTTGGCTCATGTTGACCCATTTAGGTCAAAATAGGTCAACTTGGGTCAAGTTGACCAATTGGTCAAATTGGGTCAAACCAAGGGTTGGGTCAAGTTCATATGACCATTTGAAATATTTTGGTATATTTGGTTTCAATCAATTTGGCTTAAATTTGGTTTTGATTCCTTTGATTTCATTTAGGTCAAATGGGTCAAGTTGACCAATTTGACTAATTTGAGCTATTTAGGTTAGGTCATGAGTTAGTTTAGGTTGAGTTGGTCATTTGAAATGTATTGGTATCTTTGGTTCCTATCAATTTTGGTTTGATTTAATTTTGGCTCAATTTAACCTTTTAGGTCAAGTTGGGTTCATGGCCAATTAGACTAGGTTGGGTTTAGTTGGCTAATTAAGGCTTTGGTAATGTTCAACAGGTGATTTAAAATGAATTTGACCCATTAGTTGTAATCAATTTGGTTTAGATCAAGTTTTGACCCATTTTGACTTTTTAAGTTTGGGTCAACTCAAGTGGGTTAGGCTCAAATGAAGGGTCTCAAACATTGATCATGATTTTGATCAATGGTTTCATCAAAATATTTGGCAATGGATTTTGGCAATATCAACCCTTAGTTTGACTTGGTTTGACCCAATTTGAGTTTTCGATCATCTCATGTGATGATTGTTGCTCATAATGAGAGACTTAGCTTTGTTCAATCCAATTTGGGTAAGGTTAGAATTTGGCTAAAAAAGAGGTCACTTTGGGTGGGTCAAATGAGTCAAATGGCTTGGTCAAAGCTTGATTTGAGTTTGATTGAACTAACATATGGACTTATAATTGAAATATAAATCTATTTGTAAGTAATTTGAAGTCAAATGAGTTTTGATTCATTTGACAATTTCAAGTTCAAAGGGTGAACATGAGTTTGATTTAGGTTTGATTTTAGAATTTAGTTTTGGTTTGATGATTGAAGTTTGTGTTTATATTTGGGTTCATGATTGAAGGATTGACTGAATCATAAAGAAAAATCAAGGGTTTGGCTTGATTTGAGTTTGATTTGGCTAAGTTTAAAAATTTGATTTGAAAGCCTTAGCTTGGATTTAGGTTAGATTTGGGTTTGAGATTTGAATTTAGTTTTGGATATTTGAATTTATATTTCCTTTATATTTGTGAATATAAATGAGTATATAAATGTGTTATGAGAAAATTTCTTGAGTTTGAATTGATTTGGTTTTGATTTGAGCTAGGTCCTTAAGTTGTAATCAAAGGGACTTAAGAAGGATTTTTGAACTTGGAGTTGAGTTTTGGATTTAGTTTTGGTTATTTGAATTTATATTTTATTTATATTTGTGAATATAAATGAGAATTTAAATGGGTTATGAGAAAATTTCTTGAATTTGAATTGATTTGGTTTTGATTTGAGCTAAGTCCTTAAGGTGGAATCAAAGGGACTTATGAAGGATTTTTGAACTCGGAGTTAAGGTTTGGATTTAGTTTGGTTATTTGAATATATATTTTATTTATAGTTGTGAATATAAATGATAATATAAATGGGTTATGAGAAATTTTTTTGAATTTGAATTGATTTCGCTTTGATTTGAGCTAAGACCTTAAGGTGGCATCAAAGGGACTTAGGAAGGATTTTTGAACTTGGATTGAGTTATGGGTTTTCAATCAATTAGAATTGATTCATGATTTGAGAAAATCCATTGGAATTGATTTAGAATTATAGAAAATCCATCATAATTAATTTTAAGTTTGTTTTAGAATTAAGGTTGATTTGAATTTGGAGTTTAACTTGAAAGAAGGAAGTGAGGATTTGGCTTAAGCTATAGGATAGGCAAAATTTCCTAACACCCCTAAGGCATGACTTATTTCTATGGCTATCTCTTCTAAGTCTCTAAGGTTAGGTTGACTGTTAACCTAATCACTAGAAGTGTCTTAAGACTAGGGAACTCTTAGTGTCTAAGAGAAGTCCTATGTCTAAGATGGAAGGGTTAAGAGCTCATTCTAAAAAAGAGATCAACAAAAGGCGCCCAATATGTGTGGTGTGAATGATAAGGAATACCACACTTATTGGTGTTGATTGAGGCAATCAACAATGTCTGAATGATCATAAGAACTAATATAAATGATCTTCCCCTAAACCCAAGGTGTAGAAGGAATCAAGAACTTAGTACAATGTGACTCTACTCATGTCTAAGACATAAGAGAGTGGAGGAGGAATCCACTAGGGATTGTGAATGTGAACCTTCCACTTGGGAAGCAGGTTCAAGTTATCCACTGGGGGATGAGAAATTTGATTTGAGTCTCACTGGGGAGTAAACTGATTTAATTTATTTATTTAGGATTTGGTGTTCCACCGGTGATGAAGATATGAACTTTCCACTGAGGGAAGCAAGTCTAAGTCATCCACTGGGAAAAGCATGTTGTGAAATCCACTGGGGGATTAGAATGGATATCCAATGGGGATAAAATATGTGAACCTTCCATTGGAGGAACATGTTTAGATTAGGTTGAATTAACTCCACTAAGGAGAAGGATTGAATTGCATCTCATTAAGGAGAGGCAGATTGATTTGATTTGTTTATTTGAACTCCACTGGGGAGAAGGGTTGATTTTTTTGCTGTCTCGCTAGGGTGAGATTTTATTTAGTTTGTTGATTTTACTCCACTAGGGAGAAAAGTTATTTTGTTTTGTTTATTTGACTCCACTGAAGGAGAAAGATTGAGTTTATTTTAGATTTTAAATTTTTGTTGGATTTTGAGATGGATCCTATTGGTTTATGATAGACTGCACTAAGTATGGGCCATGATGGCCTAGGCCTAAAGAAGATTTGCCAATCCAAAGGGATAGTCTACTAACTACATAGTATAACTAACCAACTAAGGAGATGCCTTTTAGTTTGCAATGATCAAGTCAGGAAGAAAGCACAAGGACTCATATCTTCCACAACAAGGAACCACTTAGGTGACATATTAGCAAGGTAACATGTAACCCGACCAAGGGCTAACTACTGAGTGAATGCTACTGGGGGACTTAAATCAGCTCAAGAATAGTCATGATTAATTTCATTTTAATTATTGTTTGAATTTTAATCCATTGGTTTGCGAGGGATTGCACTTAGTAGGGGTCATGATGGCCTGGGCCTAAATCAGATTTATCAACCCAAAGGGGTAGTCTACTAACCACATAGTAGAACTAGCCAACCAAGGAGATTGCCTTCCAGTTTGCAATGGTTAAGTTAGGAAGAAAGAACGGGGACCCACATCTTCCAAAATAAGGAACCATTGGGGTGATCGATTTCTTGCACAGTAAATCAAACCTGACTTAAGGCTGACTATTGAGTGAATGCTACTGAGAGACTTAAATCAGCTCAAAAATAATCAAGATTAATTTTATTTGATTATTTTTAATTTATTTTAATCTTCATTTATTTTTAATTTGATGGATCCCATCAGTTTGTGATGGATCCACTAAGAAGGGGCTAATATCAACTTAGACCTGTCTTAGATTTTCAAATCCAAATGAATAGTCTATCAGTCGTTAGGTAGAGCTACCCGACCAAGGGGGTGCCTTTTAGTTTGCAATGGTTAAGTTTATGAAGAATGAGTGGGGGCTCACATCTTCCGAATAAGGAATTACTGGAGTGATCGATTGCTTGTGCAGTAAATCAAACCCGACCAAGGGCTGACTATTGAGTGAATGCCTCTAGGGGGCTTAGATCAGCACAAAGATAGTTAAGATTGATTATATTTTAATTATTGTTTGAATTTTGATTCTGTTGGTTTGTGATGGACTGCAATGAGTAAAGGCCATGATAACCTGAGCTAAATCAGATTTACCAACCCAAAGGGGTAGCCTACTAACCACATAGTAGAACTAGCCAACCAAAAAGATTACCTTCCAATTTGCAATGGTTAAGTTAGGAAGAAAGTATGGGGACTCACATCTTCCAAAATAGGAAACCATTGGGCTGATCGGTTGCTTACGCAATAAATCAAACTTGACATAGGGCTGACTATTGAGTGCATACCATTGGGGGACTTAGATCAGCTCAAAGATAGTCAAGATTAATTTCATTTTAATTATTATTGAATTTATTTTAATTTCATTTATTTTTAATTTTATGGATCCCCTCAGTTTGTGATGGATCCACTAAGAAAGGGCTAATATTAGCCTAGACATATCTTAGATTTACAAATTTAAAGGAATAGTTTACTAGCCGTCAGGGAAAGCTACTCAACCAAGGGGGTGCCTTTCAGTTTGCAATGGTTAAGCTTAGGAAGATAGTATGGGAACTCACATCTTCTGAAATAGAGAACCACTAGGGTGATCAGTTTCTTATGCAACAAATCAAACCCGACTTAGGCTACCATTCAATTTACGCGGTCATGATGGAAAGAATGTATAATAGACTTATATCTTTAAAGTAAAGATGACCATCAAAGCAACCTATATGTGGTGAAACAGATTGAACCTGACCTAAGGGACCAGGAGAGAGAGTGCACTGGGACTTATCTCTACTGGGAGAAATTCATAGGGAGTTTTACAGTCACTGCCCTAAAGATTGGATTCCTGCTTGGAAAAAGGCTGGGGGCTTGAATTTCAAATCCATAAGCAAAATATTATTTATTTGTTTATTATCATGGACCCTGTTGGTTTGCGAGGGATCATAATGAGAAGGAGCTTATATCAATCTAGACCTATATCATATTTACCAAACCAAGGGAGGATTTGTGTATCCACTGTATAAATTCTCCAACCATAGGGGTGGCTAATAGAAAAGAGGGACTATTCAATTGAAGAGTAACTCGGGTAGTGTCTAAATATGGTCGCAAAGGACATGATCCAAATAGAATGCCCACAGGTAAAGGGGACACTAAGGGCTTAATCCAAAACCTGGAGAAGATAATTTGCATTGGTATTCAGTGGCCAACTCAAGGAGAAAGCATGGGGATTCACATTTGCCAAGAGGGATGTATCCACCGGGTGGGTCATCGTCAGCATGGCGATGATCAGCCAACCTAAAGTGTTCATCAGTTTGCGATAATCATCCTAGGTGAAAGCATTGAGGACTCACATCTTCCTACAACAGAATTGATTATCGGGATAGTCTATCTTCAGCTCGATAGGGGCTATCCAACCTAGGATGACTACTGAGTGAATGCCACTAGGGGGCTTATATCATCCCAAAAATAATCAAAAAGAAATGAGCCTCTTGGGGGCTTATCCTAAACTTCAAAGAAACTTGACTTAGCTAGTTCAAGAAGGATGCATAGGGACTTATAACTTCTTAAATAAAGTCAACATGAGGTAACTTACTATCTGAGTAGTGATGACTACCAAACTAATAAGACACTCATTGGTTTGTAATGATCAAGTTAGGAAGAAAGTACAGGGACTCACATCTTCTAAAATAAGAGACCACTGGGGTGACATACGAGAGTAGCATACCGACTGATAATAATGAGTGAGTGTGGGTTTGCTCCCACATCAAAATAGCTCGAGATAAAATATTGTGTTTGTTCATTGTGAAAAGGGATAAGATGCCACTGGGGGACTCTTACACCTACCCTAAACATCTAGAAGTGCTACTCCACTAAGAAAGGATGCCGCTCAGGATCTCACACCTAACTTAGTTGTGCTAGTCAAAATAGGATACCTCTTGGGATGTCACACACCTAATCTAATAGCATTAGAGGAATGTATTTGTGTTGTGAAAAGAGATAGGCTGCTACTGTGGGACCCTTACACCTATCCTAAATACATCATGGTGGATTCACAAGACAAATGAAAAATACTTTGACTGAAGAGAATTTTTTTGAAGAATTGGAATGATATTTTGTTGATAATTATTTTCAAACATTTTTTATGGGTAATATTTTTTCAAATAGAGCCCATTAATGGGAAGCATCGGGCGTTCCCCTTTACAATCAATGAGTGATAAAATCCTCCTTGGTAGGCCTTCCTTATGACATAGGGGCCATCTTAAGTGGAATTAAACTTGCCTCCCATCTTTTAACGGGCAATGATTGGTCTCTTTAGAACAAAGACAAGCTCTCCTACTTGGAAATTTCTAGGGAAGCCTAGCTTGTTGTGAGCTTGAATCATTTTGGCATTGTAAAACTCAAGGTTCTAGCACGCTCTGAGGCATTTCTCCTCCAAACCTTCAAGCTCTTCTAATCGTAACTTTGCATTCTACTCCGTAGTGATCTTACTGGCCAATGATATCCTTAGTGATGGGAGTTGGACTTTTAAGGGTAGAATAGCTTCAGACCCATAAACTAGGGAGAATTGGGTAGATTGAGTTGGAGTTATGTATGTGGTGCGATAGGCCTACAAGGCTTCAATCAACTGCTCATGCCACTATCTTTTATTGTCGCTGAATGTCTTTTTTAGTATTTAGATGAGAGTTTTATTAAATGCTTCAGCTTGATCGTTTGTCTTCGGGAAGTAGATGGTAGAATATCTCCAATATATGCTGTGTATCTGGGCAAAATTGTTGATTTTGGTGCTTTTGAATGCAGTACTATTAGCAGATAGAATTCGTCGAGGCACCCCAAACTTATATGTGATATGGTTCTTAAAAAATTGAAGCACATGCTAATTTGTTACCTCTCTAAGTGGGATTACTTCTGCCCATTTAGAAAAGTAGTCAGTAGTACCTAAGATGAATCGGTGACCCTTAGAAGAAGAAGGATTTATCGGACCCACTATGTTAGTACCCAACACTCAAATGACCATAAGGCCAATATAGGATGTAGAATGTTGGGTGGTTGGTGGAGGACCACACCATGTGCTTAACATTGGTAGCATATCCTAGCTACATTCACTCAGTCTATAATCATCAAAGGCCAATAGTATCCTAGTATCTTAATCTTTTCTTTCATCTTCAGACTGGATTGATGCGCTCCACATAGACTTGAATGTACCTCGGTTATAATATTTTAGGATTCATGTTTGTCTAAATAGCATAACATCATATGATCGAAAGATCATCGGTACAAGGTGCCATCCATGAGAGCGTATGAGAGAGCTCTTTATTTCACTTGATGGGCTTATGATTTCTCTTAAGGAAGTTTGCCTATATTTAGGTAGTCCATGAATGGTTGCCTCTAATCTAGGTCTCATCCTTATTAGCAATGGCAACCTCCCCTTCAAGAGAAAGTATCCCAACAAGTTCAACAACAATAATAGATAGGACTTATCTATTTTGGACCCTTATTGGAATTGACTCATCTTTTGGACATGCTAATTCTTTGGCAAGTTTGTCCAAAGCATCTGCTATTATGCTCTCTTCTTGAGGAATACTACAGATGGTGACCTTAAAGATTTGAGCTAATAGCTTCTTGGTGTACTCATGGTAGTGATGAAGGATGGGCTTTAGAACTTTGTAGGACCTGGTAATCTGGTTGATGACCAGTTAAGAATCCCTATAGATATTGATGCTTTTGACACAAACTATGATGGCTAACTCCAGACTAACAATCAAAGTCTCATACTCGACTTCATTTTAAGTGCATGGATTGGAGAGATGGTAAGAGAATCTCATCACATCGTGATCTAGAGTTAAGAGAACTATTCCTACCCCTGCCTTTCCTGAAAGTGTAGATCGTGATTCTTCTCCTTTTTGAAAGGAAGCTGCTCCATCAAAATACATCTCCCAATAGCAGATGCTAGTGTCCCCTAAGTTTATGATTTGTTCATTGGGAAGATCATCATTAAGCATAGAATCAGTAGGAAGAGAGTGTGCTGCTATGAAATATGATAGTGCTTGTCCTTTTATCACTCAGAGGGGTATGAATGTGATATGAAACTGTGATAGTATTATGGACTAATGAGCCAACTGTCCGGATAGCATAGGTCATGTCATGAGATACTATAGTGGATTAATTCTTAAAATCAAGCTTAGCTTATGAGAAAGCATATAATGTCATAGCTTTTGGGATGCAAAGATTAAAACTAGATAATGTTTCTTAATAATTAGGTTGTTTTCTTCAGTAGGGATCAGATGATGGCTGAGGTAGTAGAGAGCATTCTCCTTTCCTTTGTCATTGGCTTGGACCAACAAAGTGCTGAGAGAGTCATCCAATATAGTTGTGTAGAGGATGAGTGGCCTACTCGAGATAGGGGCTGCTAGGACTGACAGCTTCACCAAATACTGCTTGATATCTTCAAAGGCATAATGACACTTATCGTCCCACTTGAACTCTATGTCCTTTTTAACAAGTGCTAAAAATGGTTTGCATCTCCCTGATAGGTTGGAGATAAAGTGTCTTAAATATGCCAATCATCCTTGGAATGATCTGAGTTGGGTTAGATTTTTAGGGGGTAGCATTTTTAAGATAGCTTTAATATTTTTTTTGGATCTATCTCTATTCCCCAATGTTAGACAACAAACTTAAAAAATTTCTCTGAAACTACTCCGAATGCATAATTCAGAAGATTCATTTTGAGGTTGAATTATCTTAACCATTCGAAAATTACTCTCAAGTCAAGTAGATGGTCTTTCTTTTCTTTATTTTTGACTATGAGATCATCAACACAACACTCAACTTGAAGATGTATGAGTTAGTTGAATATTTGAGTCATGGCCTATTGGTATATTGCACTGGCATTTTTAAGACCAAAAGGCATTACCTTATAAGAAAAGATTTTGATCGGGGTTTGAAAAGCAGTGTTTCTTACATCTTTGGGGGCCATACTAATTTTGTTGTAGCAAGATGACCTATCTATGAAAGAGAAAACTGCATGAGATGAGGCGATGTCCACCATTAATTTTGGTATAAGAAGAGGAAATTAATCCTTAGGGCATGCCTTATTTAAGTCCCTGAAATTGACACATATACAAATTTCATTCTTTTTCTTAATCAAAAGATATTCAACCGCTAGGGTATTTTTTCCCTAATAAAACTAGTATCGATCAATTTCTTGAATTTAGAAATGACCTGTTGTTTGATTTATAATCACATGTGTCTAGGAGCTTGCTTGATAGGGTTAGCATTAAGGTCTATTGCTAGTTTATGGACTACTATATCAAAAGATAATCTAAGCATCTATTCATAGATCTATGCAAAGCAGTCTTTAAACTCAGCTAATAGATTTCCTAAGTCATTGGTTTCTTCTTCGTTCAACCACAAAATGATGTATGTTGGGCATGAGTTTTCTTCCATCACGTGTTTGATTTCTTTGAGCTTGTCAATTGTTGAATGAATTTATTCTTCAAATTCTAGTGGTGCATCTTTGATTTGGAGATCATCTAGATCTTTTAAAGTTTCTAAACACATCCTCGTAAGAATTAGAATAGTTGGAGTAGAACTTATCATATTCCACATGATTGGTAACAACTAAGTAGTAATCATCATCATTGATTGGACTCACTGTGCTGAGTCGTAGTCCTAATCTTGATTATGCTTCCCTGTCTCTGTTGTTCCACAACTTTTCAAAGTATTCTGACCTGTGCTTAGATCATGTGTAAGGAATTAAACCCTTCTTTACAGGATTAAAAATACAAGGCGAGTACCAATCAAAAGGTAATTCTATTAAATCTTTATATGAACTATCCTTAAATTCTACATTAGGTTTAGGACTTGAGGATGATGATCACAATATGAATCTCTTTAGCTTTGCATTAATGGAAGACTTAGGGGCTTCCTTAACTACTAAACCTTCAACTTTTTGAGATGAAAGTGAGGTTAGAGCTAAGATTTTTAACTACTGTCTGATAATTTCACATAAATTTGATTTGAATACATTCATGATTTGACTGGAGGCCTGGTCTTCATCGTTATCTAGCTTTAGCGTCACCTCTAATGGAACCCACTGAGAGGGGTTAGCTGGTATGCTAATCACATGAGACTCATCCTCCTAGTAGGATTCCAAGTCTATGTAAATAGTAGGAGTACTCTTATGAACTGGAACATAGCCCTTGTTAGCTGGTAGCCAACCAAAGGGTCTTTCACTTCTAGAATTGCCTCTATGTCTGCCTTTGCCTCTGTCTGGTGGAGGTTGAGTCATCCTACCCATATGCCCATATCATGGAATGAACTGTGCGTGGAAGGTGACATGTAGCTCTACTTCTTATTTGATATTCTTTTTTCATTTAATTGTACTTTCATTTAACTTTTCTTTTTTCTCTTTCTTTTTATTTTTCTTCTTTTCTTTTTCCTTTGAATTTTAATTTTGACCAAGCTTACGAGAAAATGTGTTTTGAGAAAGATAGTAGGTCGAATCCTCATATATCTCAACCTCTCTGCCTGAAAATGGCTTTTCATCACTTTGACAGTATATTCAATTCTATTATTTTAGAACTTGATGCACTGATGGAGGGAGGATAGAATCATCTTCTTCTAATATATCCAAGGCCTTCCTAGCAAAGCAATGAATGAAGTATTCAAATCAATTATGTAGAATTTGTCTTCAGTCTTGCATTCACCTATCTCCAAAGGTAGCACTATGAAAATTAAAGCCCTCTCACCTTGTTCATTGAATCCTCTCAGCATCATCCGATCTCCTCAGAGTGTGGAGATGTCAATCCTCAAGTAGACAAGAGTCTTTAGACTCATAATATTGATCGATGTACCTGGATCAACAAGAACCATGGAAAGTCTGAATCTACCCATGTCCATTGTAATGTAGATAGGATGGTTGTGCTCCATGTCCCACAAAAGAAGGCATTCATTGGTGAAGGTGATCCCTTGGCCTTCTCCAGAATAATGTGCCTCTTCTCCAACTATGCTCAGCTGAGCTAAACATGTTGTAGGATCAAGAAAAGCATTGATTAGTGATTCCCTCCTCTCTTTAGATAAGATAAGGGTATCGTATATGCTTAACTTAGATGATAACTTTCTTAGGTGAGAGATGACATTATAATCCACTTTAGGCTGGTCCTCTACAAGCATATCCATGGGTGGAGCATCTTGTAGAGGGGCTTCTTGATCATCTATACCAATGACTTATTTTCCCTTATCTTGAGGTGCACCATGCCACTCCAGAGGTTGAATTCTGTGATCTCTGGTGGCAAGTTAGTGGAAGGTTCTACCTGCTCATTAGGCTCACTTATAGCTTCTCCTATGGGATCTTCAAAATCAGATGATTCCAAGTCTATATTAAGAGGTGAGCTTGTATTATTTAGAGAAGGAAAATCAAATTCTAAATCAGAAAAGGGAAGATCAGAGTTGTCAAAAATTTTTTTTTTAGACTTAAACTAGAAGTGTAGAATTAGACCCATCGAGTGACACAAATGTAATTTTAGTTTATTTATTCTTAGATTTTGAAAAAGGTGCATAGTAGAAATCTAGTAAAATAAGTGGGGTGAGAGATTTGATGCCCTCGTCTGTCTATATAAGATGTATACTAGTAGAGGAAGAGCTAGCTAAAATAGAAGTGCTTGCTGATGTAGTAGCTATAATGGTAGAGCTGAGGCTGGACTCGGTCGGTGGTTGCACTACTTGGCTATCCTGGGCTGACATGGGTAGTTTTTGCTGCTGCAACCACTAAACTCCCCCTTTCCCCATGTTGTCTTGAGCAACTTGCAAGCCTTTGGGGGTTTGAATTGCCTCAGGCACCTACAAGGAAAGTTTCTTGATTTTGGATATAATTTTCTTAGAGGTACGAGATAAAGAGATATCCCAACCTTCTTTTGTTTTGAGCGGATCATATGTATCCTTAGAGATTACCATAATGGAACTAGATGGTTGTTCTGCAAGGTATTCTTTTAGGATAACTATGGCAACAGTCTTGAAGCTATGCTCTAACGAGTCCTTATAAAGCAATCCTCCAAAACACAACCTAGCATGCGGTAGGGGAAAAAGTTAGGAATCATTGCTTTCACCCACTTTCTTCTACCTTTTAGGTTCTGATAGCTGAAAGTCAAGTTTCTTTAAGAGATTTTTAAAGATTTTTCTAACTACCTCCTTCTTAAATGAATATGGTTTGTTTAGTTTATCCATAAGAGTAGTTGATTGGTAGCTACTTGGGATGGGTATCACGCTTATATCTTAGGGAGGAGGAAGTCAAGGCCATGAAGGCTACTGTGGCGGCCAGTAGGATGGCCTCGGTGGTGGTAGAGGAGGTGGAAGTGATGGTTGTGGAGCACAGGGTCTCTCATACTGATCTTTGGCCTACTTCTTTCCCTTGTCTACCACTATCACTACCCCTAGTTTATTTTCATAAGATTTTTGTGGCTTTGGCTTTGTTGATTGATCCAAAAAAGGGTAACTATTTGGATTCTCATTGTAAGCTAGCTGTCTTGTTAATTAGTTTTTCAAATATTTTGATGGTGAAATCTTTAAGCATGAAATTGATCGGGCCATGAATATTCTTAAGCAGAATTTCAATCATGCTGCTCAGACAGCTATGGTTTAAATTTCATACTAAAATTATGCCAGCTGAGAATGTAATCAATGAGAGACTCTCAAAGGTATTGTTGAACCACAATGAGATTACCTACACCCTTTTCGAGCTCCAAAGAACATCTTAATGAAGAGTTAGTCCAACTCAGCAAAAATCTTTACTGAACTATTGGAGAGTTCACTGTATCAATTGAAGGCTATGCTTGCTAAGCTATTGAAAAAGAAATGAAATAAGAGAGTGTCACTGCCACCAGTGTTGCAATAATTGGTCCTAAAATATGTTATGTGCTGCCTTAGGTTCCCGCTACCATTGAAGCTCTTGAAAGAAGGTGGCTCAAAACCCTCAGGATATTGGATGGCATCAAATTCCTCTAGGTAGGGTCTACCCATTGGAACTAATGATTCTCATTGGGCTTGAGCCAACACTTCTCTCATTTACTACTCAACCATGATTTTGATGTCCATTTCCTATATGGAGGTACTATCCACTATCTTCCTATACAGGCTAGTGCTACCCTGCTCTACTAGTGGTGTAGTCTTGGCTTGATCCAAGATATGTAACAACTCAGGTGAACCAGTTTCTACAATAGTAGGATGAACTGCTAAGGCTTGGTTTTGAAGTGATAAAATAGTTGCTAACATGTCTTCAAGCTTCTTCCCCATGCTATCTATTTGATCATTTTTTTATTACTCAGCCACACCACCTTCCAATATCTACTGATCATGAAAGAGAGAACTCGTGGTGTCTACCATGTGTACCTTTGCTGAATACTCTAACAAATCATCTTCATTAGGGGTCAACAATGACCTTCTCATCCTCAAAATCAGACCAGAAATATCCTAAGATTTTCTTCTTCTCCACTAGATATTGTGCCATAATGTCAACTAGGGATCGACCTAACTGAACATGTACAAAAAATCAAGAATGATAGATAGTAGGATCACTATTATGAATAGATAGACATTTAACCTCTGTCACTGTTGGAGAGCTAACCCTATGAGGGCAATGCTTGCTAGGAGAAATTCTAGATGTCACTGGATCTGGATGGAGTAGTACTCTTAGAAGAATCTATGGTCATGAGGACGAATGAACTATCTTCTCCTCCCTCTACTGCTGTAACCTACATAGCCTGCTGAGGTGGTGGTGGTGATGGAATGACTACGACACTAAGAGGTAACCATTCCTTCTTCACCACAACTGGGGAAGAAGGTCGAGCAAGAGAGCTCGACCTCACCACAGTGGGTGGTGTAGATGGAACGGGATCTCTTGGCCATAGCTTGATCACCAGTGGGGCTCTCTTCTCTCCGGATGTGGCCTTGATGGCCTTTGATGGAATCTTAGATGATGGAACATAGATTAGAGATAGTGGGCGTGGAGTAGAGTGCTGTGGTGGAGGCACCACCAACTCTCTTGGGGTAGGAGCTCCTCTCTTGTGATGGGTAGTCCTCGTCAATAAGATGTTGTTAGTATGGTGACGTAGCATCGACCGGAAAGTCCATATTCATAGTCGATTATCGACCTCCTTCCCCACCGGTGATCCCAATACTATCTTGTTTGATCTATTTCCCACACGGGGATGACATAAATTAAATTGAGCCCCAAACTCGATTGTCCATGGCTCACTTGGCGTACCGACGCGGAGGCGATATGACCTAATCCTCTTTGATAGAGCCCAAAATGAACTAGGGTGAGTTGAAATCTTTCCTAACATCCTCATCTATCGAGAGGTAAAACCTATTCTCTATAATGAGTGGAGACACTACCTTAGATGACTCATCCATGGTAGCCTGAGACACTGTCTCCAACTCCCTCACTATGTGAGTGTGATACCACTTGATCATGCAATTCTTGTTTTGGTGTTGAGTCCTGGTAGGTTGAGCAGTATGAGAACTAGACCCAATCTTGAAGGTAGAGTAGACAATCCCTGGAATCAGGGGAGCCTACCCCTTTGATGGTGCCAAGGAGTGGGTGTTAGTCCTTACTAGGCCAGCATGGGGAACAATGGGGTGCACTAGCGCTAGCAATGCTACTACTATGGGAACTGCCATAGCCTTCTCTTCAAGAGAGAATCTGAATCGATGGTAACTCAACCTCGATGACCGGCTCCCGTCACCATGCTCCTCGAATGTCAGAGGGTGGTCCCCTCATAAGATCCCAGCCCCCCAAAGCCCTCACCAAAGATGAGGTGGGCATAGTCATCATGGAGGATGATCAGGCCAAATCCATCCCATGAGAAAATGTGAAAAGATATCTCTGTGTTGCCATTAAACTAAACTGATTGAGCTGAGATTGACTAAAAATTGACTGAAAGTCTGCAATGTTGAAAAATAAATTTGAATCAAAATTTTGCTTTATTGACTTTTTTTTTAAAAATTGAGAATTAGAATTTGAACCCACGCTCAACAACTTGAAAGTGTTAAGTGGGGTTCAAATGAATTTAGAAGAGAGATTTTGAATTTGATTGGGAAGGAGATTTTGGAATCCATTCTCAACAAATTTGTTTTTTATGTTGAAAATGGATTCAAATATTGTTTTTAAAGAGATTGAAGCTTCCATAGGTTCATGTTTGAATTTGAATTTTCTTTGTGTTTGGGGACCCTTCATTTAACAAATTTGAGTATGTTAAAGGATAGGGTCAATTGATTTTGTTTGGATTTATGACTTTGGGTTTTACTTACTTAGCAAATTTAGGTATGCTAAATAAAAGAAATCCCAAATTTTGTCTTGATGATTTTGAAAAAGAGGATTCTTAGCAAATTTAAGTATGATAAAGAAATCCAATTGTGTTTTATTTTTGTTATTTTATTTTTGAAAAAGAGGATTCTTAGCAAATTTAAGTATGCTAAGGATATCCAAATGTATTTTTGTTGATTTTGAAAAGAGGATTCTTAACAAATTTAAGTATGTTAAGGAAATCCAAATGTATTTGAGTGAAGACTTCATTTAACAAATTTGGGTATGCTAAATGAAGTTCTAAAATATGTTTTAAAAATTTTGTTTCGAAAGTGGAGACCTCGTTTAGCAAATTTGGGCATGCTAAAATGAAGTTCCAAATGTGTTTGAAATTTTGTGAAATGGAGATTTTACTTAAAAAATTTGGGTGTGCAAAATGAGATACCAAAATGTGTGTTTAAGTTTTGATTTTAAAAATAGAGACTTCATTTAGAAAATTTGGGTATGCTAAAATGAAGTTCCAAAAATGTGTTTTGAAAATTTTATTTTGAGAGTGGAGAATTCATTTAGCAAATCTGGGTATGCTAAAATAAAGTTCTAAATGTGTTTGAAAATTTTTGAAATGGAGATTTCACTTAGCAATTTGAGTATGCTAAATGAAATTCTAAAATGTGTGTATAAATTTTGATTTGAAAATGGAGACTTCACTTAGCTAATTTGGGTAAGCAAAAATGAAGTTCCAAAATGTGTTTTGAAAATTTTGTGATTTTGAAAATGAACCTTTACTTAGAAAATTTGGGTATGCCAAATAAAGTTCAAGTGTGTATTTTTTTTAGTTTTGTGATTTTGATTTTGAAAAGGGGATCCTTACTTAGAAAATTTGAGTATGCTAAATAAGAGATCCAAAAATTTTTATTTTTGAAAAGATGATTATTGATTTTATTTTTGAAATCTTCATTCAATAAATTGAATGAGGGAGTTCACTTGTGCTTTTCAAAAATATGATTTTAGATTTTATTTTTTGAAAAGGTGTTTATTGATTTTGCTTTAAAATATGATTATTCATTTTATTTTTGAAAGTGAAATCTTCATTCAATAAATTGAATGAGGGAGTTCACTTGTGCTTTTGGAAAAAATATGATTTTGGACTTTTAATTTTGAAAAGATGAATCATTACTTTTATTTTAAAATATGATTGTTGATTTTAATTTTTATTTTTGAAAATGAAATCTTCATATAATAATCATGAAGATTGTTAGATGAGGTTGATTGATGAAACATTTTTTGCAAACATTTTATTTTATGGATTTTGAAAAAAATGCATTTTTGGAAATTGATGTTTGTAACCATACCTTACCATAAAATGGTAAGAATGAAGTCTTTAGTTATTTATTGTTCTCAACTTTTATTTTCACCTATTGGGGAACCCAACAGGGGTTTGAAGACCTACACGGAGTGAGATCCTAAAACCTAAAAGGATGTTTAGCTTAAGGATGAAATAAACTAAGTGTCCAAAAGAAAGATAATCTCAAACTTATAAAGTACAACCACCATATCGATACTTGGAGACAATGATCATTTACCAAGGATGAGAGAAACCATCCCAAATGAGTCAAAAAATCATGGTGAAAATTTTAAATTTTTTATATTATTCAATATATGGTGGATAAAATGAAGATAGAAATATACTTTTGTATTTGGATACCATGTAGATCGGTAGATATTCTTATTAAGATAATTGGGTTTGACATTGAGGAATAGTGTATTATCTTGAGAGATAGAAGTCACTATCCTATAATGGACCTAATCACTTGAATAAGGACTCCTAAGGATAATGGTTCTGCATATGTAGCAGATATTCTTCCCTAAATTTACATGAAAAAGTAAAGTAGGGTTTATTTTAAACTAAATTTGTTAAGTTTTATTTGGAGGCAAGCCCTTATAGTTAATTACATCTTAAGGAATGAGATTCCTTAGGAATACTCTCGATTAAAGTAAATGATTATTGCCTCCAAAGATTTCAAAGGTTGGACTATCAATAAATTGGCTTATTTTTAGAAGATCAAGTGAGATTGATTAAAGAGAGGGAGTTATTATTGAAGTTGATGGAAGATAAGTAAGGGATGCTCATGATGCTAGAAAATCTAGCGAGCATCCCAAACTATCTTATGGCTAGACTTTATATTTTTAAAATTGAAGTGATTTATTTATTTGAGTTGAATTTTTATTAGAAATCTAAGAATTACAATTCCATGACATAAGGCTATGGAAATGCCTAAGAGGTGAGGATATATGCTTGTAGCCTACAAAGGGGAGAAGCAACCTTGGAACTTAAATCTAGGGAGCTTTGGCAATGGCCAAGGCATGACCTAATTCTAAAGTGAATAAAATGGGTATTTGCTTCACCTTCACAAGAGAGGATAAACCACCCAACTGTTTAGACTTACAACCACCTTGAGGTGTCTGCTAACTAACATCTCCTATGATTTAAAAAAAAAATGTAGGCAAGTCATATGCTTATGCAAGATAGCTAGGCTATTATTTATTTAGAAAGAGACTAAGTCCTTAAACTCACTCCTTATAAGACTAAATTATGTAGGGCATGAGTAATGCCCTAAATATAATGTAAATTTTTATTAAATTTTATTTTCATTTTGGACTATTGATTTGACTCAGGCAATGGGATTTATATGCCTTATGCATGAGAAATTGGTTATGGGCCAAAATCAGCAAGAAGGAGGTGAGTTTCCACTATGGATCTCAAAGGTCAAGCTAAGTTCCCTAGCACGGGTGGAAGCCCTCCAATTCAAGAGTGAAATAATATGCTTTTTTATGCAAGAAGTGAGAAAGAAAGTACAACATCTAGCTAAGTGGTTGCTAATTCTTTTATCTTGATTTATAACCTAAGCTTTAGATGAGGTTATGAGTTATTTATTTTTAATTTTAAGTTCTTTAAATTAGATAGAAAAAATTATTTTTTTCTAAGAGTCTAATCACATCCATGCCATACAACAACCATTAAGCAATTAAGAAATTAAGAAAATCATACCATCCTAATGCACAAGTTAAACAAACATTAAACATTTTATAAAGCTAGCACAAGAGAATAAAAGGCCAAGTGTGGTCGGGCACCACTACACAAACCCGAAAAGAAATATAGGTAGTCGAGCTTTACCCTTATGCAACTTGGATTACACATGAATTAATTACAATCAAAATGAACTCATGTTATGGGGATCTTCACTTCTTCATTTCTTCTTTCTTCTTTCTTCATTTGGTTCTTTCTTCTTTCTTCTTTCTTTTGGTTGCTTGGAATGTGATTTGTTCCAAGGCTTCACATGGTACATAAGACATATACTTATAACCAATGCTCATCCTAATCCCCATAACATTCATTCCAAATCCTAATTGTAAAATTACATGAAAAGGGAAAGTAAATTTAACTAAAACCTGCAAAATAGAGATTAGCTAAACAAACCATACAATCTTAAGCATGTATATGAATAAATTTGGGCTTAGCACCCCACATGGGTAACCAAGCCCACCTGGTCTATTTTTGGATTAAACTTATAGATATAAGCAACCTACATAGTAAAAAGCATTTATATTTATATTATAGTGCCCCTTAAGCACAATCTCCTACAAAAAATAATGGTTAGACTAGGATCACCCTACCATTCAGTCTATGAGCATACACCCTAACACTAGAATAAAAAATTACATCACAAAACAAAAACAAAGCATCAAACCAAGCACCACCCTAACCTAAGGTTAGAAGTGGTGACTTAGTCTAATGTGTGTACCATTTAAGGTTTGTGTGGTATGTCTAGTTAAGCTTTAAGGTTAAAATTTTCTAAGTGTGAGAAGATTCAACTTAAAGGGTAGTTTCATTTAAGTGATTTAGATAGTTTGGTTGATTTTTATTTGTTAATTTGATTTGGTTTGAATGAACCTATATTTAATTACTAAGTGTTTGTGGTGTTTATTTTTGAGAAAGTGGGACACCACACAGATCTTAGGGGATACTTATTGAAGTGATCGGGTATGACATTAAGAAATAATGTAATATTTCAAAAGATAGAAATCACCACCCTATAATGGACCTAATCACCTAATAAAGACTCCTAAGGCATGATGGGTCTTCGAATATACTAGAGATATTTCCCCTACTTTACATGGAAGAGTAAAGTAGGGATTATTTTAAGCCAGGTTCATTAAGTTCCCTATGGAGGTGAGCCCCCATAATTAATTACATCTTAAGGAATGGGAATTTCTTAAGAATACTCTTGATTAAAGTAGACAATTAGGGTCTCCAATGATTTCAAGGTTAAGACTATCAAAGGATTGGGTATTTTAGAAAATCAAATGGGATAGATCAAGGAGAAGACTTATTTTTGGAATCCAAAGGAAGAAAGTAGGAAATGCTCATGATAATAGGAAGCCTAGTGAGCATTCCAATCTACCCTATAGTTGGGCTTTATATTTTTGAAATTGAAGAGAGTTAATTATTTGAGTTGACATTTTATTAGATTGCTAGGCTTATAATTCCACAACATAAGATTGTGGAAATGCCTAAGAGGTGAGGATTTATGCTTGTAGCCCGAAGGAAATAGCTACCTCAGATTCCTAAACTAAGGAGCCTTGGTATGAAACAAAGGCACGACCTAAATCTAAGATGAAAATGGGTATATAGTTTACCTCCATAAGAGAGAATAAACCACCCGATTGCTGGACTTATCACCACTTGGAGTGGCAGCCAGCTAGCTCCTCCTACGCTTTAAATCTATATAGGTAAGTCTTATGCTTTACAAGATAGCTAGGCTATTATTTATTTAGAAAAAAAAACTAAGTCCTTAGACTCACTTTCTAAGAGACTAGAGCATGAGTGGTATGAGTTCATGACTTAATCTAATGCAAATTTTCTCAAATTTATTTGATTCTTTTGGACTTTTTGTTTTGACACATGCTATGGGATTTTGTATGCCTCAATGCATGAGAATTTGGTTATGGGCCAAATCAAAAAGAGAAAGGGGTGTCTTCCACTAAAGGCTCTCATATGTTAAGTCTTGATTCTTTAGTAAGGATGGAAGCTCCCTCTTAACAAGAGTGAAATAATATGACATGCATGATATTATACATTCATCCATCTAGCTAAGGGGTTGCTAAAAAAATTTTATTATCTCAATTTAATTTCTAGGCTTTTATGTGAGGTTATGAGTTATTTTAAAATTTTAGTTATGAGTTGTTAATGGGGGTAGAATTAATTTTATCCTAAGAGCTCTATCCGCCACACATTCAAACATCAATCATAGAAACTATGAAAAGCATGCTGTTCTAATGCGCAATCTAAACACAACATCAAACAATTTTTATAGACTACCATAAAAGAATAAAAGGCCAATGCAGTCGAGTTTTGCCGTACACCCCAAAAAGAGAAGAAAAGATGGGTAGCCGAGCTCTACCCTTATACAACTCGGATTACAAAAAATACATATGTTATGGGTCTTCTTTTCTTCATTTCTTCCTTCTCTTTCTTTTGATTTGATTTGCTCCAAAGGCATCAGGCACCCGGACTAGCCTTACCGCTCATCCTAATCCCCATAACACTAATCCTAATTCTAATGAAAATTACATTAAAAAATAGAAAAGTAAATCTAGCTACACCTGCAAGACAAATGTTAGCTAAACACACCATACAACCCAAGCAGTATATGAATAATTTAGACTTAGCACCCACACATGGGTAACCAAGCCCACTGTTCTAATATGGGTTATGCTTAGCAATACATACATAAAAAAAACATTTATATATTTTTATTACAAGGCCCTTAAGCACAACCCTCATAAAATATGATTAGGCTAATAACAACTAACATCCTAAAATATACACTAACATCTAGTAAAATATTACATCACAAAATAGAACACAACATCATACATACAACTCCCTAACTTAGCACTAGAAGCAGTGACTTAGTATTCTAATGTGTATGCTTAAGGCTTGTGTGATAAGACTTTGCTAGGATTTTAGTTTAAGTTTCAATTTGGAGTTTGAATTTGTTTAAATTTTACCTTCGGGTGATTTCAATTTAAGTGATTTAATGATTTATTTTTCATTTTATCTCGATTTTATTTGGTTAAAGTGATGTTTAAGTTTTCAAGAATGAAGAGTAGAATGAATTCCATTTATAGACAAAACTCACCCTATCCTACATCCTAACTCCTAAAGAGTTTAACTAAGATCCTTAAGTATCTTAATTAGCCCATTTGAATTTATATAATTGATTTGATGAAATTTATTTGATTTGATTTAGAATTTATAATTGGAGTTTGTTTAAGTATTTGATTGATTGATTTTGGATTTATATGTTTTGGTTTAATTGCATCTTGATAATTCAATATCCTTAATATCTAATAAAGTTTAAGTTTGTTTAAGTTCATGTGTTTTTGGTTGATTAATTTTTAGATTAGATGTTTTAATTTAATTTGATCTTGATAATTCAATATTCTTTTAGATTAATATTTAACTCTTTTCTTTGATCATGGTTATGGGATTTTAACTTTATGTTTATTTAATTCGATCATGGTTCATTTATTTATAGTTTGATCGAATTAGATTAATTGAGATTTTATTTTGAGTTTAGTTGGGTTTGATTCTTTGTAATTAGGATTTTTTATCTTTAAATCACATCCATTTGTCAAGTCCATCAAAGTTTAGTTTGTATTTTTGATTTCATACATTGGATAATTGATTAGTTTATCGTATTTTATAAGTAGGTTGAATGAGATTTGGCTTGATTACATATTAAATTGATGAGAATCTTTCTTAATTTAGTTTAATCTGATGTAACTTGATTTGATTAGCTTTATTGCTCTATGGGTTTGCTTAGTTTCAATGTAATTATGTGATTAGTTTAATTAAGAAATGCATTTATGTTAATTATAAAGGTTTATTTAATCTCAATTTTCATTTTTAGAGTAATGATGATTAATGACTTAATAATTTATGTTTAATTTATGTTTTGAAGTATTTAATTGCATTTATGTTTGATTTTAGGTTTAATATGATTATTTTTATTAACTTAATTATTTTATTTAAGAGGTTTGATTAATTATTAAAAGAGATTTGTTTAATTTTAATTTAATTTCATATTTATTTTTAATGAAATTTAGTGAGTTAATAATTTAAGTTTAAATTAAATTAATTAATTAAATTATGTTAATTAAAGTTTGGTTTAATATGATTAATTTAATTAACTTAATTATTTTATTTATTTAGATTTAATGAGTTAATGATTTAAGTTTAAATTAGGATTTAATTAATTTTTAATTGAATTTGTGTTTAATTAAGCTTATTTAATGAATAATTTAATTAATTTGATTAGTTTATTTAATAAGTGTATTAAATTTGGTAGATTAATTAGGTTTTGATTTGGATTAATTTTAATGACAAAATTAATTCAAATTTGATGGATTAATTATTGTGTATTAATGTTTGATTAATTAAGTATGTTTAAAAAAAAATTAAATTAATTTGTTTAATTATGATTAATGACTTAATTATTTAGGATTAATTTAGGTCTGATTAGTGTAATTGTATCTCTTTTTATGTTTGATTAAGTTTATTAATATGATTAATTTTATTTGAGAGATGATTATTAAATTTAATTAGGGTTTGATTTTAATTTTAGAGTTAGCTTTAATGTAACTTATTTGAATTAATTTGATTAATTAAGATGATGGATTAATTTATTAAATTTGCATTAATTAGTTGTTTGATTAATCAAGTGTGATTAAGGATAATCAAAATTTTAAATTATTAGATAATTAAGGATTTATTTAATTAGAGATTAATGATTTACTAATTTAGGTTTAATTTAGGTTTTGATTGGTGTTTAATTGTGCATTAATTATGTTTGATTAATCATAGGTTTAATGTGACTAATTTGATTAACTTACTTAGTTATTTAAGGATTATTAAATTTATTATTTGGTTAAACTTAATTTTAGAGTTAATTTTAATATAACTTATTTAAGTTAATTTGATTAATTAAGATGATGGATTAATTTATTAAATTGTATTAATTAGATGTTTGACTAATTAAGTTTGATTATTCATGATTAGGGTTTTATTGATTCATTTATTATGTTTGTTTGATTTCATTAACATGTTCAATTTATTTATTAGTTGAAATTTTAATGGTTAATTAATTATCTTATTCTAAATGGATGTAATTTAATCATATATTAATTAAGTTTACTTTAATTTGATTTTATTTAATTTGATTAGGGTAAAATAATTAAAGTTTCCAAAATTTGTTGGATATTTGGTGTGATTTAAGATTTAATCATTTAATTGAATTTTATTAACTTAAATAGGTTTGATCATATTTAATTTAATTATAAAGATGATATTTTTTTTTGATTTGATTAATGTTTGCTTAAGTGTTATTTTTATTTTTAATATTTAAATTATCTTTAGATTATATTTTAATTAACTCCTTAATTGATTAAACTCTAACCTTAAGTGTTTGTTTGGGGTTCATTAAGATTCAGAAGATCACATTATTTTTTTTGAAAGTTGTAGATGTCTATTGAAATGATTTAAGCCATTTTGAAGATTTTTGTAAATTTATGAATTTTTATTTAATTTATTCTATTAAAATGAATAATCTGAACTTCAAAATTTAATTTCTCTTAATACATAAGTTCTTTTTACTTAAAATTTTTATGGTAGATGTGTTTTAACTTTAATTTTAATCTCTAAAAATTTCAACTTAATCTAACCTATATTTTTGGCTTAATTAATGAAATAAGATTTTTTAGTAAATCTCAAATTAAGCTCAAAACACTTAATAAAATTTTAGAATTTTAGCTTTTTTGGATTTCTCTTGGAAAGACAAATCCAACAAGTTCTTATTTGCAATTTTTGGTTAAGTATTTTATTTTTTATAAATTTTTAAAGTTTTTGCTTAAATTAAATTATTATTATTATTATTATATTTATAAAAAAGAAATATGTTTGACGGAAGTGACGACTGTTTTCGCCTGGACCATGACGAGATGATCCATATCATATTGCGATCCGAGGCCGTGATGGATCATGCCGACGGAGCCCATCGCATAAATCGCGGATCGATGGTCCATTGTGATCAATCGATTGCGATTTGAAGCTCGATTGCGTGATCCGGCTCGACGATGATCCGAGTTGTCATCATGAACCACATCGACGGTCCGAGCATCATGATCTGGCTCGATCGCATGATCCACGATGATCGAGGTCCGAATCAGGATTGGATGGCGATGGATCCGCCGATGGTGAATAGTACTTTTGGGTATGGAAAGTTTAAGCCAAAACTTATCCAAATGGACCATTTTGATTTTTGCACCAAAAAAATTCTATTTCTAATTGGGATAATTTAAAGTAAAATGCAGATTATGGGGAAATTCTAAAATTATTAGAAAATCAATACAAAATATAAAAAAATCTTAAGGTATGGTTTGATGAAACCATCGGGATAATTTTTTTGGTGAAGATCCAACAAACTTAGGTGTGAGAAAGTTTTTGAGTGATCTTTAACCCTTGCTTTTCTTCGGAACATCACCTCCTCCAATGTCTACCGTCGCCTTGCCGAGAGAGTGATTATTTGAGTCTTTGAGCTTGAAAGTGGCTCAAAGAAGTGGGGGATGGGTTACTTTTGGCTTTGGGAGCTTCAATGATGATGATGGGGAGGAAGAACCTCAAGCCTCATCCCCTCCTTAATGGCCAAAAATTCAATTTTTTGAATTTTTGCTCCAAATTGATTTCCATTGATGGGGTGGTTGGGATGGATGATATTGATTGAGGACTTGATTTTGTTCCAAGTCCTCTTATTGCCATATGATCAGATTTATTTAATATAAATATTGGAGACATGTGATTGGGTGGAATCCTATATGGGGGAGGACTCATGAGAGATTTAAATGGGTTGGGTTGGTTTTGGGATAATCCCAAATGGATTTGGGTCAGACTTGATCAGCCCCCAATGGGTTTTGGCTTGGTTTCAAGGGATTTGGCCCAATTTGGGTCATATGGGTCATTTTGGGCCAAATTGACCCATTTGACCAAAATTGATCAAATTACCTTGGGTTATGGGTTGATTCATGTTTGATTAGATAATTGAAGATGAATGTGGTTTTTGGTTTGAATTAATTTAAATTTAATTTTGATTTAAGACAAATTGACCCTTTAGGCCAATTTAGCTTAGGTTGGGTCAAGTTGACCAATTGGGCTTGATTGATCAAATTTGGCCTAATTATGACATTGGTCAAGTTCAATAATCAATTTGGGATAAATTTGGTTTTGCAATCATTTGGGTTAGATCATGATTTGACCGATTTGGTCTTTAGGCCAAATTGGGTCAATTTGGATCAAATGGCCAATTGGGCTTGGTTTGGCCCAATTAATTACAATTGATCATTCTAGGGTGATTAAAAATTATAGTGGAAGATTTTTGTTAGCTTGATTCAGTCCAATTTGGATTAATTAGAAGCTAGCTCAAATGGATCCTTTGGGTCACTTTAGGTCAAGTGGACCTAAATGAGTCAATTTGTTTGGTTTTGGTTTGACTGGTTTGATTATAGATTTTGGTATGGCTTGAAGTAATGATCAAAGGATTGATTAATTTATGAGAGAATCAATTGAGTTAAGTTTGATTTGGATGAGATTTGGCTAAGTCCATGAAATTGGCTTAAGGGTTTGGGTTTGGATTTGATTTAATTTGGATTTAGGTTTGGATCATGATTTGAAGTTGAGTTTGAGTTTGAATTTGATAAATTGATTGAAGGGTTGAATTAATTTTTGAGAAAATCAATTGAATTTGATTTGATTTAAAGAGAGTTTTGGCTGAGGGTGGTTTATATGGCTTAGGAAGGGGTTTTAGGATTTGAATTTGATTTTGAGTTTCAATCATCTGGAGTCAAATTTTGAAATTAGATTTGGAATTTGAATTTGAGACTTGATTGGAGATTTGATTCTAGGTTTGATTTGAGAAAGTGTATCTAGATTGGGTTTAGGCTATGAGATGGGTAATTTCCTTAAACCCTAAGGCAAAGCCTAATTATGATTAACACTTCTAAGTCTATGGGCAAAGTGCTCACCTAATTAGAAGTGTCTTGACCAAGGAGTTCTTAGTGTCTAGAAGAGTCCTAAGTCTAAGAAGAGGAGGTTAAGAGCTCACTCCAAAAGTGAGGTTAACAGTGCTATAAAGAGAGGAAAAGACAAGAGGACTTCTCTTTCCTCCCTACCCAAGTAATTTCTAAGGTAGATTTATTAATGATTTTTGTTTAGTGAATATTTTATTATGTGTTTTAATTAATCCTAAATTTAGATGGGCTCTAAACAAACCTATTCAACAAGAACGTCATTTTTATGATTAACTAAAGTGAATTACTATCACCAAACACATAATACTTTATTTCGTTCCAACATGTGTAACATGCATATAGATGAATCCTAAGCATATCTATACATACAAATGGAAATGCTAGATCATCTTAATGATGAGCACTAAGAGATATTATTTTGTGAAATTTGGATGCTTCATGATGCATGATTTTGTTAAATAGAAAAGGGTGACCCTTTTATCCATTAATCAAATGCTCATTTACATGTATGAAAGACGTAAGTGAGTACAGCACCATTGTTCTACACCAAGGGTATATGGGACAAGCCCTTCTTATGGTTACATAAAGCCTTGTAACCCCAAGATGTCCAGACTAATATACCACTTTTATTAAATACATGTGCATGTATAGAAAGAAATGAATAGAAAAGAATCATGCAAAAGATTTTTGTTTAGTTTTTATTTTGGTTATGCAAATTTACATGTGTAAATGTGAGGATCCTTCTTAATTCATAACATGGAAGTGGATCGGATAAGATTTAATAAGGTATTATGTTCTTTTAAAAGAATTATACACTTTATACATCCATCCAAATCCATGCCAAGAAAAGTGAAGGAAAACAACATAAAGCATATTTTGTATTATAACCACATGCAAGCTTATAAATATTTGTAAGTAGCATTCATTTAATTTGTAGCATTCATTTAATTTAGTAGTGATAGCAACCATTCAAATTTTTTTACTTTAGAAAAAACATGCAATTTGATATAAAGAAAACATTTTATTCTAATTTATTTTTTAAAAGACATGAATGCATGATTTTACTATGACATACACATTTAGCATGTTAGGGAAGAAATAAAGTGATATAAGCATGCAAATTTTCTCACCTTAATTAATTTATAAAGACAATCTTATGGAATAAGATTATTTAAAGTGAATCAAATTTGGTTTAAGGAAATTTTGATTTTAATTTGAGTTTGATTTGAATTTACAAAATGTGAGAAGGTTTGCTGGTCCTAACCCATCCCCCCATGTGTGAGTTGATTTAGTTTAATTTTAGAATGATTAGATTGATTTTAAGTATTATTTAGGTTAAGGTGTACATTAAATTCAATAATTGCCCTTTACCTACATCACTTTAACATATTTAACCAAATAATTATAAGCTAATGTATGATATAAAACCACACAAAGACTTTAAATCAGCAATGCACCTAAGAAAGAAAGGGGCCTAATGCAATTGGCTCAACATTAATGCTTAATTAAGCAAAAAGGGTTTAATTTAAGTACTTTCATAGCCCTTCCCACACATGTGGGTTAGATTTTGATTTCCTTAAGCTACTTAGGTTATTGAACACCTAAGTGTCTATCCAAGATGAATTGATTAAGTTATAGAATGTTTTGAAAATTTTATCAAGTTAATTAAGTGGGTGATTAGTGGTTTAGTCCTTAATTAGGTTTGGATTAAGGAACGAAAGGGGTTTAGGGAATGGCTTAGAGAAAATTCTCTAAACCCATTGCTTAAACCTCTTCTTCACTTAAGCAAAGCTTAATTCACTTAATAAAGGGATTAAATTACTATTCACATGTTTAATTAAGCTTAATTACATTAAAAGAGTGATTAAAGACTCATTAATTGATTTCCCTAATTAACTCATCAAAAAATCCCAAGAAAATTAGAAGAGGAAGAGGCCATCCCACTAAATACATCTGAGAAATTTGAAATGGATTAATGAAGTAATTAAGGAGTAATTAAAGTTATTAAGTTTTCACTAAAACCCTAATTATAGAAAATTCACTCTCAAAATCAATTAAAAATAATTTTTGATTATTTCTCATTGAGTTATCTTTGTATTTTTTCTGATTTTTTATATTTAATTATGTAAATTTGAAGTTTTAGTAATTAAAACCTAATTGAATAGCCTAATTATATAGTTAATCCCGTTGGCGCCACGTGGACTGCTGACGCGTGCACACTTTCCATGTGGCGCGACAAGATTCACTATTTATGTAGTCACATCCAATGATCATGCTCTAACTTTCTCCTCGACTGTCCGATCAAAGAACGGATGGTCAGGATTAAAATCATGGTTCTTAATGGATAAATTGTGGGATCTTACATGGATTAATCAGGATTGTCTATCCAAAATGCACGAAAGGACGGTCCAAGATCCGTCCATGAGCTCGTTTGTGGAGAGGGCAACCATCCACCCTTTAGGGCTTGATTTGAGCTCGATTGAGCTCATATTGAGCTCAAAATTTATCCACAGCCTCTTCATGCAAAGAGCAAGACATCCAATAGTCAAAATGTAATGGGGTAAAAATTTCTTTCACAAACGACCAAAAACTCCTACACTTAAGCTCTATTTTTATCCATACCTTGCCAGAGGCTATCACCGGTGCTCCCAACCATCAAGGTAACTTCATTTAGTGGAGACGAAGTTCTGTTGAAGATTTGAGAGCTTGAGGTTGAGTGGATATTCTTATTGACCAAAGTGGGCTTCAATTGCTTACAGCTTCTATCAAAGTCCCCTCTCCCATGCCTTGAGAACTTGGATGAAGACTTGGGTGAGCTCTATTGTGTCCCTAAGGGTGCTTGCAAGAAGAATTGGATTGGTATTGGGTATTAAGCAAACTGGAATTTTCCTTGAGCTCTCCTATTTTCAGTTTAAAAAAATCAAGAAGAGGAGAATTCAAATGGCTTGGGGATTGATTGAGGGAGCTTTCCTTAGGTCTTTCTATGTCAATCAAGTGTGAGTATATGCAAATTAAGTGAAATGAGGGGGAGTATATCTCCCCCTCCAAAGATCGAATGGTTGAGAGCTTCCCTTCCATTTTGAATCAATTGGCTTGATTGATTGGGTTTGTTAGGTCATTTTAGCTTGCACATGGTTCAATTTTGGCAGAGGAAGGTTGTGGAGAGGTTCCCATGGGCTAAATGAGATGGAGGATGGATTCCCATGTGCTAATTTCCAATGGGTGGTCAGTTTGGCCATTGGGTTGGGTTTGGCTGACCCAAACCCATTGGGTAATGCGCACCATGCTCACTAGTGTCCACTTAGTCCACTACAAGGGTGCTAAATGGCCATGAAAAGGATCTGACCAAATTCTAAGTGGAGTTAACCTAGGGGTAACATGGTCATTTTACTTTGATTTTAATTTGGATATGTTTAGTATGATTGAAAAATGGGTTGGGCCAAGTTTCATTGAATTTGGAGTTGATTTGATGTGATTTGGCTCATGTTGACCCATTTAGGTCAAAATGGGTCAACTTGAGTCAAGTTGACCAATTGGTCAAATCAAGTCAAACCAAAGGTTGGGTCAAGTTCATATGACCATTTGAAATGTTTTGGTATATTTGGTTTGGTTCAATTTGGCTTACATTTGGTTTTGGTTCAGTTGATTTTATTTAGGTCAAATGGGTCAAGTTGACCAATTCGACCCATTTTACCTATTTAGGTTAGGTCATGGGTTAGTTTAGGTTTGGTTGGTCATTTGAAATGTATATATATCTTTGGTTCCAATCAAATTTGATTTGATTTGAGTTTGGCTTAATTTGACCTTTAGTCAAGTGTTCATGCCAATTCTAGGTTGGCTCTGTTGGCCAATTGAGGCTTTGGTCAAGTCAAGTTCAACAAGTGATTAATGAATTTGACCCATTGGTTGCAATAAATTTGGCTTAGATCAAGTTTTGACTCATTTTGACTTTTAGGTCAAGTTGGGTCAAGTGGCCAATTAGCTAGGCTCAAATTATGACATGTTCAAACATTGATCATGAATTGGTTTTGATTAATGGTTTCAATCAATTTGGCCTATGGGATTTTGGCTAGTTTAAGTTTCATTTACTAAGTGTTGGTCAACCCTTAGGTTTGACTGGTTTGACCCAGTAATTGATCATCTCATGATGATGATTGTTGCTCATGATGAGGCTTAGATTTTTTCAATCCAATTTGGGTAAGGTTAGAATTTGGCTAAAAAAGTGTACTTTAGGTCACTTTGGGTCAAGTGAGCCTAAGTGGGTCAAATAGCTTAGTTAAAGCTTGATTTGAGTTTGATTGAACTCGCATATGGACTTGTGATTGAAATATTAATCCATTTGCAAGTGATTTGAAGTCAAATGGGTTTTGATTCATTTGATAATTTCAAGTTCAAAGGGTAAACATGAGTTTGAGTTGGGTTTGATTTTTGAATTTAGTTTTGGTTTGATGATTGAAGTTTGTGTTATATTTGGGTTCATGATTGAAGGATTGATTGAATCATGAAGAAAAATCAAGGGTTTGACTTGATTTGAGTTTGATTTGGCTAAGTTCAAGAATTTGACTTGAAAGGCTTAGGTTGCATTTAGGTTGGATTTGGGTTTAAGTTTCGAATTTAGTTTTGGATATTTGAATTTATATTTTATTTATATTTGTGAATTTAAATGAGGACATAATTGGGTTATGAGAAAATTTCTTGAATTTGAATTGATTTGTTTTTGATTTGAGCTAAGTCCTTAAGGTGGAATCAAAAGGACTCGAGAAGGATTTTTGAACTTGGAGTTGAGTTTTGGATTTAGTTTTGGTTATTTGAATTTATATATTTTTTATATTTCTGAATATATATGCGAATATAAATGGGTTATTAGAAAATTTCTTGAATTTGAATTGATTTGGTTTTGATTTGAGCTAAGTCCTTAAGGTGGAATCAAAGGGACTTTGGAAGGATTTTGAATTGATGGATCAGTTTCAATCATTTGGAATTGATTCATGATTTAAGAAAATTCATTGGAATTGATTTAGGATTTGCAAAAATTCTTTGAAATTGATTTAAGGTTTATTTTGGAATTGAGGTTGGTTTGAGTTTAAGGTTGATTTGAATTTAGAGTTTGACTTAAAACAAGAAAGAAAGGATTTGGTTCAAGCTATAGGGTAGGAAAAATTTCCTAACACCCTTAAGACATGACCTATTCCTATGGATAACTGCTCTAAGTCTCTAGGGTTAGGTTGAGTGTTCACCTAATCACTATAAGTGTCTTAAGACTAAGGAACTCTTAGTGTCTAAGAGAAGTCCAATGTCTAAGATGGAAGGGTTAAGAACTCATTCTAAAAATGAGATCAATACTAGTATCATGAGCATCCGCTACTCATTTCCATTTGATTTTGATAGTAAGTCTTTCCTCTTATTCTATTCCATTTGATCTTCTAAATATAACCAATTTACTTATAGTCTTATCTTTGAATTCTTTGGAAACAATAAGTACCTACTTTAATCGAGAGTATTGCTAAGGAATTCACCTTCCTTAAGGATGTAATTAACTATGAGGGGTTGCCCCATAGAGAACTTTAGAACCCAGTTTAAATAAACCCTACTTTATCCATCCATGTAAAGTAGGGGAGAAAGCTCTGGTACATTCAAAGACCCATCATGCCTTAGGAGCCCTTATTAGTGATTAGGTCCATTGTAGGGTAGTGATCTCTATCTTTTGAGATAATGCAATTCCTTGATGTTGTGCCCGATCACCTCAATAAGTACATCCTTAGATCTACGTGTTGTCCACCCCTTTATGGCATGACCTATTCCTATGGCTAACTCTTCTAAGTCTCTAGGGTTAGGTTGAGTGTTCACCTAATCACTAGAAATGTCTTAAAATTAGTGAACTCTTAGTGTCTAAGAGTAGTCCTATGTTTAAGATGGAAGGGTTGAGAGCTCATTCTAAAAATGAGATCAACACTAGTATCATGAGCATCCCCTACTCATCTCCATTTAGTTTTGATAGTAAGCCTTTCCTATTGATCTATCCCATTTGATCTTCCAAATATAGCCAATTTATTCATAGTCCAATCTTTGAATTCTTTGGAGACAATAATTTCCTACTTTAATCGAGAGTATTTCTAAGGAGTTCACCTTCCTTAGGATGTAATTAACTATAGGGGATTGCTCCCATAGGGAACTTTAGAACCCAATTTAAATAAACCCTATTTTATTCATCCATGTAAAGTAGGAAAAAAATCTCTAGTACATTCAAAAACCCATCATGTTAGGTGATTAGATCCATTATAGGGTAGTGATTTCTATCTTTTGAGATAGTGCACTACTCCTTGATGTCATACCAGATCATCTCAATAAGTACATCCTCAAATCTATGTGGTGTCCACCCCCCCAATAGATACACAAGTGTAGATGCAACTGAAAATAAATACCACAGATTTTTTTGGCGACTCTGGTGGGGATGGTTTCTCTCTCCATCTCTAGTAGACAATTATTATCTCTAAGCATCGATAGTATACTTGTATTTAATATGAGTCCAAGATTATCTTTTCTTCTGTTGGCACTTAATTTATTTCATTCTTAAGCAAAGCTAGCCAACATTCTCTAGATTTTAGGACTTTACTCCTTGTAGGTCCTAGAACCTCTATTGGGTTTCCCAAATAGGTGAAAAATAAGATTAACTCATGAAAGGAAATGACAAAGAAAAAAAATAATAATAATAATTGAAACCTCCTTACCACTAGCTTGGTGAGGCAAGGTTAATCTTAATGATTAAGAAAATAAATTCTTTTGCAAAATGTTACTTTCCAAAAGCACCTTTCACAAAATTCATATTACTAAACCCCATTTAACAATCCCTATGATTGTTACATGGAGGTTCTTTTCAAAATCAAGATTAAAATTTACTCTTCAAAAGCATATTTTTAAAAATGACCATATTCATCTAACATACTCAAAATTGTTGAGTGAGGGGTCTATCTTCAAATAATACCATAGCATAAAATTGAAACTTCATATTTCATATATAAAGTTGGGGTTTCTATCTTTTCAAAAGCACATTTTGAAAATAACCATACTCGTTCAACATACTAAAAATTATTGAATAATGAATTGATTTTTCAAATAAATTCATAGCATAAAAATGAAACTTCACTTAACATATTTCACATATGTTAGAATTGAAGCTTCCCTCTTTTCAAGACCAAGTCATGCCAAATTTGATTCCCACTTAACATACTCCTTTTGTTAAGTTAGAGTCTCATTTTCAAAACATACAAATTTGGCTTTCACTTAACAAACTCCATTTCTTTAAGTGAGAGTCCTATCTTCAACATACAAATTTGGCTTTCACTTAACATACTCCATTTGTTAAGTGAGTCTCATTTTCAAAACATACATTTGGATTTCACTTAACATACTCCATTTGTTAGGTGAGAGTCTCATTTTCAACATTTGAATTTGGCTTTCACTTAACATACTCCATTTATTAAGTGAGAGTCTCATCTTCAACATACAAATTTGGCTTTCACTTAACATACTCCATTTTTTAAGTGAGAGTCTCATCTTCAATATACAAATTTAGCTTTCACTTAACATAATCCATTTGTTAAGTGAGAGACTCATTTTCAAAAAATACATTTGGCTTTCACTTAACATACTCCATTTGTTAAGTGAGAGTCTCATTTTCAACATATAAATTTGGCTTTAATTTAACATACTCCATTTCTTAATTGAGAGTCTCATCTTCAACATACATTTGGATTTCACTTAACATACTCCATTTGTTAAGTGAGATCTAATTTTCAAAACATACTAATTTGGCTTTCACTTAACATACTTCATTTATTAAGTGAGAGTCTCATTTTCAACATACAAATTTGGCTTTCACTTAACATTCCATTTGTTAAGTGAGAATCTCATCTTCAACATACAAATTTGGCTTTCACTTGACATACTCCATTTGTTAAGTGAGAGTCTCATTTTAAACATACACTTTTGGCTTTCACTTAACATACCCCATTTGTTAAGTGAGAGTCTCTCTTTCAACATACACATTTGGCTTTCACTTAACATACTTCATTTGTTAAGTGAGAGTCTCATTTTCAACATACAAATTTGGTTTTCACTTAACATACTCCATTTGTTAAGTGAGAGTCTCATTTTCAAAACATGCATTTGGGTTTCACTTAATATACCATATTTGTTAAGTGAGAGTCCCATTTTTCAAATACATATCATACCACATTTGGTTCCCACTTAACATACCATATTTGTTAAGTGGAGAACCTCATTTTGAAATTCAAAAACCATAAGCAAGGATTTTTCATAAAATTCCCAAAACATACAATCACAACCTTTCCTTAGCATATTTAAATTTTCTAAGTGATGTTTTTCAACATCAAATATTTTCAAACAAGATAGCAACATAAAGATTTTCAAATATCTGAACTCCACCCAACCTACCTAAATTGGTTAAGTATCAGTTTTAAATCAAAATAAAATGACAATGACTCTCCTCATCCTATCAAAATCTCTCCACTAAACCCCACTTAACATATTTGAATTGTTGAGTGTAGGTTTAGGACTCCAAATATCTATTGCTCTCTTAGGACAAGAATTAAAGTAGAAACCAATCAAGTTACATTTCAACACATGAGATTTAGTGACTAGTCAAAGATTTAGTCGCATATTACATGGCCTCCTAGAAGTTCATCTTCACCTTTCCATTCAGGATGGATTTGGCCTTGCATCAAGAAAACCTCCCTCAAAATAACTCCACCCATTTGGTTTTCTTTGGTTGTGGATTAGAAGGAGCTTGTATTACGAGGGGTGACCCTCACCCCGGCCGAGATGAGGTGGTTGGTAGAAACCGCCATCCATTGACTACCTTATCGAATATCCTTCCTTGAAGAGGAAGGCCGAGGATTCCACGCCAGCCTAGCTTTCTCAGTGCAAGAGCACCTCATTGTCCCCCTTAAGGGAAGGCTATCTTGGCTTTAGAGATAGTCTCCCCTACCTTTGAGGTAGGATATAGTTCTCACACTACCTTACTCAGCACACGCACAACAGAGCCTCAAGATCAGCGGCATGCGGCAACCCGAGAGATAGATGCAACATCTCAGATTGCATATGAGGGTTCACTCTAGGATGCCACTCCATTAATCAGTGGCAACATGTTTTATCCCTTCTCAATATCGGATGGAGAGGAAGACTACATAAGGATAGCTACATCACCTCCACTGACCACATACCATGATGTTTCATCTTGGGATAGGAGGAGGTCCTATATCGATCTACGGACATTGCTTCACTAGGTTGGCATAGCACACAAATGCTCAGAGTCTGGCATATTATTTGACTTGAGGTTGATTATCCCTAGGAGTATTACCTGGCAGATCCACAGTGATCAAGCATCAGAGGCCAGGGTAGCAGCTCAATCAGAGAGTAGAGAGCGATGAAGGTTTTCCAGGTAGTCGGTGGCCTTCACTCTAGTTGATTTCCTCGGTCATCAGGCCACTACGTCTGATAGGAAGAATAGCATAGAATTTACGGGTACCACCAGTCACAGGGGGAAAGCCTCGACGAGTTAGAGCAAGTGTCATCTCCACCACACCGATCCACTCCTCACCCACCATCACTAATTCAGGTCTGGCCTTCCACCATTCCCGCAACAAAAGATAGCATATGGGGAGAAGAAAACCCCTTTGGTGATCTGGCTACATCCAAAGGATCCCACTTCATCTACTCCACCGACTAAGGTGAGGGCGAGTTTCCTTACTCGACCTCTTATTTTAGTCTTGGTGAAGAAGTGGCAACCCCGCAGTGTCGTGGTTGCACCACCACCACCACCACCATCAGAGCTAGTGATAGTGATAATAGCAAAGGGAGAGGAAGACAGTTTTATAGTTCCCATGGTAGTAGATCCCCCTAGAGATAGTACTCCACTGATAGTAGGTAGTCATGATCATATATCTTCTATCGAGCATAGTCCTCCCAACGATAGAACTCCAGTAGCAGGAAATGTTAGATATATTTATGTTAGTGAGCACAATCCTACTATTGGTCAGCCATGAGTATTTATGCTGGCACGGTTAAATCATTCCTTGGATAAAATTATAGCCGCTTACTTTGCCAAGAAGAGAGAACTCTTAGGCAGTGATCGTACAAATTATGAGGATGAGAGGGTAGCATTTGATCATGATGAAGATGATCTTCTTGAGGATTTAGCTGAGGTGTAAATGGTCGATATTGGAGTATCCCTCCATAGAGATCAGTAGAGCCAGGAAGGTATTGTAGTTTAAGAGGATGACACAATCCATTCAACTCAACACCTCCTCCACCAGCTTAGGCAGAGAGATGATCATATTGATAAAATGGGGAAGAAGATTAAGGAGTTGATGACAGTGGTGTCAGCATTGCATAATCACTCTGCCACTTCTCTCCCATAATAGCCAGGTAGAGTTGGTACATACCTTAGATCATTCTAGATGCATGCCTACAGAGGAAGATAGTGGTAGCTTGCATAGGAAGGTGGTGAATAGCACCTCCATGCAAGAGAAGGATATCAACCAGTTTGTGGAGTAATAGGTGAGGGATGTGTTGGCACAAGCCCGAGGTGGCTCATCTATTCTAAAAGATAGACCATACCCAGAGGAATTCGATGTTGTCCAATATCCTAAGGGCTTTGTACCTCCTTCCTTCAAGATTTTTGATGGCAGTGGGAACCCTTGCCACCATATTGCACATTTCAGGGTCGGTTGCTACAATGTCGGAGGTAGTGATGCCCATCTTTTCAGATTATTTGTTAGTAGTCTCGTGGGTGTTGTGTTTGATGTATGATGAATCCCAATGGTTCGATAAATACATTTGCTAAGTTGGAGCACCTCTTCATCAAGAGATTTGTTGGAGCTCATCAAAAGATTACTGTAGGCAATCTTATTGCAGTGACATAAGTCTCCAATGAGTCCTTTATTGATTACATTCTCAAGTGGAGAAACTTGAATATGAAATGCGAATCACAGCTGTCAGAACAACATGCCATAGAGATTCTCTTGAAGAACATCCATGGCCCAGTTGCTTTCATGCTCAAGGGTTTTACAATCAAAAACTTTGAGAAATTAATCAACAAGGCTACTAATTTACAAGAAGAGGCCAAACAATTACTTTTCTAAGACCAGTTAGCCAAGCCTAGACCTAGAAAGCATTTAAGAAAAACTGGGATAACAGTCAAATAAGGGAAGAAAGCTAGGGTTCAGTCGAAGCCTCGAGCTCAGCCTCTCTCGCCACCTCCTCACCATTACCCACACCATACGGCCACCTCAGCCACATCCAGCCATACTCCTCATCGATCATCAGTAATATTCCTACCCACACTAGATAGCTATTACTTACCTAATCTTATCGACAGATTGAATAAACCTTATTTATTCAAGAGGGAGGTAGTCTAGAATATCTTTAAGAATCACTTAAAAAGTTTGATTTCTTATTACTAGAGCCTAGGAGGCCAGAGGAAGTGGGTAAGATTCATGATCAAAACTATGGCCCCTACCACCCCATACTAGGCCATGTGTTGGAAGATTGTATTACATTTAAGGAGTGGCTTGAACGTAGCTTCAAGTCAGGAACCATTATCATCGCCCAAGAATACCTATTGGAACAACCTTCTAGTTTTATTATGGTAATCCTTGGGGATACATATGACCCTCTTAAGACAAAGGATGGTTGGGATATCACCTTATCCTGAACCTCTAATAAAATTATTTTTTAGATCAAAAACTTACCATTATAAGTGCTTGAAGTAGCTGAAACCTTCAACTCTAAAGAAGGTTTGCAAGTTGCTAAGGACAAATTGAGGGAGGTAGAGAGCAAGTAGCTGAACCTCACACTTTCTGAGATAGCATAGTAGTGCAACAACCTAAGATTCCAAAGACTCCTTCTATAGTAACTATAGTTTTCTAGGAAGCTCTTCTTCCAATAAGTATTGTATCGCCAGAGGAGGGTGCCAATCCCTCACTCCATTTACTTTACTTAATTTCTATTTTGCACCTCCATCCAAATCTAAGAAATTAATAAAGAAAGTTGATTCCACTTACATCTTCTCTACTTTAGATGGTCTTGATGATTTTATCCCTATAGAAAGCTCTCCAAGTATTAATAGCTATAACAATTCAAATCATTTCCTTTCTGATTCAAAAATGGATTTCCCATTTCTGAATCATTCAAGTTTGACCATTGAGATTGATTTGGAGTCATCCAACTCTGATGATCTTATAGGGGAAGTTGTAGGTGAACTTGATGAGCAGGTAGAACTTTCCACTAAACCATCTCATGGAGCCATTGAAGTTAACCTCGGCAGTGGAAAAGTTCAACCTCCTAGGGTAGCACCTCAAGATAAGGGTAAATAAGACATTGGTTCTAGTGATCAAGAAGCCCCTCCATAAGATGCTCTGCCTACGGATATGTTTGTGAAGGACTAGCCTAAAGTTGACTATTATGTCCTCATTTACCTGTAAAAGTTGTCAGCTAATCTAAGCATATATGATGCACTTGTCTTATCCAATAAGATGAGAGAGTCATTGATCAAATCCCTTCTTGATCCAAAAATATGCTTAGCTCACCTGATTGCTATTGGAGAGGAAGCATGTTATTCAAGAGAAGCCTGTAGAGTTACATTCATCGATGACAACCTTATTTTGGGGACAACTGAGCACAACCGTCACCTCTATATCACAATATACATGGGCAAATTCAGACTCTCCAGGGTGTTAGTTGATCCAGGTGCATCAGCGAACATTATAAGTTTAAAGACCCTTTCCTACTTGAGGATTGACATCTTTGAACTCTAAGAGGATCAGATGATGTTAAGAGAATTCAATTAGCAAGGTGAGAGGGATTTAGGCTCCATAGTGTTGCCTTAAGAGATAGATGACTGAAAGATAGAAGCCAAGTTCTACATCATTGATTCAAAAATATCATGGTTCCATCCTCTTTATATCAGTACATCGAATTTCAAAGAGGTGGAATCAAGTATTGTGTCAAAGGACACTTGAAGACATTTTTAGTTAGGGTGGTTGAAATATATGAGGATGTAGCTTACTGCCTTCCTCAAAATCAAAAATTATATTCTCGCAAACTTGGTGAAAGTTCAAAAATAAAAGAAAAAGAAACAAAAGAAAAAAAGAAGAAAAATAAAAGGAAAGGAAGAAAGAAAAGGAAAATGAAAATACAATTGAGTAAGAATAAGACATTAAGGAAGAAGTAGAGCCTGAAGTTAGATTCCACCCAAAGTTTGTTCCTCCATATGAACACATGGGTAGGATGACTCAACCCCCACCAGGTAGAGGCAGAAGTAGATCAGAGGTCAGAGGTGGAAGACCTCCTTATTGTGGCCCAAGAGAGCTATGTTCAAAGCCCCTGCTATCCATAGACTTAAAGTCTAGTTCAGAGGATGAGTCATATGTGGTAAGCATGCCAACCAACCCCTCTCAGCAGGTCCTTTTGGAGGTGATATTCTGCAAATAGCGTGAAGACCGGCCCAAGCAAAGCATAAATGTATCTAATCATCATTATGTAGAGTAGGTGGGAACTTTAGATCTAACCTCACACTCTTCCCAGAGAGTTGAAGGTTTGGTAGTTAAGGAGACCCCCAAGTCATCCATGGATGTCATGCTAAAGAGGTTATTCTTGGGAGCATCATCTTCAAGTTAGGAAGCTGATATAAAACTTGAGGATAATTTATATAAAGATTTAATATAACTACCTTTTGATTAGTATTCAACTTGTGTTAATAACTTAGCAAAGAAAGGATTAATCCCACATACTTGGTCTAAACATAGGTCAAATTATATTAAAAGATTATGGGGCAACCAAAGCAGACATTCTCAATCAAGACTAGGACTAAAATTTAGCACAATGGGACTAGTCGACAATTACAACCGTTGCCTAATCATCACTAATCATTTAGAGTCTGATAGATTATTTTCAAATCATGCAAATTATTATAAGGAGGTGTGTTTAGAAACTTTAGATTACCTAAATGATCTTGAAGTCAAAGATGCACTGTCAGAGTTTGAAGAAGAAATCAGATCAACCATTGATGAATTCAAAGAAATAAACTTAACAAGATCTACCTATATATATATATATATATATATATATATATATATATATATATATAATATAATATAGATATATATACCATATATATATATATATATATATATATATATATATATATATATATATATATATATAGTTCCTTATTGAATGAAGAAGAAATCAATGACTTAGTTAGGCTATTAGCTAAGTTTAAGGTCTACTTTGCATGAAGTTATGAAGAAATTCCTAGTTTATCTCTTGACATAGTAGTCCACAAATTAGCAATAAATCCTAATGCTAACCCTATCAAGTAGATTCCTTGATGCATACGATTAGAAATTTATCAGTAGGTCATTTCTAAAATCAAGAAATTGATCGATGCTGGCTTCATCAAGAAAGAAAAATATTCCACCTGGTTGGCCAATGCCATCCCAGTTAAGAAAAAGAGTGGCCAAATTTACATATGCATCGATTTTAGGGATCTAAATAAGGCATGTCCTAATGATGAGTTTCCACTTCTTATACTGGAACTGATGGTGGACATTGCCTCATCTCACGCAGTCTTCTCTTTCATGAATGGATCATCTAGCTGCAACCAAATTAACATGGCTCTCGTGGACGAGAAAAATACTATTCAAACTCTGATCAAAATATATTGTTATAGGGTCATGCCTTTCGGCCTTAAAAATGATGGTGCTACATACTAGTAGGCCATGACTCAGATCTTCAACGAACTCATACATCATCAAATTGAATGCTATATTGATGGTCTTGTAGTCAAGAGTAAAGAAAAGAAAGACTATCTCTTCAACTTGAGAGTAGTTTTTGAACGATTAAGATAATCTAACCTCAAAAATGAATCTCTCGAAGTGTGCATTTGGAGTAGCTTTAAGAAAATTTCTTGGGTTTGTTGTCTGACACCGGAGAATAGAAATTGACCTGAAGAAGATCAAGGCCATCCAAGAAATCTCAACCCCTAAATGTCTAACTCAACTCAGATCATTTCAAGGGTGGTTGGCATATTTAAGGTGCATCATTTCTAACTTATTAGAAAGATGCTAGCCATTCTCAGCACTTGTCAAAAAAGATGCCACGTTTAAGTGGGATGATAAGTGTCAGCATGCTTTTGAAGACATCAAGCACTTCGTGATGATGCCACCAATTCTAGTAGGGTTAACCTCACTTTTGGAGTGAGTTCTCAACTTTCTTATCATAGATCTTGAACTCTTATAGTCACTAAGATTTTCTTAGTCTTAAAACACTTCTAGTGATTTGGTGAACACTTAACCTAATCCTAAAGACTTAGAATAGTTTTCCATAGGAAGCCTTAGGGATTTAGGAGGACTTTCCTACCCTATAGCCTAAACCCAATCCTTGCTTCCTTCTTTCAAACCAAACCTCAAATTCAAATCCAAATTTTAAAATCAAATCCAGCTATTAAATGATTGAAACCCATGATTATATTAAAACTCTAAATTCTTTCCCAAGCCTTATGATTTTATCTTATGGACTTTAGCCTTTACTAAATTCAAATCAACCCCAATCCTATTGATTTTCTCAATTATCAAATTCAATCTCAAATCAAATTCCAAATCATAAATCAGTCCAAAATCAAGTGATTTTCTCATGAACCATTTATATCTTCATTTATATTCATAATTATAAATGAAATATAAATTCAAATGACCAAACCCTCACTTGAGCCAAACCAAGCTTAATCGACCATTTGACCCAAGCTGACCCAAATAGGCCTAAAAAGCCAAAATAGGTAAAATCATAATATAATCTAAATTGATTGCAACCAATGGCTCAAGTTCATTATAAATTTCTTATTGAACTTGACCAAAGCCATAATTGAGCCCAAGAACCAATTGGTCAACTGAACACTTTAAATTGATCTAAAGGTCCCAATTCTAGATTAAACTAAACCAAAGCATACAATAATTTTCAATTAGCCAATTGAACTTGACTCAACACGTAACCCAACTCAATTTGGTCAAATTGGCCAAATTGGTTAACTTGACCAATTTGACCTATATGAACCATAATCAAATCCAAAGCAAATTGAACCAAACCAATGACACCAATACACTCCAAATAGTCATGTGCACTTGACCCAACCCTTGATTTGACACAGTTTGACCAATTTATCAATTTTACCCACCTAATCCAATTTAACTTAAAAGGTCAAATCAAGCCAAATCAAATCAAATAAACTCCAAACCACTTGAAAGTTTGGCTAACCAACTTTTGATCCATTTCAAATCTACTCAAAGAAAACCCATAGACAATTGTCACTTTGTCCTTAAGTCTAGGGCATCCCATGAGATAAGACACATGCATATTTGGTCATTTCATCCCTTTGGCCACTTGACACCCATTCATAGGTCCACTTAGGCACCAAAGACCATGGATGACCTGACCCAAAGGTGGTTGGGTTGGCCATGACTCATGGGGAGGTGAAATCACCTTTCCATTCCCATTGGAACATTTCAAACCACCAAGAACACCCACTGCTCCCATGGTAGCCTCCTCCCATTTTTCCTCTACTCATGTGAGGCTAAGTGGAATGATTATCTGCCTAAATCGAGCTCCCCATCTCAGTCATTGATCCACCAAGATAAAACTATCACCACGGTCCAAGCTAAGAAAGGAGGGGGTATACCCCCCTCATTCTCATTAAAATTCATAGACACACTAGTTTCAACCATAACAGCCAAGAAACGAGATCCAAGAGCCTCCCTTTGCATTTCCTGAGATCCCCAAAATCCCCTTGGTTTTACGTGAAACCAAAATAGGGGAGCAAACCAGTAATTCCAGTTTCCCCATTTCACAAACAAAGTGCAATTAATTTTGCACACACCATCCTTGGACCTAAATGAGCTAAAATAATCCAAGCTTTCTGCTGGTTGAAAGGTAGAGTTTAATCAAGATCGATTGCTTATGTGTAGTGGATTGGTCTTCCCAGCAAACAACACCAAATCCAGGCTCGTGCGGCTCAACATGGCTTCATTTTTAGCAAACAAAGCTTCCTCAATCATTGGAATCATTGGTAATAAGCTCTGTTGAAGTATGCCATTAAAACTAATCATTAGTTCAAATAGGTTGGTCCTTCATGCAAGAAACTTGTGTCTTGTGTGATTTCCACCATTAAATGTATTTGTTATGCTTCCCAAAAGGTGCAGGATCAATTTCATCTCCATCCAAACTTGGGTGAGTTCAGATCGAGTGACAATTGATGGACGGTATCCATCATTCACTGCTCAGGAGAAGGCAGATCATGAGCCATCCATTCCACGTGATCGAAATGAAGGGTCTTGATCTAATCATGTTTATAACCTTTCTTTTCCCCTTCAAAATTGTGTGTTTAATCATGACCATCTGATCTTACATCGGACAACCCACATAGTTACCGCATTCGCTGCCATCCGAGTCAGCCTTCGGATAAGATAACTTAAATAACCACTCTTATCACGCCATGTAGAAAGCGCATCGTGTCAGCTGCGATGTGGCTCGACAAGATTAAGGCTTTAATTAGGCCTAATTAATCCATTTTTTAGCCTAAAACTTCTAAAAATCATAAGTAATCATAAAAAATCCAAAAAATACAAACTTATTGTCATTTTAAAGATATTTTAGAGTAGAATCTAGGAAAATTATTATTAATTGAGTTTAAATAGTATTTTTAGCTTAATTAGGGTTTAATTGAAAATATAATTAGCTTAATTATCCTAATTAATTACCCAATTGATTTCCAACTTTTTGTAGATGTTAAGGGGGATGACCTCTGCCTCTTATATTTTTTTGGGATTTTATTGGTTGATTAATTAGAAAAATCAATTGATTAAGACTTATTCATTTTTTTAATTTAATTAGTAATAATTAGTGGATGAATAGTGGTTTAATTAATAATTTAAGCCTAATTACCTCTGTTGAATAGTACAAGAGTTTAGGGAATGTGGTTTGGATACTTTTCCTAATTCATTTTCTAAGTTTTCTTCACTTTTTAGAATTTGATTAGTTAATGATTAATGAGATAATTAATTGCTTAATTTATTAATTAATCTCTAAGATCAAAATTAGAGCCTAATTGAGTGTTTGAAGTGACTTAGGAGTTAAGGATTGAGGTCTTGTCTTTGATCCCATTTCCTAAGTTAATTTTATCATTCTAATCAAAATATAATCAAAGGATTCAATTAATTAATTAATAAGCGATTAACTCAATTTAAAATTCACTTCATACCTAAGCAACCTTTAATTAATTTTTGGGTAGCTCTCATAATAACCCAAAGTGGGAGATAAAAATTATGGTTAGCTCACATGTGAGAAAACCATGTATAAGTGAGATCTTTAAGCCTAATTAACTATTAATCATGAGCCAATTGCATTAGGCCACTTTCATTTCTTAGGAGCATTGCAAATTTACTTTTCATGTGGTTATATATTATATTGGCTCATTATTAATTAGTTAATTAACTTAAAGTGATGTGGGCAAGGGTTAATTAATTGGCTTAATTCATACCTAATCTAATTAAACTATAAAATCAACTTAATTACTTATTCATTAAACCAAATTAACTCATACATGGGGAATGGGATTAGGATTAACAAACCTCTTTCATTTCTTAAATTAAATCAAATTAAAAATTAAAAATGTCATTAAAGAACTTCAGTTTATTTTAAATAGCCTTATTTAGTATGATTGTCCTTAGGAATTAATTGAATGAGATATCATTATGTTTCTTTATTTCTCAATCATGTTAAATGTTGCTTGCCATGGTAATCATGCATTCATTTCTTTTGAAATTAACTAAATGAAATAGTTTCTTTTATGTCAAATTACATGTGTTGATTTAAATTAAAAATAGGTGTGACTATTATTACTATTAAATCAAAAGTTATCTTCAAAGCCCATAAATCAATTATAATATTTAGAGTGATGTTAATTACAAATATCTATTAGCTTGCATATAATGATAATATAAGATATGCAATATGAAGCTTTCTTTTCTTACCTTATATGGATTTGTGTGAGATTTATAAATGTATAGTTCATTTAAAAAGAACACAACATTTGTCTAAATCTACTCCAATGCATCTCCATGCTAAGACTTAGGAAGAATTTCATATCATATATGTAAATAGTATAATAAAATAGAATATGACTTCTTACATGACTTCTCATACTTATGGTTTTTTTTTGTTCATTCATATGTATATATGAAAAGTGGTATACACCGACACCCCAGGTCAGGCTTTAAGTAAGCAGTCTTGTACCTTACACCTCTAAGAATAATGACATCATAAAAAAACTCTTATACATATGTATGTATGATATGATCAATGAATAAGAATCATAAATCAAATAAATAAAATACAAATTTTGCATGGTTTTTCCTATTCTTATAGTTGCTTATACATCTATATGTTTATTAAAAAGTGGTATATTAATCTGGATATCCTGGGGCTATGAGGCTTTAAGTAGCCCTAAGTAGGTGTTGTACCTTACGCCCCTGTTGAATAATGGTGATGTACTCACTTAAAACTTTTATACATGTGAATGTGTACTTAGCTAATGGATGAAAAATCCCTTTTCTATTAAAAAAGACATGCATTCATAATTCAGCCAAATAAAATATTTAAATTCCAAACACATTTCTTTTCATTCATGATTTAAGTGTGCTAAGACATGCATTATATGTATAGGTATGCTTAGGATTTAATCATATGCATGATATACATGATGGAAAGAAATGAATAAACAAGTGTTATGTGATAGTAATTCATTCTAATTAATCTTAAGATGACTTTCTTATTGAATAAGGTCATTTAGAATGAACCTAAACTCAGGTTGCTTAGCCCCTAAGCATAATCCAAGTTAGGATAGGTGGGCTTGGTTACCCAGGTGCAGGGTGCTAAGTCCAAATTATTTATATAATTGTTTGGGTTGTATGGTGAGTTTAATTGACATTTATTTTGCAGGTGTAGCTAGGTTTACTTTCCTTCTTTTGCTATAATTTTGAATTAGGATTAGGATAATGGTTATGAGGGATTAGGATGAGCATTGGTATAAGACCAAGTCTTATGCACCATGTGATGCCTTTGGAGCAAGCATATCCAAATCAATCTAAAAGGAATAAAGATATAAAACAAATCAAATGAAGAAATGAAAGATGAAGAGATGAAGAATGAAGAATGAAGAATGAAGAATGAAGAATGAAGACCCCCTATAACACTCGTTATTTGTAATTGTAATTATTCTCCTATAATGATATAAGGTATTCCTACCCATGTTTTAATCAACGGCAACATCAGTATCAACCTTTTATTATTTTGTAATAGCTTTATAAAATTATTTAATATTTTGTTTATCTTGTACATTAGAAAAAGCATGTCTTTCATAGTTTGTTTATGATTGATGATTATTGTATGTCCTAGATGTGATTAGGCTCCTAGGACAAAAAATTAATTTTTTACCTAAACTAACAATTCATAATTAAATCTCTAGAATAACTCATAACGTCATATAGAAGCTTAGGCATTAAATCAAGATAATAAAATATTTAACAACCCCTTAGTTGAATTTTTGTTGAGCTCCATGTATGTATCATAAGATGGGTCAAGCCCACAAGTCAAATTCGATGGACTTTGGAGATGACAGTGCGCAAATCAGAGCTTAAAATATTCTAGATGTCACCAAAAATGGTCAAAATGATCTCCAATTGATGAAAGAACTTCTCCATCAAGTTTAGAATGTCAAAATAGGTCAAGATATAAATATTGCATAATATAATGATCAACCAATCAAGTGATCGAGCTATCAATGTGTTGACAGCATATCTAAGTCAGGAGGCACCGACACAAACCAAATGACCTCCATTTATGAAATTGATTGTGTCATTAGCTTCAAACCATCAAAATCTATTAAGTAAGACTATTCTCTCTCAATTTGGACAAGTCTGAGCGAACGTCAAGTGGTCGAAAATGATAAGGCACATTTTGAGCTGAAATGAACTCAATTTGACGTTGACTTGAACCAAACAGCCTTTGATTGCAGAATGGACTGCGCCGTTGCATCCAGAACATTAAAAAAAAAAAGCTAAGATTGATGTTAAGACAAATTTTAACTTAACCAAAATTGATTGGAAACAAAGATATCAATCCACTCTATATGACTAACCTAACCTAAACCAAACTTTGACCTACCCTAATTAGATCAAATGGGTTAAATAGGTCAACTTGACCCATTTGACCTAAATAAAGTCATATGAGCCAAATTCAAAATTATATCAAATTGATTCAAACCAAAGCAACCAAAATATTTCAAATGGTCATATGAACTTGACCCAACCCTTAGTTTGACCAAATTTGACCTAAATGGGTCAACATGAGCCAAACCCTATCAAATGAATTCCAAATCTCATGAAACTTGGCCAAACCTAGTTTTTACACATACCCAACATATCCAAAGTGGAAAAAATAGCAAAATGATCATCCTACCCTTAGACCATAGAACAAATTTTGGCCTAACCCATGGTTAATTTGGTCATACCCTCTTCACATTCACTTGAGACTTTCTTAAATGCTCAAGGGGACTTAGGGATGAGTGGTGCACCCAACCCAATGGGTTTGGATCAGCCCATTTTGTCCCTAGACCAAACTCAACCCTATGGTCAAAAATTGAAAATTCAAACTCCCTCTTAAGCTCAAGTTCAAGCACATGAGAGGTTGGAAATCCACTCCTTGGCTCAATCCAACCATGTGCACACTCCTAATTGATCAAACAACCCTAAACCTATGATCAATTAGATCAAAATGGCAAGAGCATTGATGGATTTTCGATCCTCTAAGGGGAGATATACTCCCCCTAATTCAATTCCTCACTCTCATCAATCAAGCTAAGGAACTCAGAGAAATCATTAGAGAGCACTCCTAAGCTGCCTAGAGAGGATTGGAAAAGGCCATTTCTTAGTTTTTAAATAGTAAAAATAGGGGAGCTCATTTCTTTAGCTAATTTCTTGCTCACTTAATTTTCTTCTATTTGCTCTTGCATACTTCATCTAGGAGCTAAGTCAACTGCACCTAAGCTTCTATTGGAGTTTCCACAACAAGGAAGAGTCTAATTCGATCAAAGTCACAAACTACCTAAGGAGGAGTTGGTTCATACATCAATCCACTCAACCTCAAGTGCTCATACTCCAACACAACTTCGCCATTAAGCTTCTCTAAGGAATCGAAACTGATCACCTTCGGTGAGGTATGAGATTTTTTACCATTAAAATCAATGTGGTTTGGAGCTTTCTAAAAGAAATTTTCACTCCATCGATTATTTAAAATGCTTAATTAATTTTTAATTCACTTAGAGAACTTCTAAAATTTATAACTCTTGCTAAAATACTTAGAAAATAATGAAATAAAATCTTATGGACAGATAATTAAACCTAGAATATTTTAAAAATAATTTTGATGAGTTTTGAATTATGATTTTCTTTGAATTTAGATTTTATCAGAAAGTTTATTTTGCTAATTACATTTTAATTAGGCCTCTGATTAATCCCAAATTTCTTGGATAAGTTTTACGGGATGACTTCTCCCTCTCATAATTCTTTTAGGATTTATTGAAGGCTTGATTAGAGTTATTAAGGTATAATTAGTGGTTTTAACCTATGATTAGGGTTGATTAAGGTCATAGCCAGTGAGTGGGAGGTTTATGGAATATTTTTATGGCATTTCTCATAAGCTATTCTCTAAACCCCCTCTTCTCTTCTTAATGTCCTCTTAATTAATGGTTAATTCATTAATTATTCCCTTAATGAATTCCTAAAAAAATCTAAAAAGTTCTAGAACTTAATTAATCTACTTTGGATAGATGCTTAGGTGTTTAATAACCTAAGTTCAATTAAGGAAATCAAATCCCAATTCACATGTGAGAAAGGGTGTTTTGAAATTACTTAAACTAAACCCCTTAGCTTAATTAACTTTTAACTGTGAGCCAAATTTCATTAGGCCTCTTTCTTATTAGGAGCATTGCAAATTTAAATTCTTTATGAGTTTTATGTCATCTCATTGGCTCATAATTATTTGTTTAATTCTTCTAAGGTGGTGTAGGCAAGGGTTAATTAACTTAGTTAATTCAACACCTTAACCTAATCAATGCATAAAAATGGATCTAATTATTTAAAAATTAAACAAAAATATAAAACACATGTGGGAATGGGTTAGAAATCACAAACTCATCTCACTTTTTTAAAATTAAATCAAACTCCAAACTAAACAAAAATCACTTTGAATTCACTTTGATTTATTTTAAACTTTCTTATTCCATAAGAATGTCTTTAAGATTTAAGTAAAGTGTGTTTGTTTACTTGATTTTGTTACTTTGAATTTTTTTCCAACATGTTAAATTTATGTCATGTGATTTCATGCATTCATATTTTTCAAATTCAAATTTTAAAATGAAATTATTTACTTTATGTCAAATTTGTATGTGTTGGCTAAAGTAGAAATATGAATAGCTATTATCACTACTAAACTCAAATTTATTTTCAAAATAAATGAATCAAATGCTCAAATTTGAAAGCATGCTCTTATACTTTAATTATGAGCTTACATCTGAAAGATTATAAAGGTATGCATAGTTTAGGTTTCCCTTCTATTTTATGTTAGCATAATTTTAAATAGGAGTTAGTAAGATGTTTGGTTCATTTGAAAAGAACCTAATACTTGCTTAATTCCATACCCTATTCATTTCTATGCTATCACTTAAGAAGGGTTACCCATGCTTGCATACTTAAATTACATAAACAAAACAAATCAATTAATACAACCTTTGCATTCCTCTTTTCCATTTCATTTCTTTTGCACATATGCTTGCATCTAAAGAAAGTGGTATATTAGTCTGGACAACCCCAGAGTTGCGAGGCTTTAAGTTTCCCCAAGGAGGTCTTGTACGTTACACCCCTGGTGCAAATAATGGCATTGTACTCACTTATGCCGTTTATGCATTTATGTGTGCATGTGAAAAATTAGATAAAGAACCCTTTTCTACTTAAAGAAAATCATGCATATTAAAATTATAAATTTTTTTAAATGGTTTACTTAGCATCCATCATAAAGTGTGTTAAATATTATCATTTGTGTGTATAGATATGCTTAGGATTCATTCATACACATGTTATACATGTTGGAAAAGAAATAAAGTAATGTGTGTTATGTGAATTTTGATTTATTTTATTCAATCTTAAAATGCTTTTCTTTTTGAATAGGTTTGCTTAGAGTTTATCTAAACTTAGAATTAAGTAAAACATTTAATCAAAATATTCATCTAAACAAAACTAAAATGTGAACCTACTTTAGAAATTACTTAGGTTAGGGAAGGAAAGAAAAGTTTATTTCTCTTTCTCTCTCTTCATATCTTAGTAATTAATTGCAAGATTCATTTGAAACAAATCAAAATATGAAATAAAATTAAGCAAAAACCATTAAACAACTTAGATGAAATCTCTCTCTTTAAGTTGAACATGTCTTTCACACTTAGAAAATTTGAACCTAAAGCCATAGCTAAGCATACCACACAAGCCTTCAAAGCACACACATTAGCCTAAGTCACCACTTCTAGCTTTAGGTTAGGTCGGTGCATGGTTTGATATTTTATTTTGTTTTATGATATATGTTTTAGACTAGATGTTAGGGTCAATGCTCATAGAATGAATGGTAGGACGGTTTAGCCTAACCATTCTTTTCTATAGGGGATTATGCTTAAGAGGCGTTATCATAAATAAAAATATAAATGCTTTTGCCTGCAGGTGTTTTATACCCTTAAACATAATCCATAGGTTGGGTGGACTTGAGTACCCATGTGTACTGTACTAAGTCCAATATACATGATTGAGATTTGTGTAGTTTGTTTTAGGTAACCTTTGTTTTATAAGTGGTAGTTAGATTTCTGATTTTCCTTTCCATTTAAATTTGTGCAAGTAGGATTTTAGAAGGATTGTTATGGGGATTAGGATAAGTATTGGTCATAAGATACTATCTTATGTACCATGTGAAGCCTTGGGGCATCTACCTTCTAACTAACCAAAAGAAGGAACCAAAGAAGAAATAAGTAAGGAAGAAAGAAGAAATGAAGCTTGAAGACCCTGATAATAATGAATTCCTTCTCTGATTGTAATTTAATTCATTTAAACTTTATATTGTATAAGGGTAGAGCTCGGTTACTGACATTTGATAATTTTTGAGTTTATGCGGTGGTGCTCGACCACAATGGCCTTTTATTATTTTGTATTAGCTTTATAAATTTGATTAATGATTTGTTTAGCTTATGCAATTAAATGGCATGCTTTTTCTAGTTTCTTCCTTGCTTTATGTATGGCCTGGATATAAATTAGGCTCTTTAGAGAACAATAAATCTTTTACCCAACTTAACAACTTAATATTAAAATTAAAAAAACTCATAACCTCACCTAAAGCTTAGGCTTAAAATCAAGATAAAAAAATTAGCAACCCCATAGCTAGATGAGCATTTCTTTTATAATATCATGCACAACTGCATCTTATTTCACTCTTGGTTGGAGGGCTTTCACCTTTGCCAGAGAAATTTGGCTTGACCTTTGAGAGCCATGGTGGAAATTCACCTCTTTACTTCTCACTGATTTTGGCTAAAAACTCTATTTTGCATGCATTAGTCATGAAAATCCCATTAGCCCGAGTCAAAAATAGTTTTCCAAAATGAAAATAAAATGAAATTTGAATTGTATTAGATTTAAGTCAATTGAAGCACGCCATTTTCATGAGCTAGTGTCTTTAGGGAGTAAGTTTAGGGACTTAGTCTCTTTCTAATAAATAACATCCTAGCTATCTTGCATAAGTATATAAACTTGTCTACATGTATTTAAAATCATAGGAGTTAGTTGGCAGCCACCCCAGGTAGTTGTAAGTCCAAGTTTTCATGTGATTTGTCCTATCTTGTAGAGGCAAATTAATTACGCAATTTTTCCTTAGATTTAGGTTGTACTTTTAGCCCTCGCAAAAGCTCCCTAGATTTAGGTTCTGAGATTACTTCTCCTCTATATGGGCCATAAGATTAATTCCTCACCTCCTAAGCATTTTCTTAACCTTGTGTTAAGGAATCATAAGTTCTAAATTCCTAATGAAAAATGTAACTCAAAAAAATTAAATCAATTTCAAAAATATAAAGCTCAATTATAGGATAGTATGAGATACTCCCTAGGCTTCCTAGCATGATGGGAATCTCCTACTTATCTTCCATTTTTTGGCTTCAATAATAAATCACTCTCCTTGATCAATCCCATTTGATCTTCAACAAAATAAACCAATCAATTAATAGTCCCTTCCTATTGAAATCCTCAAAGACAATGATCATTTACCTTAATCAAGAGTTTTCCTAAGGGATATCATCCCTTAGGATGTAATTAATTATGGGGGCTTGCTCCTGTAGGGAACTTATTGAATTCAGTTTAAAATAAACTCTACTTTACTTTTTTCATATATAGTAGGGAAAGAATCTCTGGTACAAATGCAGACCAACTATCTTTAGGAGTCCTTATTGAGGTGAGTATGTCCACTAAAGGGTAGTGGCTTCTATCTTTCGAGATAGTACACTATTCCTTGATGACATACTCTATCACATGGATAAGTACATCTGTGGATCTACGTGAAATTTTAAGAAGATGAATTTTTAAATGCTTATCTCTTTCATTTCTCCCAACAGATCTGAAGGTGACTCCCTTTATAGAAAATTTTCACCATAATATTTTCATTAAAATACAGCAATATCACGTAACTGAACGAAGTACATCAGAAATTTAAAGGATTTTAAGTGATTTGATCCTAATTCAAGCTAAGTCCATTAATGAAAAATTAAAAGGACTTAGGAATTTTGATGGGTTTTGATCATGGGTTTCAATCATATGGAGTTGATTTGAGTTTGGAGAAAGTCAACCAAGATTAATTTGGGGTTTGACTTGAAAGAAGGAAAGTGAGGAATGGTTTAAGCTAAGGGTAGGAAATTTTCTAACACCCTTAAGGCATGACCTATTCCTATGGCTAACTCTTCTAAGTCTCTAGGGCTAGGTTGAGTGTCCACCTAACCACTAGATGTGTTTTAAGACTAAGAAACTCTCAATGTCTAAGAGGAGTCCTATGTCTAAGGTGGAGGGGTTGAGAGCTCATCCTAAAAATGAGGTCAACAATGGTTCATGGTTTCAATGAAAAAGGATAGGAAATGCTGGGTTCTTTTATTCTCCCACATAAGTTCTGAGATTTATATACAAAATCTAAGTTTCATGTAATCGATGCTGATATGTCATTTAGACCTCTCTTGGGTCGATCATGGCTACATGAGTATGGAATGGTCCCATCAACCATGCATCAATGTATGAAGTCTCTGAAAGATGGAGAAGAATTTAGAATTCCTAGTAACCTACAATCATTCTCCATTAATGAAGTAAAGATTTATGAAGATGCAAAGTACTTCATTCTCAAAGAGCCTAATAAAACAGAGCCTCTTGAAGCGGTAACATTCACTTTAGGAACTAAAAGTAATTTCGTAAAGTGAAAGAGCAGAAGTAATGGGAAAGAAAGAAGGCAATGCTGATTCTCCCTAAAGTACTTAATTTTACATCTAAATCAAGAAGAGTAGTTTCTCATTTGCAAAGTGATACACAAGAAGAAGAAGATATTCCTGTTAAACCCAAGAGAACTTATAAACTTTCAAGAAAGGCAAAGTATAAAATAAGTGATTCTAATTCAGGCTATGATTTTGAATTTCCTTATGGAAATAGAGTTCAAATGGTCGCATCAAGAATGATAGCTCACTTAGTATACTTAGGTGACACACTAAAAATTATACCCATCCCTCAGCAATACTCCAAAAAAATTTCTCCATCGGAGGTTCATAATATTGAAAAATTTATAACATTCTATGTGCTATGATTGACTGAGAGTGGTAGAATAGAAACCCTATTCTACAAATCTGAAGAGTCTTAACTTCATAATTTTGAGTAGCCTTCTCAACATGAAAATTTTGATGAGATAGTGCCAATAAGAATACCAATATACTATCCACAGAAATTACGAAGAATGATGCACAAGCTTGAAATTCATATAAGAACTACTAAGCATAAAACTCAAGTCTTTAACAGGATGTGGAGACAAAGAAGTTCTCAAGAATCATGAAGAACTGATAATTTTATCACTAAAGGTCTTGGGTTCACCCAAAAATCTCATCAGAATAAAGCCTATTATAATATAATTGAAGCTGAGATAAAAACTCATAGTGATAAAGAAGATGATCTCCATAAAATTCTTCTTACAAATGATGAAGAAGTAGAAGCCAAGCCTGCACCTGGAGAATTCAAAGATGGTGGACTAATAGTTATTATGGATGAACTTAAAGAAATCAACTTAGGAGTTGAGGATGATCCCCATCCAACTTTCATCAGTGCCTGTCTACCTGATAAAAAAATTGAAGAGCTAAAAATGATACTTTATGAATTCAAGGATTTCTTTACTTGGACATATTATGAAATTCCATGCTTATCTCTTGATGTAGTAGTTCATAACTGGCTATTAAACTAGATGCAACGCCTGTTAAGCAAGCTCCTAGGCAAATGAGATTAGAGATTGAAGAACAGGTGATTGCAAAAACTAAGAAGTTGATCGAAGTAGGCTTCATCCGGGAGGAGAAGTATGCAGATTGGATAGCCAACATTGTCTCAGTTTAGAGGAAGAATGGTCAAATCTATCTTTACATTGACTTTCGGGACTTAAATAAGGCGTACCTAAAAGATGACTTTTTGCTTCCAATATCAGAATTACTAGTGGACAATACTTCCAACTATGATATGTTCTCATTAGTGGACAGATCATTTGTATATAATCAAATCAAGATGGCATTTGAGGATAAAAAATATACATCATTCAGAACATCTATTAAGATCTATTGTTACACAATCATGCCTTTTAGCTTGAAAATTATACATCGTTCATGAAGGACTTTGTGGTGTACATCACTCAGGTCCCAAGATGGCAGTAAAGATAAAAAAAATGTGCTATTATTGGCTGTCTATGGTGAGAGATTGTATCAATCATGCTAAGAGATGTCATGAATATCAAATTCATGAGAATATAATCCATCAACCTCCAAATCCACTACACCCAACACTAGCATCTTGGTCATTCAAATGCTGGGGTATAGATGTAATTGGACCAATTGATCCACCATCATGAACTGGACACTGCTTCATGTTTGCAGTGACTGATTATTTCTCTAAGTGGGCTAAAAATACTCCATTTAAAAAAATTACTGCTGACCGAGTGATCAACTTCTTCATGCATAATGTGGTCTATAGATTTGGAGTGCCATGTCAAATAATTTTTGCTAATGGCACAACTTTCAAAAATATAAAGACTTATAAATTCATTGATCGACACAAAATTGATTGGCGATACTCTTCAATATACAATCCAAGAGAAAATGATTTAGTGGAGGCCTTCAACATGACATTAGTCAAGCTACTCATGAAGATTCTTACTAAAAATAGGAGAGAATGGCATACTATGCTAATAGAGGCATTATGAGCGTATTGAATTACCTACAAAATGCAGACTAAAGCCACTCCCTATTCATTGATATTTGGAATTGAAGCAGTTCTTCCACTCGAAGTTGAGTTACCTTCACTTCGAGTAGCCATCCAATACAATCTAACTGAAGATCAAAATGCTCAACTGAGGATGGAGGAACTCGATGCACTGGATGGAGTTAGATTACAAGCCCATCAAAATCTAGAAGTTTACTAAGCAAAGATGTCCAAGGCTTTTGACCATACGGTGCGGCCTCAAACATTTCAAAAATAAGAATTTGTCCTATTACTGAGCAGACCAATTATTCCTAATTGAAAATTCAGTGGCAAATTTGAGCTTAATTGGGAAGGGCCTTTTTTCATTAAGAAAGTATACTAAGGAGGGGGCATACTGACTCTTTAAAATAAAGGGTGAAAGGCCAATACAACCAATCAATGGTCATTACCTGAAAAAGTATTATACATGTCTACATTCTTGAAGTGCAACAAAAATTTCCCTGTAAGACAGAGGGTATTTTTATTATATCTTTTTAGGTCGCCATTATGTTTCAAGCTGAGATCCCTAAATAAATATATTCACTCTATATGAAAAAACTTTTCTATGAAAATTCTCCTATTACATAGGGAGCATTTTAGATTTATATACATAGACAAAAGTAATGTTACATATTAAAACACTCTTAAGAGCATATCAATTCAAATATTCACGTATTTGCTTATTTTTATCTTGAAAGTTCTTCTAAATATGCTTCAAAATCCCCCCTGCAAGACAGGGGCATTTTTAATTTATGTCAAGTTTATTTGAGTTGATATTGTGTCATAAGATGACATCCTCAAATATATTCTGATTCAGGTTGACATTGAGCTTTATACTAAAATCTCTAAATACATCCTCAATTATTATTATGAAAGTTGTAGGTTATTGGAGGAACAAAAAGAATCTATTTATATGCATAAAAAGACTACCCTACATGTCAAGAAATTTATCTACTATATTTGCCAAATTCTGGAGATCAAGTTAGAAGAACTCCCAATATCGGAAGCTTTAATCAATAAAGTTGGAGAAAAATCAACTTCTACATTCTAAAGTCTAGGACATGAATGGGTTCTAAGGGTCAAACTCAACAAGCTCACAAATGATCGAGTTGTTGATGCTCTTATCACTCAACAAGCTACAAGAAAAAGATTGTAGTGAAAGAGTCCTCATTCGTCAGTCTGATGACAAAACCACCAACCCACTATAGCTTAAGTTGAAGACTTGAGTAGGTTCTAAATGTCAGACTCAACCATCCCAAATGTGGCCAAGATACTGATGCTCTCATCACTCAATAAACTATAAGAAAAGGCTACGGTGAAAGAGCCCAATGATGATAGCTCAATCTCAAATCAAACTAGGATTACAGAAAGCGGGATCCAAGAGTCTTTCTACTTGTTTGATAGATTAAGAAAATCTTAAGAAACTCTCAATTCAAGGTTACTTCAAATCAATCTTTATATTGCCTGTAGAGTGCTATCTCAATCTATTCTCAAATGATCTGATCAAGCTTAAAGCACAGGACAAAGACAATCTCCTCATCAAGTCCATCAAAGCAGAAAGCATAGAACCAAGGAAATAATTCCATAGTTTATAAAAAGTCAATGGCTGAACGAAAAGAATTTCATGGTTATTCAGTCTGTTAAAGTACACATTGTTGGACTGATAACTCAACATAGACCTAGTATAAGCCAGAAGTCTGAGTTATCTGTATGTACCCTTCAACAAGTCTGTTAAGGCAACAAGCACAAGATTCATGGCATGCCTACACTTCTTTAAAAGTCAATAAGGATAAATCAGGTCAGTCCTTCATCAAGTCTGTCAAGCTTAAGGCAAGGACATAAGGAATTTTAAATTTGACCAAGCACAGATAAATCAATTCCCCAATTGAGTCCTTCATAAAAACAAATAAACTAATTCCTCCAATAAACCCAATCAAGCATGAAGCTAGGATTAGAGGAAACTCAAATCTGCAATGATATAAAAGAAAGAGATCTTCGGCAAAACCATTGAAGGAGAGAGTGGTTGGTGTAAGAACTCTTATCTATTCGACAAGTCAATTATAAAAAAGGGGTCAATCCCGTCATTTAGCATGTCCTAAATAAGGAGTCATACTAATGAAAAATCCTATCAAAAGAACCATAAGCTAGTGCAACCGAAGCTGAAATGATCCAAGTTCTATAGCCAGCACATAAATCAAGCCAAAAGAATAAATCAAAGTTGATTTTCTCATCAAGCTTGCCAAAACTAAAAACAAAAAAGTAACATAGGAATGCTAATTTCACTAATACAACAAGATAATACATGACTAATGGAAAGAGAAATTAAAAAAAATGAAAAAGTACATCACGGGAGCCTAGACTGTAGCTCCTGTAGCTATGCTAAATAAGCTGCTAAATACTGTCGCTCCCTCTCAGCCAATTATAAAGCATCAGTAGCTTTGATCAAAGCAGCCTCAACATCTACCATAACCAGGTGATGTAGCTGATAACAATGCTGCTCACTCTATAGCCCGAGCTCTCCTATTTTGCTCAACCTACAACTCTTTGATTCTAGTAATCAATCTGTCTAACTCAAAAGAAGCATCTATCAAACTCTGACGGTCATGTCATAGAGCCTCAACACTCTCCTCAAACTCATCATGTGCTAGGTCATCCATCTCTGTACAAAGTTTGACCTGCTCTTGAAGCTCTGTCAATAAAGTCTCAGAGCATACAATACTGACTGATCTCATCTAGTGGATCAAGAATTCTACATCTCTATAGAGAGTCTCTAGATACCTGAGAACTTGCTCCTATAAATCAGTACAAGCTAAAAGATCCAGAATGGTGTTCGCATAGGATGTTAAGCTGTCTAGTGACTCTAGCGAGTCCAAAGTAAGCCGAGAAGCCATGTCTCTCAAAAACACCAAGCCGCAATCCTGCATGCTCTTGTCACATGGATTTGTCCTATAGGGATGTCGATGGTAGATCTCAAAATCATAACCTACATCAGGCCCTGTAAGGAACAAATGAAAATAATCTGCATAAAGCAGAGTAGTAAATGTAAAGACGTATAGGTAAAAAATAAAGAGAGAGAGAAAGTATTTGAACATGATGAATCTGATTGAACTGGTGTATCATAAGTGATATAATCCTCAATGACCCTCACTATCTGATAAGCTCTAGGGCTATGTGCTTGCTCAATAAAAGCCTTACTAGACACAAGATCCCTCACCTCAGAAGTTTCATCAAAGCAATGGGCAGAGTCAGGTTTAGCAGAGAAAGGTGGCTCCACAAAGGGGTAGTAAAATCAGAAGTGGTAGTATCAAAGGCCGACACACATGATGGCTCAACTCTAGAGTCCTCAATAATATCTCTAGTGCTACCTGACACCTATGGAAATTCATCAAAAATCATAAATTACAATGAAGGCAGATTGTGAAAAAATCAACTAATGCCTCAGACAGTTGAAGACTCATCTATGTACGGGTGATGAAAAAACATCGGTAGCTGGGGAGAATCTAGCTCTAATTCTTCCATGAGAAGTGGTATCCTTAGTACTAACCTGCTCGTCAACTGGTGCATCTATCAAGTATCAATTTAGAGTATCAGATACACTGAGTATATTTTGATAAGAAAAGAGGGAGAGAGGATAAAGGTATTGAAAGAGAGGAGGATAGTGATTATACCTGTAGTGCTATTATTTCCTACCAATGGTAACTGATGATGGGTCCTATGATCTTGAGGAACTCCTAAAGACCTCATATTGCATTCGTATTTCCTAGAACCATGCTCCAAAAAAGGATCAAAAGATAGTCGTACCCAAGTGAGGTTGGTATAACTAACCCCTGTGTGACCCTGAGAAGGAACTATCTGAAAGTGAGCACCAGTACCAAGCCATTAATGTGTTTTAAAATATGTAAATGTAACCAAATAGCTGAAGCAGTAAAGTAATGTATCTTGAGGGGAATCATCCTAATCCTTATAAAATCCACTACACTAGGGATGAATGGTCTGCCATCACGAGCAGTCGACTGGAAGAAACTAAATTGCTATGCAACTCAGTTGGGCTGATAGCTCTCTATAACAACTAACTGTCGAATAACATAACTATCACGGACGATACAAAAAAGCTCCACTACTCTCAATATCTGATGGCCATAGATCAAGGAATATCTATCATTCTCATCAAGACTGTCAATAAGATCAACCCCTATCAAGTCAGATGGTCAGCCGAGTTATCCGACTGGTGAACCAATAAAAATTGATCTCTAATCAAATATGGAGCAATGAAGAGCAAGCGAATCCTTTCCATCTCTAAAGTAGAGGATGCTTAATATAATTGTAAGAATGTAGGATATCCTCGCTCTAAGAAGAATGTTGGATACTCAAAATAAGCAAAGACATCATGAATGTGGAGATGAATCCAAGCATATAAGTACTGCCAAGGTAGAGTCACATCTTGCAGCTATAGAGAACCTGCCTCAAAAATCACTCTCAACATCCTACAAATTTCGGCTAATACTATTGGGGAAAGAGAAACTCACTCACCGTGAGAGATCCTACTTGCTACTAATAAAGCACTGGCAACCGAGCCCTCCTGGGGGGCCATGCCAAAAATGAATAAATCAGCCAGGAGTCTCCTCTATTAAAGTAACTACCTGCATACATCTAATCGAAAAGGGTGATGTAGTGCTATAGTCTCCTCAGATAGAGCATAACCATGTAAGAAGCTCTAAAGCCATGTACTCATAGGCAATGTAGCTCGTGATCATGTAGAACATCCTGATGCCTTGAAAGTATGGTGATAATGGTTCAGAAGATCAATATAAACAAAAGGCATAGCTAGCCTACCTCATTGATCACAATCATATAAAAGCTTCCTGCAAAATAACTCATCATCAAGTGGAACACATTCCTCATAGAGGTAACCAAATACAGGAAGACTTGACATAGCCTATAAGTCCAAAAGAGTGATTGTCAACTCCTCCGGGCTAATCCGACAAGTGTTACTACTAGTATCCTAGAACTCTACTACTCCACGAGCCCAAAAAGAAAGTATACCCCCAAAGTCAAATAAAGACATGTATACTGCCTCATAAATGCTGACTGTATGTAAAATATTTTTATGAGCCTGTAGAATATACCAAGCCCATGTGACGTATCCATGTATAAGAGTAGAAATCCTTCCATTGGAGGGATCTTGAAGCAGGTCTAATGAGCCCCGCTATAGCTGACGGTGGCTCAGAAGTCTAGACTATCTCATCCGCTTAATGCTGTTAGAAACAGGTTGTAAGACATCATAATATCCAGAACTAACCTGGGCTACTATGCTATCCAAAGGATTATAGTCCTTGCACATCAGCATAAGGGTAGCCACCCAATTTACAAGATCCTTAAAATTAAAGGAATTTGAAGTACAATCAAGAAATAGGGAAGAGCGTGCAAAGAAACCCTGATAAAACTAATGTCCTCGTAACATATCGGTTGTTGCTTAATCCTATCCTTGATATCAACATGTCCACGAGGATCATGCATATCGATCTCCGGTCAAATAGCCTCCTCACTAGGTTCAACAGATGATAGATCATTAGGTCTCCTCCAGTGAAACATTCTCCTGTCAAGTAATTAGAGAAATGATACATAAGAATCTAACAAAAAATGGAGTTATAATAAGAAGCGGCAAGAAAAAAAAGAGAGGAATGAAAAAAAGAGAAAGCAAAGAAAGTCAAAAAAGAGTAAACCAGTTTTCAACAAATGGGACTTGCTCCATACGTGAATCACATTTGTTGGGAAGCACTTGTTGACCTCCATGTATGTGTCATAAGTCAGGACAAGCCCACAAGTCAAATTTGATGGACTTTGGAAATGATAGTGCGTAAATAGAATCTTAAAATGCACTGGACGTCACCGAAATAGTTAAAATGACCTCCGATCAATGAACGAATTTATCCATCATGTCCATAACATCAAAATTGGTCATGATATAAATATTGCATAATATAATGATCAATCGATCTAACAATGGAGCTATTAATATGTCGACGTGCATATCAAAGTTAGGAGGCACCGATGCAAACCAAACAATCGTTATTCATAAAATTAATTATGTCATTAGCTTCAAAACATCAAAATCTATTAAGTAAGACTAATCTCACTCAATTCAGACAAATTTGAGTGAATTTCGAGCAGTCAAAAATCATAACACATAGTTTGAGCTGAAATGAACTCAATTTGACACCAATTTGAACCAAACGACTTCGATTGCGAAACAGACTGTGCCGTTACATCTAGAACTTTGGAAAAATCTAAGATTGATATATATATATATATATATATATATATATATATATATATATGGGAGAATTAGATACTTTAGGATTAGATTTAGGTTGTTAAATAGATTTTTATTACTTAACCACCTTTAATGTGAACTTCTGATAAAATCTATATATATATATATATATATATATATATATATATATATATATATATATATATATATATATATATATATATATATATATATATATATATATATATATATATAATAATATAATAAATCTAATTAATAATAACCTAAATCTAATCCTAGCCCTAAGTGATCCGACCCAAACATCCCTAATTCATGCATGCAAGAAAGGAAATGACCCCTCTTCCCTCACGCACTTAAGACTCCACCACGGTTCACTCTCCCTTCTTCTTTGCAGGAAATCACATGGAAGGAACCAATCAATCCGAGGCTGTCTCCCCTCTCATCCATGCACGATAACTGCCTTTCCCAACTGTTCCCCCTCTTTCTCCTTTTTCCTCTCATCCCAACTGAATGATGGGTTTTTTTCTTCCTTATTCAAAAAACTAAAGGCATTCTCTCCTTCTCTCCAATTTCTCCCTCATTCAAAAAAACTGAGAAAGCAAGTATGATTCTTCTTCCTTCTTCTTCTTCTCTTCTTCATCTTCTTACTTTCCCCCTCAAAAGTCGAAACTAAAGATATCTTCCTTCTTTGCCTCACAAACCTAATCTAAAATTTCATTTTCCCCCTCATTTCTCAATCCAAAGTTTCCCCCTTTTTTCCAAATCCAAATTTCCTACTTTGTTTCATTGTAACCAGAGAAGAACACCATCATTAGGCAGGTTCTTCTTTCGATTTTTCTATCACCCTCCTTCCATTACCCTCCCAATTTTCTCTTCATTGCAATCGGAGAAGAACATCATCATTAGGCGGGTTCTTCTCCTGGTTTTCGATGTCTCCAATTTTTGTCCCCTTTCTGACCTTTCTCTTCACTGAAACTAGAGAGGAGCACTATCATTAGGTGGGTTCTCTTCTTGGATTCTGGCATTGCCAATTCCACCTCATTGTTGAACATTGTAATACAAAAAAAGATGAGTCATAACATGTGGGATCAATGTGTGATGTGAATGTATATGCTTGTGTTTTTTTGCAGGTTTGAAACCCTCATTATGCTCATTAGGGTGCGACGAGATGAAAAATTAGCTACGGTGTTGCCAGACACTGTTCATTATGCTCATTAAAGCATACTGAATAAGCCAATATTTGTTAGATGTCACTCCCCCTAACCGAAATACTGCTGAAATTTTGCCAAAATCTTATGTCTTAAAAAATGGAAAATAAAAGAATCAACTTAAGAACATTAAACAAGGAAACCTAATGCTAAAATTTAAATTAAAAACTCCAACAATAAAAGGGAGATGGAAAACAACATTCAATAAACATAAAAAGTAAAATAAAAAAGAGGGGTGAAAAGCACATACAAAATTTATCCGGCGAGTTGAAAGCCCACTTTTTAACCACTCTCTTTCAAATACTCCAACTCAACTCTTCAAATAAATGGAATAGAATATAAGACCACCTCTTGGCCTTATTTAGAAGGGGTAGTGAAGGAGCCACTAAAAAAAAAGAGGGGGGGGGGGGGGGGGGGGGGGGGGGGGGGGGGATGGGTGGGGCAATGAATGTAGGAAAATTTGAATAAGCCTCTATGTGCGTAATATAACTAAATTCAAGCACTTAAAATTTTGATATTCAAAGTTTTAGCTTTAATACCTAATTAAAAGAAAGCATTTGCATAGAGGGATCCTATGGATTTGAAAGTTGAATTAAAAGAGAAAATATATCTATATTTATAATATGGGTCAATCTACTGATAATGTTAAAATATCTTGGGATGTTATATAAAAAATATATAGAAACCCATAATCTTATCTATGAAAATAAGAAACAAGTCAAATGAGGGACCTTCAAAAAGAGAAGGAATAAAGTTAAATATTATACTCTATTGATACATAGAAGTAACTCTGAAGGGGTAAATATTATTTTAAAACAACAAATTAAACTGTCTTTTGAATCTATAGCTTCAAAACATGTAACGTGATCAGATTCACAACACATCGTACAAGCGAATATAAGGTGTTAATTAAGGCATTCTCAAATACACGTGCATGGGCCTCGACATTACACTGAATACTTAAATTTAAGTCTCTGAGGATGCTGCGCGGATTGCTACCCAGTTTAGTCTTAGGACTGGGTCTAGGTTAACAAAACTTAAAAATCTATTATAAGAATTTTGACTTAGTAAAATATTTAAGAAGCTAATTCTGTCATGTGATAGTAGATCTGATCCTATGTTAGGAGCTAAACATAATTGATAAGATCTAAGGCTCTTAAATATTTTAAATTAATTAACTACTCCAGTGATGGCTATTTTGAATGATGATTTCAACTAAATGGGATGCTTCCATCGAAATGCGATTCTAATTTCAAATTAAATTAGCTCAAATTAAATATCAATCTAAAATGATTAAATGAAATTCTATCATTAAAAGCTTAAAAGCAAAACTTATTCTATCCACCTTTCTTAATATTTACTAGGGGTGACAAATTAAGAAAATTCTAGCTCAGAAAGGAGCCAATGTCAAATCAAATGTTCTACTATATTCACTCTCAATCAATCTCTTGCCAGTAAAGACGTGACTCGTGTCCTCTGATTATGTGGCTTGGCTAGTAGGCTCCACAAATGAAGCAGTTACAACCAGAATCCTCTGATCGGGTGGTTTGGCCAGTAAGGCTTTATTATATTATAATCATAATCGTAGCCCGTATGCTCCCCAATGGCTCTGCCCTTTGAATTATAAATCATAGAGTATACTTGATAAGAAAAACAACCCTCATTTAGTTATGGAAGACTTAAGCCTATTTCCTTAGACAAACACCACCCTAGGCCTACAAGAATTTGTTGGACGACATAACCCGTGTGTTGCTGATAAGGATCCTTCAGTCAGGTTGAGTCGACTACCTCCTCTGACTAAGTAGACTAGGGACTACGGTGGCCCGTGATGATGGAACCATGGGATCTAGATCAGGCATGTCATCATTCCCTCAACCATCCAGTTTAAGTTGAAATGATAAATTTGTATTAGATTAAGTCATTATTCATACCCTTCATGCTCTAGTCTCTTAGGGAGTGGGTTTAAGGACTTAGTTTTTTTTCTAAATCATAATAACCTAACCATCTTTCAAAAGCATGTGACTTTCCTACATGGATTTAAAGCATAAGAGAATTTAGCGTGTTGCCACTCTAAGCGGTAATAAGTCCAGCAGTTGGGTGGTTTACTTTCTATTATGGAGGTAAACCATATACCCACTTTTGCTTTAGATTTATGTCGTGCTTTGGCCCTCACCAAAGCTCCCAAGATTTAGGATCTGAGTTTCCTATTTTTTGTGGCTACAAGCATAAATTCTCACCTATCAGGCATTTCCACATTCTTGTATTGATGAATTATAAGCCCTAGTAATCTAATAAAATTTCAACTCAAATAGATAAATCTCATCAATTTCAAATATATAAAGCCAAACCATAAGATATATCGAGTGCTCACTAGGCCTCCTAGTATCATCTGGCCCCTACTCATCTCTTTTAGTTTCGATAATAACTCTTTCTTTTTTGATCCATCCCACTTGATTTTCCAAACATAGCAAATTTGTTGATAGTCTTATCTTTGAATTCTTTGGAGAAAACAATCACCTACTTTAATTGAGATTACTCTTAAATAATTCACTTTTTTTAAGATATATTTAACTGTGGGGGCTTGACCCCATAGAGAACTCTAGAACCAGGTCTAAATAAATCCTAGTTTATTCATCCATATAAATTAAGGGAAAATCTCTGGTACATTTAAAGATTCATCATGCCTTAGGAGTTCTTATTAGGTGATTAGGTCCATTATAGGATAGTGATTTATATCTTTCAAGATATTATACTATTCCTCAATGTCGCACCCAATCACCTCAATAAGTACACTCTCAGATCTATGTAATGTCCCCCCATACATAATTGAATCAAAAATAAACACCACAAGCAACCTTTATCCTGAGCAAGCCATTGATATTATATACTGATGTATTAGATGACTCCCTTGGTGCTTTATTGGTTCAAACCAATGATGAAGGGAAAAGGAATGCACTTTACTATCTTAGCCATCATCTAATCCCTGCTAAGGCAAACTACTCACCTATTGAAAAGCACTATCAAGATTTAATCTTTCCATCTCAAAAGCTATAGCATTACATGCTTTCTCATAAAGTGATCTTATCTTTAGAATCAATCCACTATAATATCTCATGACACGGCCAATGTTATTCAGACGGTTGGCTCATTGGTCATTGATTTTGTCACAGTTCGACATCACATTCGTACCCCTCTGTGCGGTAAAAGGATAGACACTAATGGATTTCTTAGCACACCCACTTCCTCGATTCCTAAGTGATGACCTCCTCGATGAACAAATCATGAACTTAGGGGACACTTGTATTCACTATTGAGAGATATATTTTGATGGTGCAGCTTCCTTTCAAAATGGAGAAGAACCATGATCTACTCTTCCAGGGCAAGTAGGGATAGGAATAGTCCTTCTAACTCTAGACCGTGATGTGATGAGATTCTCATATCATATGTCCAATATATGCACCAACAATGAAGCTGAATATAAGGCTATGATTGCCAATCTAGAGTTAGCCATTATACTATGTGTCTCTAGCTTCAATATCTTCAGGGAATCTCAGTTAATTATAAATTAAATTGTTGGGTCCTACAAAGTTCTGAAGCTTAAGCTCCACCATTACCACAAGTATACCATAGCATTGTTGGCTCAAATCCTAGAGGTTACAATCTACAAGATTCTTTGAGGAGAAAGCATAATAGCAGATGCATTAGCCAAGCTTGCCAAGGAGATGGCATGTCTGGAAGATGAATCGATACTAATAAGGGTCCAAAATAGACAAGTCTTATCCCTTATTGATGCTGAATGCATCGAGAGATTTTCTCTTAAAGGGGAGGTTATCATTTCTAGAAAGGGTGATAAGTCAGATTAGAGGTAACAATTCATGGATTACTTACATACATGTAATCTACCTCAAGAGAAGTCACTAGCACATCAAGTGAAGCAAAGAGTTCTCTTATATGCTCTCGTAGATTGCACCTTGTATTAGCAGTCCTTCGATCATATGTGGTTACATTATTTAGACAAATACAAAGCCCATAAGATCATGATCAAGGCATACTTAGGTTTATTGTAGAGCTCATTAGTCTAGTTTAAAGATGAAAGCTAATATCAAGAGACTAGGATACTACTAACCTTCGATGATCACAGACTACATGGATATAGCTAAGTGATGCCACCAATGTTAGGTGCATGGTGTGGTCCTACACCAACCACCCAATATTCTATATCCTACATTGGCCTCATAGTCATTTGAGTGTTGGGGTACTGACATAGTCGGCCTAATAGATCTTTTTTTTTCCAAGTGGGAAAAGGCAATCCCACTTAGAGAGGTCATAGTCAAGCATGTGCTCCACTTTTTTAGAGACCATATCATATATAGGTTGTGGGTGTCTCAATGAATTATATCCAATAATGGTATTGTATTCAAGAGCACTAAAATTAACAACTTTTCCCAAAAATATAACATAGATTGGTGATATTCTGCCATCTATTACCCAAAGGCAAATGGCTTAGCAGAAGCCTTCAACAAAACTCTCATCTAGATATTAAAGAAGACACTCAATGACAACAAACAACATTGGCATGAGCAGTTAGTTGAAGCCTTGTGGGCTTACCACACAACATAAAAAACTCCAACTCAATCTACCCCTTTCTCCTTAGTGTATGGGTCTGAAGCAGTTCTACCTTTTGAAGTCCAACTCCCATTATTAAGGATAATTATGGGTGGTAAAATTACAACAAACCAGAAAACCAAGTTTCAGTTAGAAGAGCCCAAAGGTTTAGAAGAGAGATTCCTCTGGGCATGCTAGAACCTCTAGTTGTATAAAGCCAACATGATTCAAGCTCATAACAAGTTAGTACACCAAGAGCTTTTCAAGTAGGAGAGCTTATTTTAGTTCTAATGAGGTGTTGACCTCACTTTTGAAGTGAGCTTTTAACCTCCCTCATCTTAGATCTAGGACTATTATAGACACTAAGAGTTCTTTAGTCTTAAGACACTTCTAGTGATTAGGTGAACACTTAACTTTGCCCTAGAGACTTAGATGAGTTAGCCATAGGAATAGATTATGCCTTAGGGATTTTGGAGGAATTGTCTACCCTTTAGCATAAACATAGTTTTTGCTTCCTTCTTTCAAACCAAACCTCAAAATCAAATCCAAATTCCAAAATCAAATCCAACTATCAAATGATAGAAACCCATGATTAAATTCAAAATCCAAATCCTTTCCTAAGTCGTTTGATTTCATCTTATGTACTTAGCCTTAACCAAATGAAAATCACTCAAAGTCAAATGATTTTCTCATGACCCATTTATATCTTCATTTATATTCATAAATATAAATGAAGTGTAAATTTAAATAGACAAAACTAAACCCAAAATCATACCAAAATCCAATTTATATCCTTTCAAGCTAAATCCTTGAACCTGGTTAAATCCTATCCAAACCTAATCAAAACCCATGGATTTCTTCACGATTCAATCATTGCTTCAACCATTTATCAAAGTATAAACACAAATTAGAATTATCAAACCAAACCCAAGCTAACCCAAATCAAGCCTAGGTTAGCACTTTTTGAATTGTAATTGTCATATGAACCAAAACCTATTTGGAACCAAACCACTTGCAATTCGATTCATGTTTCAATCTTAGGCTCATGTCTGAGTTCAAGTAAACTTGAATCAAGCTATGATCAAGCCACTTGACCTATTTAGGTTCACTTGACCCAAAGTGGCCTAAAGGACCTTTTTGAGCCAAGTTCTAATCCAACCCAAATTGGATTGAACTAAGCCCATCTAAACCTTGTAACATGATCAACAATCATCTTAGGTTAAACAATTATCCTAAATTGGGTCAAACCAAGTCAACCTAACCCATTGAATAAGTCAACACTTAGCCCAAATGAAACCCAAACTAGCCAAAATTCATAATAGGCCAAATTGATTAAAACCATTAACTTAAACCCATTCATAATTAATGATTGAATATGACCAAACCTTCACTTGAGCCAAACCAAGCCTAATTGGCCATTTGATCCAAGTTGACCCAAATTGACCTAAAGCGCCAACATAGGTCAAATCATAATCCAACCTAAATTGATTGCAACCAATGGTTCAAGTTTATTCTAAATAACTTTTTGAACTTTACCAAAGCCATGATCAAGCTCAAGTTGGCCAATTGGTTAACTTGACCCCACTTAGCCCAATTTGACCTAAAGGGTCAAATCATCTAAAATCTAAATTTAATCCAAATTAAATCAAAACAAAGCCTGCAATCATTTTCTATTAACCAATTGAACTTGACTCAACACCTAACCCAACCTAATTTGGTCAAATCAGTCAAATTAGTCAACTTGGCCCATTTGGTCTATATGAATCCAAATGAATCATAATCAAATAGAAAGCAAATTGAACCAAGCCAATGACACCAATACACTTCAATTGGCCATATGAACTTGACCCAACCCTTGGTTTGACCCAATTTAACTAATTGGTCAACTTAACCCAACCTAACCCATTTTGACCTAAATGGGTCAAATCAAGCCAGATCAATTCAAATAAACACCACACCACTTGAAATTTGGGCTAACCCACTTTTAACCTATTTTAAATCTCCCTAAATCAAACCCATAGCTAAATGGCCATTTTGTCCTTGGGTTTAGGGCATCCTATGAGATAAGCTACACACATTTTTTCCACTATCGAGAGATGGAAATTCCACCTAACCTGTTATCACACAGGTTTCCATGAGTTTTAATCATCATGCCAACACTGACATGATTCCATGGGATATGATTCATGGTGAATTGATCAAGAATTCTGATCACAGGAATGGCCCTCTGAAGACCCAGACTTAGACTATAACCATATCTAGAGAAAGGAATCCCAGAGCCATTTCCAAGCTTCCCCAAGTACCCTAAAATCTTCATTTTCAATTTTACATGAAATTGAAATAGGGGAGCAAACCAGTGAATCCCATTTCTCCATTTCGAAACAAAAGTGTAATTAACATTGCACACACCTTCCTTGGAGCATGTCAACCAAGATTGAATCCTTTCCCAAGCTTTCTAATGGTCAGAGTGTGGATTTTGATTAAGCCTAATCACCTTCATCTAGCACCTTACTCTCCGGAGCAAATCACACCAAATCAAAGCTTGTGCGACTCAATAAGGCTTCATTTCTATGAAACAAAGATTCCTTGATGGAACCATTAGTCACAAGATCTAGTGAGGTATGTCATTGGAATCAATCCTTGAATGAAATTAATTTGGTCTTTTATGAAGGGAATTTTCATGGCATGTGTTCTCAACTATTGGATTTGTTTCTCTTGCTTCCACGAAGGTGTGGGATCATTTTCATATCCATCTGAGCTCGGGTGTGCTCAGATCGAGTGGCCATTAATTTACGGTAGCCATCTTTCATTGCTTAGGAAGAGATAAATCATAGACCATCCATCTCATGTGATTGGGATGAATGACCCTGATCAAATCATGCTTAGCTCCCTTTATTTAATCCCTCGAAACCACAGGTTAGATCATGGCCATCCAATCTTTAGATCGAGACAGGTCCAATAGAAGATGCCACATGATGCACGCGCCATCCAGTAAGCACTTTCGGATGTGATGTTTTAGATAAATGAATCTCTGTCGAAAGCCCACATTAATGTTTATCACCACCATGTGGGCTCTAAATAAAGTTAATTAATTTATCTTTAATCTTGAAACTTTCTAAATTCATAACTAATTGTATAGAAATCCAAAAACTATAAACACAAATTTATTTTAAAGATATTTTAGAGTAGAATCTAGGAAAATTATTATTAATTAATTTTAAATAGTGAATTTAGCTTAATTAAAGTTTAATTAAAATTTTAATTAGTCTAATTACTCCTTAATTAACCATCCAATTAATCTCAAACTTTTTATGTATATTTAGGGGGATGATCTTTGCCTCCCTTATTTTTGTAGGATTTTTTTGTTTGCTTAATTAGAGAAATCAATGGATTAAGCCTTAATCACCTTATTAATGTAATTAGTGATAATTAAGCAAATGAACAGTAAATTAATCAATCAATCAAGGTTATTAGCCTCTGTTAATGATGATGAAGTCTAGGGAAATGGATCGGGACTCCCTCTTCCAAGTTTTTTCCTTAAACCTTCTCTAATCCCTTAAATAATTAATTAATTAACACCTCTTAATTAATTGATTAACAAAATTAACCAAAACCTAAATCATACCTGAATCTTAATCAATTAATTAAAATAATTTAGGGATTGAGACTTAGACTCTCATCTTTGTCTCTTTCTCTAAGCCCATCTCACTTAAGTTGGTTAAGGTTAGTTCGAATTTAATTAACTAATTAATGAACTTAATTAATCCAATTGAACCTAATTTATCTAATTTAATCTTGGGTAGCTCTTTGGGTTTTCAATAACCCAAAAGGGGAGAAAATGAAATTATGGTTAGCTCACATGTGTGAGAAAATCATGCAAGTAGTTAAGTGAGATCCCTTAAGCTTAATTAATTATTAATCATGAGCCGATTGCATTAGGCCCTTTTCATTTCTTAGGAGCATTGAAAATTTACTTTCCATATAGTTGCATATCATATTGGCTCATTATTAATTAGTTAATTAATTTAAGGTGATGTCGACAATGGTTAATTAATCCATTTAATTCATACAGTAACCTAATTAAATCATAGAATCAACTTAATTACTTCTTTATTAAACCAAAATTAACTCACATATGAGGACTGGGATTAGGATCATCAAACTTCTTTCACTTCCCTTAACTCAAATCAAACTTTAAAATGAAATGAAATTAAAGAAACTTTGATTTATTCTAAGTGGCTTTATTTAGTATGATTGTCCTTAGGACTTAATTAGATTTGAATGAAATCACATGCTTGTGTTGTTTTATTACTTTCCACGCATGTTAAATGTTATTTTCCATATGTAATCATGCATTCATTTTTTTAAATTAATTAAATGAAATGATTTCTTTTATATGAAACTGCATGTTGATTTAAATTAAATAGGTGTGGCTATTATCACTACTAAATCAAATATTATTTTCAAAAGCATATAAGTAAATTATTATAGTTGAAGTGATGATAATACCTATGAGTTTACATATGTTGATAATATAAGATATGTAACATGGAGTCCTCTTCCCTTATCTTACATGGGTTTACATAGGATTTGTAAGTGTATAGTTCATTTGAAAAGAACACAACATTTGCCTAAATCTATTTTTATACATCTCCATGTCAAGACTTAGGAAAGATTTCACATTAAATATATAAATCACATTACCAAATTAAACATAATTTCTTTTATGATTTCTTATTCTTGTGGTTCTTTTTGTATATTCACATGTATTTGAGAAAAGTGGTATATTAGTCTAGACATCCTGAGGCTATGAGGCTTTAAATAGCCCTAAGTATGTCTTGTACCTTACGCCCCTGGTGTAGAAAACAACAACGTACTCACTTAAAACACTTATACATGTGTATGTGTGATGTGGCCAATAAATAAGAATCATAAATCTCATAACCAAATTAAACATAATTTCTTACATGATTTCTTATTTTTGTGGCTCTTTTTGTACATTCATATGTATTTGAGAAAAGTGGTATATTAGTCTGGACATCCCGGGACAGTGAGACTTTAAATAGCTCTAAGTAGGTCTTATACCTTGCGCCCCTGGTGTAGAAACAATGATATCTTACTCACTTTAAACTCTTATACATGTGTATGTGTGATGTGGCCGATAAATAAAAATCATAAATCTCATAACCAAATTAAACATAATTTCTTCCATTATTTCTTTTTCTTGTGATTACTTTTGTGCATTCATATGTATTTAAAAAGTGGTATGGTATATTAGTCTAGACATCACATGAGGCTTTAAGTAACCTAAGTGTACCTTATCATGGTATAGAAAATAATCCATACTCCAAAACTCTTATACATGTGTATGTGCGATATGGTCAATGAGTAAGAATCATAAATTAAGTAAATAAAATATAAATTTTTTATGGACTTTCCTATCCTTGTAGTTGTTTATACATCTAAATGTATCTAAGAAAAGTGGTATATTAGTCTAGAAACCTCAGGGCTGCGAGGCTTAAAGTAGCCCTAAATAGGTCTTATACCTTATGCCCTTGGTACAGAAAATAATGGCGATGTACTCACTTAAAAATTTTATACAAGTGAATGTGTATCTAGCTAATGGATAAAAAAATCCCTCTTTTATATTAAAAAAGCATGCATTCATAATTCAAGCAAATGAAATATTAAATTCTAAATACACTTCCTTGCATTTATCATTCAAGTATGCAAGAAATCTAAATTTCATGTATAGATATACTTATGATTTATTCACATGCATGATATACATGATCGAAAGAAATGAAAGAATATGTGTTATGTGATAGTGATCCATTCTAAGTAATCTTAAGAAGTTTTTCTTATTGAATAAGGTCATTTAGAATGAACCTAAACTTAGGATTAATTGAAACATATAATAAGTCATTCACTAAGGGAAATTGATGAATTAATTTGCTTTAGAAGTGACTTAAGGTAGAGATAAAAGAGAGATTCCCTCTCTATCTTCTCTTTATAACACTTAGTTCTTAGGTGTAGGCCATATGAAATAAAAGAAAATACTAAATAAAATCTTTAAATCAATTAAACCACTTAAAGAGAAATCAACCCTTTATAAATTAAATCCCCCACACAAATTATAACTCTAAAGCTTAGTTAGGACAAGACACATAAGCCTTAATTCACACACATTATACTAAGTCACCATGTCTAGCTTTATCATAGGGTTGTGTATGGCTTTATATATGCTTGTTTTGTGTTGTATTATTTTAGATTGGATGTTAGGATGTATGTGCGTAGTATGGATGTTAGGCCGATATTAGCCTAATCATATTTTGCAGGGGGTTGTGCTTAAGAGGTCTTCATAATAAAAAATATAAATGCTTTCATGCTGCTTAGTCCCAAGCATAACTCAAGTTAGAATCTTGGTTACCCATGTGGGGTACTAAGTTTAAATTATTCATATATTTGCTTAGGTTGTATGGTGTGTTTAGCCATTTATTTTGCATACTAGATTTACTTTCCTTCTTGTAATATAATTTTGTATTAGGAGTAGCATGAGTGTTATAGGGGATTAGGATGATCATTCATTATAATACTAAGTCTTATGTACCATGTGATGCCTTTGGAGCAAGCATATCTAAATTAAGCCAAAAAAAAAGAAGAAATGGAGCAAATCAAATGAAGAAATGGAAAGTGAAGAAATGTGAAGAAAGAATAAAGAATAAAGACCCCCATAACATTCATCATTCTTAATTGTAATTATTATTTTGTAATCTGGGTTGTATAAGGGTAGAGCTCGACTACCCATATTTCTTTTTGGGTTATATGGTGGTATCGATCCATAACCTTTTATTCTGTGTGAGTTTATAAATTATGTTGACCTCATTTTTAGAATGAGCTCTCAATCCCTCCATCATTGACATATGACTCCTCATAGAATTTAAGGGATCCTTAGTTTTAAGACACATCTTAGACATCTAGTGATTAGGTGGACACTCAATTTAGCCCTAGAGACTTAGAAGAGTTAGCCATAGGAATAGGCCATGCCTTAGGGTTGTTGGGAAAATTTGTCTACCCATAGCTTGAACCATTGCTCACTTTCCTTCATTCAAGTCAAACTACAAATCAATATTATTTGATTTTCTCCAAACTCAAATCAACTCCATATGATTTAAATCTATGATTGAAACCCAAGAATGAAATTCCTAAGTTCAAATTTGCCTAAGTCTCTTAAGTTTTCTTTCAAAGGACTTAGCCTAAATCATGATCAAACCAATTCAAATTCATGAGATTTTCTCAAAACTCATTTATATTCTCACTTAAATTCACATATATAAATGAATTATAAATATAAATCAATCAAACTCATTAAACGAAACACAAAATTTAAGCTCCAAACTCTAAAAATTTCCTAAGTCCTTTAAATTCCCTTTTAATAGACTTAGCCTAAATCATGATCAAATCACTTCAAATCCTTGAAATTTTCTTATGATAGATTTATATTCTCACTTATATTCATATATGTAAATAAAATATAAATTCAAATAATCAAATCCAATTCCAAAAATCAAACTCAAATCTAGTCAAAATCCAACCTAAGCCTTTCAAATCAAAATCTTGAACTTAGCCAAATCAACTTCAAATCAAGACAAACTCTTGATTTTACTTCATGATTCAATCAACCCTACAATCATGAATTCATATATAAAATACAAACTTCAATCACCAAACCAAAATTCAATTCAAAAATTAAACCCTAAATCCTTTCATATTCTTCCTTTGAATATGAAACTATCAAATGAATGAAAACTCATTTGACTTCAACCCACTTGCAAATGGATTTATATTTCAATCATAAGTCCATATACAAGTTCAATCAAACTCAAATCAATCTTTGACCAAGCCATTTGACTCACTTAGGTTCACATGACCCAAAGTGACCTAAGTATTAATCAAATTCTTCTCAACCAAATTGGATTGAACTAAACTCGCCTATGCCTCTCATCATGATCAACAATCATCATGGGATGAGCAATCAATCAAATTGGGTCAAATAAAGTCAACACTTAGCCCAAAATGAAATCTTACATAGCCAAAATCCATCATAGGATAAATTGATTAAAACCATTGATCTAAATTCATTCAAGACCTATGTTTGAACTTGACCAAGTCAACATTTGAGCCTAAACTAGCCCAATTGGCCACTTGACCCAAGTTGACCCAACTTAACCTAAAAAGTAAAATGTGTTAAGAACTTGATCTAAGCCAAATTGATTCAGACCAATGAGTCAAGTTCATTCCAGATCACTTGTTGAACTTGACCAAAGCCTCATTGATTGCTAACCTAGCCCAATTGACCTTAGACCCAACTTGACCTAGAGGTCATGTTGAGTCAAATTCAAACTTAATCCAAATTTATTAGAAAAAAAGATACCAACCCACTCCATATGACTAACCAAACCCAAACCTACCCTTGACCTAACCCAATTAGGTTAACTTGACTCATTTGACTTGAATGAAGTCATATGAACCAAATTAAAAACTAAACCAAATTGAATCAAACCAAAGTCATCAAAACATTTCTAATGGTCATATGAACTTGAACCAACCCTTAGTTTGACTCAATTTGACCATTTGGTCAACTAGACCCAAGTCGACCCATTTTGACCTAAATGGGTCAACATGAGCCAAACCTTATCAAATGAATTCCAAAACTCATGAAACTTGGCCAAACCTAGTTTCTCCACATACCCAATATATCCAAAATAAAAAAAAAATCAATAAAATGATCGTTCTACCCCTAGGCCATAGAAGAAATTTTTACCCAATCCAAGGGTAATTTGTCATGTTCTCTTTATATCCATTTGAAACCCTCCTAATATCTCAAGGGGACCTAATGAAGAGTTGTGCACCCAACCTAATAGGTTTGGGTCATCCCAAATGGGCCCAAGGCCAAAATCGACCCCATGGGTCAAATTGGGTCATTCCAAATCCTTCTTCCACTCAATTTTGTCATGTTCTCTTTATATCCATTTAGAAAATCATTTATCATTTTATAAATCAATGGATGGACACGCTTTGATCTTCTAAAATTTATATCTCCTTTAACAAAATTTTTAAAACATGAGGTTAAATCCTATAGAAAGATAATCCAACCTAGAATATTTTAAAAATAATTTCAAGGGATTTTGAGTTATCCTTTTCTCTGATTTTAGTTTTATTAGAAATCATATTTTTCTAATTACTTCTTAATTAATCCTTTGATTAATCCCAAACTTTATTAGGCATGTTTTAGGGGATGACCTCCACCTCTCCTAATTTTCTTAGGATTTATTTAAGGCTAAATTTGGGAAATTATAAATATCTTTCCTAATTAGTTAGGGAATAATTTTGGGTTTGTGTTTTAATCCCTCATTAAGGTTGATTAAGATTAGATCCAGTGAATAGAACACTTAGGAAATAATTTTGGGGTGTTTTCCCTAAACTATTCTCTAAATCCCCTTTTTCTTTTCTTAATCCTCTCTTAATTAAGGGTTAATTCATTAATTATCTTGTTAATTAATTTTTAAAAATTATAAATACTTTCAAAAGTTAATTAATCTACTTTGGGTAGATACTTAGGTGTTGAATAGCCTAAGTCCAATTAAGGAAATCAAAACCCAATTCATATGTGTGAAGGGGTGTTTTGAAATTGCTTAAGTTAAACCCCTTAACTTAATTAACCATTAATTATGAGCCAAATTGCATTAGGCCATTTTCTTCCTAGGTGCATTGCAAGTTTAAACTCCTTGTGAGTTTTTATATCATCTTATTGGCTCATAATCACTTGATTAACTATGCTAAGGTGGTATAGGTATGGGTTAATTAACTTGCTTAATTTATACCTTGACCTAATTAAAATATTTAAATGATTCTAATCATCTATAAATTAAACAAAAATATCAAACACATGTGGGAATGGGTTAGAAAGAGTAAACTCAACTAACCTTTTTAAAATTTTCTTATGTATATAAAATTAAACAAAAATCACATTGAATACTCTTTGATTTATTTTAAACTTTCTTATTTTCATAAGAATGTATTTAGGATTTAATTGAAGTGAATATGTTTACATGCTTTCATTTCTTTGATTCTTTCCCCAACATGTTAAATGTGTATGTCATATGGTTTCATTCTTTCATATTTTTTAAATTTCAAATTTAAAATGAAATTGTTTACTTTATGTCAAGTTTGCATGTGTTTGCTAAAGTAGAAATATGAGTGGTTATTATCACTACTAAATTCAAATTCATTTTTAAATTATATGAATCAAATGCCTAAAATTGAAAGTGTGCTACTTATATTTTAATTATAACCTTGCATGTGAAGAATATAAGGATGTGCTTAGCATATGCTTTCCCTTCTCCTTCATGTTAGTATAGTTTTGAATAGGAGTTTGTAAGATGTATGGTTAGTTTAAAAAGAACCAAACACTTACCTAATTTCATATCCTATTCATTCCTATGCTATCTTAAAAGGTTACTATATAAATTACATAAACAAAATGAATCAACTAATACAACTTTTGCAATCCTTTCTTTCCAGTTCATTTATTTTGTACATATGTTTGTATTTAAGGAAAGTGGTATATTAGTCTGGACAATCCTGAGGTTGTAAGGCTTTAAGTAGCCTTAAGTAGGTATTGTATCTTACACCTCTAGTTAATAATAATGCTGTATTCACTTATGCCTTTCTTACTTTCATGCGTGCATGTGAAAATTGGTTAAATCATTCTAAATTTTCTTAAATGAATTACTTAGCATGCATCATAAAGTGTGTTAAATATTATCATTTGTGTGTATATATATGCTTAGGATTCATTCATATGCATGTTATACATGTTGGGAAAGTAATGAAGTAATGCATATTTTGTGAATTTGGTTCATTTTATTTAATCTTTAAATGTCCTTTCTTTTTGAATAGATTTGTTTAGAGTTCATCTAAACTTAGGATTAATTAAAAGACTTAATCAAAACATTCACTAAATAAAACTAAAATGTGAACTTGATGTAGAAATTACTTAGGTTAGGAAAGGAAGGAGAAGTTCTCTTCTCTTTCCATCTCTTTATAACTTAGTAATTAATTGTAGGATTCACTTGAACCTAATCAAAATATGAAATAAAATCAACCCAAAATAATTAAAGAACTTAAATGAAACCCTTTTCTATGCTGAACATGTTTTTACACTTAGAAAATTCTAATTTGAAGCCATCGCTAAGCATACCACATAAACCTTCAAAGCACACACATTAGCCTAAGTCACCACTTCTAGCTTTAGGTTAGGTCGGTGCATGGTTCGATATTTTTTTTTTGTGATATATATTTTAGACTGGTTATTAGGGTGTATAATCGTAGAATGAATGGTAGGATGATTTAGCCTAACAATTATTTTCTACAAGGGATTATGCTTAAGGGGAGCTATCATAAAAAAATATAAATGCTTTTGCTTGCAGGGGCTTATACCCCTAAGAATAATCTAATAGGCCAGGTAAACTTAGTTAGACATGTGTAGGGTGATAAGTCCAATATACATGCTTGGGATTTGTGTGGTTCATTTTAGTTAACCTTTATTTTGTAGGTGTTAGTTAGATTTCCATTCTTTTCCTTTTCATGTAAATTTTTTCAATTAGGATTTTGAAATGATTGTTATGGGGATTAGGATGAACATTGGTTATAGGATTCTATCTTATGCACCATGTGAAGGCTTAGAGTATCCACCTTCCAATCAAAGAAGAAAGAAGAAAAGAAGAAGAAAGAAGAGAAGAAGAATGAAGAAATGAAGCTTGAAGACCCCCATAATAATGAATTCCTTGCTTAATTGTAATTTAATTCATTTGTAATTCGGGTTGTATAATGGTAGATCTCGGCTACCAAATTTATTTTTTAGTCTTGTGCGGTAATGCCGACCACAATGGCCTCTTATTTTTTTTGCGATTATCTTTATAAATTGATTGATGATTTGTTTAGCCTATGCTTTAAGTGGCATGCTTTTCCTAGTTTATTCATTGCTCTATGTATGGCCTGGATGATAATTAAACTCTAGGAAAAGATAAATCTTCTACCAAACCTAACAATTCAAAATTAAAGTAAAAAACTCATAACCTCTTCTAAAGCTTAGGTTTAAAGTCAAGATAAAAGAATTAGTAACCCCTTAGCTGGATGAGTAGTTTTCTTTATAATATCATGCACAAATGCATCTTATTTCACTCTTCATTGGAGGGCTTTCACCTTTGCCAAAGAATCTTGGCTTGACCTTTCAGAGCCATGGTGGAAACACACCTCCTCCATTCTCACTAATTTTGGCCAATAACTTTATTTCTCATGCATTAGACATAAATTCCTATTAGCCCGAGTCAAAATGATTGTCCTAAAATGGAAATAAAAATGAAATTTGAATTGTATTAGATTTAGGTCATTTGAAGCATTCCTTTATATGATCTAATCTCTTTAGGGTGTGAGTTTAAGCACTTAGTTTCTTTCTAAATAAATAATAGCTCTGCTATGTTGCATAAATCATAAGACTTGCCTAGATGTATTTAAAATCATAAGAGGATTTAGTTGGCGGCCACCCCAAGCAGTTGTAAGTCCAAGCAGTCAAGTGGTTTGCCCTCTCTTGTGGAGGCAAACCAAATAATCATTTTTCCTTATATTTAGGTTATGCTTTCAGCCCTCGCCAAAGATCCCTAGATATAGGTTTTGAGGTTGCTTCTCCCCTTTGTAGGTCATAAGCTAAATTCCTCATCGCTTAGGTATTTACTTAATCTTGTGTTAAGGATTCATAAGTCCTAAAATTCTAATAAAAATTCAACTCAATCATATTTAATCAATTTCAAAAATGTAAAGCCCAACTATAGAATATATTGAAATGCTCACTAGGTTTTCTAAGATCATTGGCATATCTAACTTATCTTCCAATTTGGCTTAGATAATAACTCCCTCTCTTTGATCAATCTCATTTGATCTTCAAAAATGAACCAATCAATTGATAGTCCTTTCCTATTGAAATCTTTAAGGTGATTAGGTCCATTAAAGGGTAGTGAATTCTATCTTTCAAGAGAGTATACTATTCCTTGATGACGTACTCGATCACCTGAATAAGTACATTTGTGGATCTTCATGGCATCCTAAAAAGATGAATTTTATAGTCTTGCCTTTCTCTTTCTAACCAACAATTTTGAAAGGTGAACTCTATAGAAAATTTTCACCATAGATTTTTCTAGCGACTCCGCTGGGGAACGTTCCTCTCTCCATCTTTGGTAAATGATCATTATTTTTAAGAATCGATAGTGGGATTGTATTTTATATATAAACCCAAGACTTTCATTCTTTCCATTAGCACATAACTTCTTTCATTCTTAAGTTAAGTTAGCCAATATCTTTAGGTTTTAGGATCTCATTCCATAGAGGTCTTAAAACCCCCATTGGGTTCCCCAATGGGTAAAAAAAGGGATATAAATAAAAAAGAAAACATTTTAAAGACTTCCTTCTCATCATTTTTGTGATAAGGAATGGTTCATTCTAAAATAATAAAGATAGAATAAGTTTTTCATAAAGACTTTGATTTTCAAAATGCACTGATGCACATAATAAAGTATTTTCTCACAAAATTTTGTTACCATCATTTAAAAATTCTCATAATTATTACTTGTAAGAATTTTCAAAAATAAAACTAACAATCTTTTCCAAAAACACAAATGAACATCTTCCTTCAATTCATTTTGATAAATATTTCATTTTCAAAATAAAATGAACAATCATATTTCCAAAATTCACAACCATAAAGTTTTCAAAAGCACACATGAACTTTTTCATTCAATATATTCACACTTATTGAATGGAAGTTTCATTTTCAAATAAAATTAAAATTTTCAAAAGCACATATGAACATCTCCATTTAATATACCTAAATTTATTGACTGAAGATTTCATTTCCTAAATAGAAATAATATCATTTGGAAATCCCACTCAAACATATCCCATATACGATTAAGTTGGAATTCCTTCGTTCAAAAAGCAATAATTATACACAAAATAAAAGTTTTACATTTGCAAAAAAAGATTGAATTTGTTTCCTACATACCCAAATTTGTTGAATGGAAAGTTCTCTTTTCAAAAATTAAAACTTAATAATCACATTTTCAAATATTTTCAAACAAAATTTTGAAACTTCATTTAGCATAATCAAATTTTTTAAATGAAGTCTCCAAATCCAAATCCAAAATCAAAAATCTTCAAACACATCTTTGGAACTTCATTCTTAACATACTAATTTGGTTAAGTGAAGTCTTGAAAGTCAAAACTAAAAATCTTCAAGCAGTTTTGGAACATCATTCCTTGGCATACCAAATTTGCTAAGGAAATGTTTCCATTTTTAGAACTAAACTAAACACAAAAAAATAAAAAATATTTTGAACACATCTTTTGGAATTTCATTTAGCATACTCAAACTTACTAAGTGAAATTTCCATTTCACAAAACTAGGTGGGACTTCAACTTTAGCATATCAAATTTGCTAAAGCAAAGTCTCCATTTTCAAACAAATCGAAACACATATAAAACACTAAGGATTTCATTAGCTAACCTAGATTTTCTATGGGTACTACCCTTTTCAAAAATCAACACATCAAAACAAAAATGAAACACTTAGGATTTTCTTAGCATACCTAAATTGTAAGGATCCTATTTTCAAAAATCAAACAAAAATCACTTGGATTCTTCACTTACCATACTTAAATTTGCAAAGTGAGAATTTCAAATTTTCTAAAATCAAATCAACAATTCATAGAAAGAAACAATCACTTTTTCAAACAGTTCACTTAGGTTACCTAAATTTGCTAAGTAAAATTTCAAAATCACTAAACAAAAAAAATTAATTTGACCCTTACTTTAACATACCTAAATTTGTTAAAGGAAAGGGTTCTCAAAAGATAATCTAAATTTAAACAAATATGAACCTATGGAAGCATCCTTCTCAAGATAGTTGAATCCATCTTTATACATACCCAAATCTGTTGAAGTTGGATTCATATTCAAAATTCCTCTTTCAATAAAAAATTCTCAAATCTATTTGAACCCCACTTAACACTTCCAACTTGTTGGGTGTGGGTTCAAATTTTCAATTCACATTCAAAATTTTATAAAGATAGAAATCTATTACAAACTCATTTTCTTTTGTAGATTCATATAGTAAGTAATAGTACAATGGTAGTTCAATTTTTAGTCTTTTTTAGTTGTTCTGAAATGGCCAGTTCACAGAAGTTCATTTTTACCTTCCCCCATGGTATGAATTTGGCTTTGGACCAAGCCAACTTCCCCCGAATGGACCATACACATCTGATCCACTTTGGTAGGGGATTCAAGGGAGAGAGGATTACTTGTGAGGGCACTCCCCTCACTACAATCAGTAGGAACACTATGATTGGGTAGAAGCCAGTCATCAGAATTAATTTACCATCTGACTCTAATGTTTCCTCATTGATGAGGAAATAATATGATCAATATTATGATAGCACCGGCATGAGTGTAAGCCAATTTTTGCACCTTGGTTTCTTGCTACCCGTGTAGTACCCTCTCATCTATACAGGGTAATGCTCCCCATCTTGCTTGCCTCCCCTACCTTTGAGTATGGGTCTAGCTCTCACTCCTCCCATCCTACCTGGACACAATGTAAGAATAATAATCACATTATCAAGTGATACCACACCAGGATTGCTAGAGAGATGGAAGCAGCAGCTCATTCCATTGTTGAAGAGTTTCCCATTATAACTTCACCACTGGTTATAGTAAACCAGTTTCATCCTCTCTTTGGGTTAGACAAAGAGGATGTTATGAGAATTCGATCATCACCTCCTCCAGTGGTGCAACATCATCCATCGATTCGACTAGAGGGAGTACTCCGACTCTATCTTAAGCCAAGTAGGTGAAGCATACAGATGCTCAAAGTCCAGAACTCAGTTTGATCTCTGATCCATCATCCCATGCATTGTGGGGAAGCATATCCGCCAGGTGAGAGCCTGAGTGGCCATACAGCTCACATCACTAGTAGAGAGAGACAGAGGTTTAGTTGCTAGTCGGACCTCCGTACTTGATTTTCTAGCAGCGCGCTACCCTTTCGACCATCTTGATCCTCCTTCTTCACAGGACTAGTCATCATAAGAGGACAGCTCCTGTGCATAGAGGGTTGGTGGTGTCTCCACCCCACCGCTCTACCCCTCGTCCACCATCACTAATCCAGGTCACAACATCTCTAGTTGCAACAAAGGTCATGAAGGCCATATCTAGGGAGAATCGCACCCCATTGGTGATTCAACTATGGCCGAGGGATCCTACCCCATCCACATCACCTATTGTGGCAAGGCCGAGCTCTTATGTTCGACCTTTTTCCCCAGTGGTGGTACGGAAGGAGTGGTGACTCCGGAGCATCATGGTCATCCCTTCACCAACTCCGCCAGTACAGTAGAATGTGGAGATGGTGAAAATTATTTTAGAGATTGTAGATGATAGTCCAGCTACATTAGTTATAGTGAAACGCCCTATAATTATCACCCCTCTCATAGCTAGTGGTAGTTAGGAGTGTCACTCATCGAGTAGTCCACATAGATTGACTCTCGATGACATAGGTGGGTGCCTCTGGTGCATGATAGTGATCACTTCAGTCAACCTAGATTATTTGTACTTACTTAGATGGATCATTCTTTAGATGAGATAGCGGCACATTATTTCATGAAAAATAAGGAAATTTTGTGGTGTGATTGGTCAGATGAAGAGAAAGTTTGCTTTGATCCCAACGAAGATGACTTATTAGGAGACTCAGCTAGAGTCTGCATGGTAGACACTAAAGGATCACTTCTCAGGGAGCAACAGGCTATGAAAGGTGATGATGCTAAACAAGAATACACATCACACTCACAATAAAACCTCCTAGCATAATTGAAACAAAAGGATGAAAAGATAGATATGATGTCGAGACAGCTAGAGGACTTGTTAGCAGCAATTTTAGTACTTCAAAAACAAGCCCCAGCAGTTCATCCTATTATAGCCGACATCAGTCAGCCTGAGTTAGTGCATATCTTGGACCTATCCAAGACCTTACCTCCCATTAAGCAAGGTAGCACTAGCATGCATAGGATGGTAGTAGAAAGTACCTCCATATAAGGAAAAGAAATCTATGGTTGAGCAGTAAGTGAAGGAAGTGGCTCAAGGGTCATCGGTTCCAAAGGGTAGACCTACCAGAGAGAATTGATGCTATCCAATATCCAAGGGTTTTTGTGCCTTCCTTCAAAAGCTTTGATGGTGAAACCCAAGGTAGCACATAACTCATTTCAGGGCTAGTTATTGCAACACCAGTGGCAGTGATGCTTTGCTTTTCTGTCTCTTAGTTAGTATCCTAGTAGGGATTTCTTTTAATTGGTATATTGAACTGTCCAATGGTTTAGTAAAGATATTTGCGAAGTTAGAGCAACTCTTCATCAAGAGATTTACTAGAGCTCAGCAAAGGGTTATTGTAGAAGATCTCATTGAAGTACAACAACACTCCGGTGAGTCCCTTGTTGATTATATTCTCTGATGGTATAACCTGAGCATGAAGTGTGAGCCATAGCTATCTGAACAGCATGCCATTGAGATTCTTTTACAGAAAATCTATGGCCCGTTCTCCTTCATGCTTTAGAGCTTCACTATTAAGATATTTGAGATGCTAATCAATAAGGCAGCTAGTCTACAAGGAGAGGCCAAATAGTTACCTTTTCAAGATCAGTTGCCTAAAGAAATACAAGGTCTATGAGAAGAAAAGGGAGTAGTGATAATGATAGATAAGGAAGCGACTAGAGATCAGTCAGAGACCACAACCTTAGCCTCCACCTCCTTTCACCACCAGAGGGTAGCCCTAGCTCCACTTGGCCTCCACAACACCATACGCCTCGGTCATACCACTAGCTGACATATCCATACCGGTAGCTGTATGGTCCACCTACTTTTAGATAAGTTAAAATAAATTTATTCTTTTAAGAGGGTAATAAGAAGATCTTTAAGAATCTCTTAAAGAACTGATTTTTTAGTTCTGAGCCAGGAGGAAGTAGGCAAAAGTCATGATCCAAACTTTTGCCCTTACCACGTATGCTTGGCCATGTTTTGGAGGATTGCTTCGCATTCAAGGAATTATTGAACACTTCAAGGCGGTGATAGTTATCCCAAAGAATACCTTGTGGAACAACCATCCAATTCCATTAGGTAATCCTTGGGGATACATGTGATCCTACCAAAACTAAAGAAGGTTGGGATATTTCTTTATCCAAAACCTCTAAGAAGATCATCAGATCAAGAAGCTTTCCTTGGGTGAATGCACTCAAACCTCAACACCAAGGAAGGTTTGCAAGTTTCTGTGCAACTCTAGGAAAGGGGAGGTGGCATGTGGCAGGTAGCCATTAGTGCACCGTCGAAGCCTCAACCTCTAGTTAAACCTTTCACACCAATGACTTCTTCCACTTTAGCTAGCTCTATTTCTTCTACTAGTAGAACTTTTGTATCAGCATATAAGAGCATTAAATCCATTACCCCACTAACTTTACTTGATTTCTACTTTGTACCTCCAAAAAATTCCAAGAAATTGAAGAATAAAGCTAGTTTGAATTACATTTGTGCCACTTCTTATGGGTTATCTTCTTCTACTCCTAATGATATCTCTTCAAGTCAAAATAACTATAATAACTCTTATCTTCCTCTTTCTAATTTAGAGTTGGACTTTCACTGAATACTCTGAGTTCACCTCTTGAGATAGACTTGGAATCATTGATTAGGGTCCCATAGGAGAAGTAGGTGAGCGATGTGCAGAAACCTTCCATTACCTGCCATAATAAATCATGAGTCAACCTCCATGGCAGGTTCTACCTAGGGTAGCACCTCAAGATAGAGAAACAAGTCATTGGTATAGAGATCAAGAAGCCCCTCCACAGATGCTCCACCCTTGGATATGCTTGGAGGACCCAAGGTGGACTACAACATCCTTTCTCATCAGAAAGTTGCCATCTAAGCTAAGCATATACGATACCCTTGTGTTATCTAAAGAGATGAGGGAATCATTAATGAAGGCTCTCCTTGAACCTAAAATATGCATAGCTTAGCTAACTGCTATTGGTAAGGAAGCACATTACTCTAGAGAAGCTCAAGGAATCACATTCATGGATGAAGACCTACTTCTAGGGGACTTGGTGCACAACCGTCCTCTTTACATCATAGTTGACATGGACAGGTTCAGGATTGCTAGAGTTTTCAAGGATCCAATTGCATCGATAAACATTATGAGTCTAAAGATCCTTGCTTATTTGAGAATCAACTTCTCCACACTCTGAGGAGATTGATGTTGAGAGGATTCAATGAAATAAGGTGGCGAGCTTTGGGTTCTATAGTGTTACCTTTGGAGATAGGTGGGAAAGGAAGCCAAGTTTTACATCATTGATTCAAATACATTCACTACTTTGCTTGGTAGGCCTTGGATACATCGAAAGATCATTCCATCCTCCTCCATCGATTGCATCAAGTTCAAAGATGGGATTGAATACCGTGTCAATGGAGATGAAATGCCATTTTTAGTTAGAGGTGTTGAGATTTATGAGGATGTGACCTACTATCTTCTTCAATACACCCTTTTTCATGAACTTGGTCAAAACTAAAATGCAAATTAAAAATAAAAAGAAAAAGAAGCAAAAAAATAAAAGAAAATGAAAAGGAAAATGAAAGTTCAAGTGAATAAGAAATGGGAATTGAAGAAGAAATAGATCTGCATATCACATTCCACCCATAATTCTTTCCTCATATGGACATGTGGGTAGGATGGCTCAACCTCCACCAAGCAAAGGTAGAGGCAAAAATAGAGGCAGTTCTAGAGGTGGGAGACCCCCTAGTTGGCCTTAAGCTAATAGAGGTCGTGTTCCAATTCATTGGCGTACCCCTACTATTCACATAGAGAATCTAGCTTCGGAGATGAGTCTAATGTGATTAGTATACCAACCCTCTCTGGGTTCCATTAGGTGACTTTTTATCGGATAGAGATGAAGACCAGCCTCCAAACAAAGCAAAGTATTAAATTTGGATGTGAAACTATTAGTAGCGGTTGGGAACCTTAACTCTAACCTCACTTACACCAAAATTGAAGGTTTAGTAGTTAAGGAAGTCCCTAAGTCTTCAATGACATGAAGCGAAGAGATTCTTTATCATCATCCAATTGGTCTAATATTGATTAAGCAAGCTCTTAAAATACTTATAAATTAATGTCATTTTAAATCTTGATGCTAGTTTTATAAAAATATCCTACAGTTTTCGTCATCAAAGAAGAATGGATAAATTCATATTTGCATCAATTTTTAGGGACTTAAACAAAGCATGTCCTAAGGATGAGTTATTGTGATAATGGTGGACATCATCATCTCATCGTTTCTCTTTCATGGTTGGGTCATAGATAATAAAATCAAGATGTCTCACAAGATGAAAAAAGCTTTTAAATCGATCAAAATCTTATTATAGGTCATGCCTTGAATTAAAAATCTTTGCTACATACTAAGAAATGACTCGGATCTTCAATGAACTCATCCATCATTAGGTTGAGTGATATATGATCTAGTAGTCAAGAGCAAAAAAAAAAAGACCACCTCTTTGACTTGAAAATAGTTTTCGAATGGTTAAGACAATATAACCTCAAAATGAATCCCCAGTGTGCATTAGTCGCTTAGAGAAATTCCTTGGGTTTGTTGTTACAATGGAATAGAAATAGATATTGGGAAAACATCTTAAAATTTCTAAGTATTTATCTCAACTCAGATCCTTTCAAGGATGGTTAGCATATTTAAGATTCTTTATTTCCAACCCATCAGGGAGATGCAAACCATTTTCAGCACTTATCAAAAAGGATGCCAAGTTTAAGTGGGATGATAAGTGTCAGCATGCCTTCAAAGACATGAAGCACTATTTGCCGATTTTAGTAGCCTATAAGGCCTCACAACCTTCACATTCTTTGCATTGGATGACTCCTTGCTATATTGTCCCAAAGCCAATAATGAAGAAGAAGCTCTATCTTCAACTCATGATTCTGTTAAAACAAATATCCACTATTGAGAAACATTGCTTAGCTTTTAATCATTGCTTTCAAAATCTATGAACTACATTCTTTCTCATAAGGAACTTGATCTCTAGAATAAATCCTCTATCTGACATGGCCATGCTATAGATTTGGCTTCAGTCTATGGTACTCTCCTTGATATACATTAAGTATCCTTATGTGGTTAAAAGGTTACCTCAGAATTCTTAGCGGACATCCACTTCACATTTTCTACTTAGTGATGATCTCCTTGAACAAATTATGAACTTAGGGAAGGCGACAACCAGATGGGAGATTTGATGGTGCGCTTCTTCTCTTAAGGTGAACACCATGATATTCTCCCGAAAGGTAGGGTAGGAATAGTTCTAACTCTAGATCACGATGTGATGATATTCTCATACTATCTCAACCCACACAATAAGAAGGCAGTATGATGTATAGATTGGTCTAGACAGACATCTAAATTCATGAGCATCAATATCTACATTCTCAATTGGTCATCTTATTGCCATGCCTACAGGTCTCAAACCAAGCTTTGTCATTACCATGAGTATACCATGAGTTTATTGGCCCAAATTCTAAAGTCACCATTTGAGGTTCCTTGAGTAGAAACATACTAGTGATGCCTTGTCAAACTTGCCAAAAAGTTGGCATGTCGGAAGATGAGTCCATTTCAATAAGGGTCTAAAATAGACAAGTCCTGTCCCTTATTGATATTGAACTCATCGAGAGACTTTCCCTTGAAGGGGAGGTTGCCATTGCCAAAATGGACAATGAGCTAGATTGGAGGCAATCATTCATAGATTACTTGAACATTAGAAAACTACCTCAAGAAAAGTCACAAGCCCATCAAGTGAAATGGAGAGCTCTCTTCTATGCTCTTGTTGATGGCACCCTATACTGTCGATCCTTTGACCAAATGTGATTATGTTTTTTAGACAAACACAAAGCTCGTGGCATTATAACTGATGTACACTCAGGTCTATGTGGAGCGCATCAATCCAGTCCAAAGATGAAGATGAAGATCAAGCAACTTGGATACTACTGGCCTTCAATGATTACAAACTGCATGGATGTAGCTAGAAGATGCCATCAGTGTCAGCTGCACAATATGGTCTTACATCAACCACCCAATATTCTAAACCCTACATTGGCATCATGGTCATTTGAGTGTTGGGGTACCAACATTGTGGGTCAAATTGATCCTCCTTCTTTCAAGGGGCATCGATTCATCTTTGCTGCCATCGACTATTTTCAAGTGTGAAGCCATCCACTCAGAGTCATAATCGGCATGTGCTTTTTTAGAACCATATCATTATATAGGTTGTGCCTTGACAAATTATATCCGAGCATGAAGATTAACAGCTTCACTAAAAGATATGGTATAGATTAGAGATACTCCACCATCTACTACCCTCGAGCAAATGGCTTAGACTCTCATCTAGATGCTATTAGAATAGTTGTACAAGAATATGATCAGCATACTATTTTGATTAGCATGTGAGATGGCTGAGAGAACCCAAAACAACATCCTTTCTTGGTGGAACCAGCCCATGGCACCATTTCATTAAACCCCTTCACCATGTATTAGGTGTAAGAGTCCCCAAGGCATCCTATTCCTTTAACACATGCAAAAACACAAATCTTTTATTTTGAGATAATGTTTGGGAAAGCCTAGTGGCACTCATTGTTACTCAGGTGGGGGTTTTGCTACCTGTTGTATGTCACTTAGTCATTTGTTGGAGGATGTGAGTCCTCATTCTTTTTTCTTAACTTGGAAAACCAAAAGTTACTGTTAGTATGGTCTTCCTTCCTTCCCATTAATAAAATTTACCTTATGTTGACTTTGTTTAGAAGATGTGAGTCCAGTGCTTTCTTCTTGAACTAACATCATCATCTAATTTATCATTATATTTGAGGTTAGGATAAGTCCCAGGCTCTTTTCCTCTTGTCTACTTTTGATTTGATAAAGTCCCTCGTGGCATTCTCAGTCTCCCTGAGATAACACCTGTCAAGATGAAGATAGACTATTTCAGCAATCAATTACTCTATAGAACTATGTGAGTCCCTGAGCTTTCTTCCTAGGCTGATTGTTGCAAACCAATGACCACCTTGGGTTAGTTGACATTTGTTATCTTGTGTGACTCACATGAGTACACCACTCTTGGCGGTCTTGAGTCTCTGCTTTTCATAACATTGAATACCTATTAGATATATGATTATCCATGTCATCTTCTTCACAATGTTTGGGCACTCTATTTGGATCATGTCCTTTGAGACCCCATTTAGACACTACCTAGGTTACTTTTGGATTGGAAAATTCCCCTTTCCCAGTAACCACTCCTATGGTTGGAGAATTTGTTTCTCAAATGCTATCTTTTTCTTGAATAAATCTGAGATAGGTCTAGGTTGATATAAGCTCCTTCTCAGTTTGATCCCAGGCAAATCAACAAGGTTGACATTAAATAAACTAAACAAACAAACAAATTTTTGCTTCTGGATTAGGAATTCAAGCCCCCAAAGGGCCCCTTTTCCCAAGATGACATCTCATCTTTAGGGCAGTGTCAGCAAAACTTCCTATAGGAATTGCCTGACTACCTGAGTTGAGATAAATCCCCGGGTTAGTACTTTCTTTGTTAGGTGGGTTTAATCTATTTTTCCATGTGGTTACCGACACATTCCACTTTGAATATAAGGTATGATGCATTCTTTCTGGATCACAAATGTGGCACTAGCGGGTTTGATTTGTTCAAACAAATATCACCCTAGTACTCTTTTTTAGTGGAAGATGTGAGTCCCTGAGCTTTTTTTCCCTTAAATTGATCATTGCAAATCAAAAGGTACTCCTTTGGTCGGATAATTCTCCCATCAGCCAAGAAGCTACTCCCTTTGGTTAAGTAAATCTGAGATAGGTGTAGGCTGATATCAGCTTGTTCTTAGTGTGATCCATCACAAACTATCAAAATCCATCAAAATGAAAAAATAAAATTAATCTCTATCTATCTTTGAGTTGATCTAAGTCCCGGTGGCATTCAAATACCTAGGTTGGGTACATGTTACAAAAGTATCGATTCTTTTATAGTGGAATATGTGAATCCCCATGATTTCTTCCCAAAACTAATCGCTGTACACCAAAAGGTATCTCCTTTGGTTAGATAATCCTACTATGTGATTGGTAAACTACCCCAGTGTTCTATCTTGACTATCTTTGAGTTTATTTAAGTCCCTCAATGGCATTCACTCTATAGTCATCCTTAGGTTGGGATTGATTTGTTACTTTGTAGCCGTCACCCCTCCTCTCTACTTTGGAGGATATAAGTATATTATCTTCTAGTGTCTATACACCCAAGGCATTCTTTTGGTTACCTACTTTCTTACTTTTGGATTGATAATCTATTTAGTAAACCCACCTTTTTACTTGTGTAATACTCAATGGATCAATCCTCTTAAAAAATCTCAAACAAATAAAACAATTTCAATCATCTTCCATGAGAACTATTCAAACTCAGCAAACTCAAAAATAACAATCAATCAATTGAATCAAAATTCTTCTTCTCCTGAGATCATGAATTTCTCTCTCGGTGGATCAAATCTAAATCACCTCTCATCCCCTTGTGGATGACTTAAACTTCCAGTGGAAGGTTCACACTCTCCTTAGGATTCTTCCTCTCTCTCTTATGTCTTGGACATAAGGAGCCACATTACTAAGCTCAGATTCTTTCACCTTGGGTTAAGTGGATTTTTATCTGCTTGTGATCTTTTCATGTTGTTGATCATTTTGGTCAACACCAATATGTGTGGTGTTCCTTGTCAGTCACACCACCTATTGGGCCCTTTGTTGACCTCATTTTTAGAATGAGCTCTCAACCTCCATCTTCATAGGACTCCTCTTAGACTTTAAAGTTCAGTCTTAATACATCATCTAGTGATTAGGTGGACACTCAACTAGCCCAGAGACTTAGAAGAGTTAGCCATAGAATAGGTCATGCCTTGGGGTATTGGAAAATTTCTACCTTTAGCTTGAACCATTCATCACCTTCCTTCGTTCAAGTCAAACTCTAAATCAATCTTATTTCATTTTCTGCAAACTCAAATTAAATCCATATCATTGAAATTCAAGAATGGAATTCCTAATTTCAAATTTTCTAAGTCCTTAATTTTCTTAAGGACTTAGCAAAATCATGATCAAATTAATTCAAATTTGGATTTTCTCATAACTCATTTATATTCTCATTTATATTCACATATATAAATGAAATATAAATATAAATCAAAACTCATCAACCAAACTCAAAATTCAAATCAATTCAAAATTTCTAAGTCCTTTAATTCCCTTAATGGACTTAGCCTAAATCATGATCAAATCATTCAAATCATTAAAATTTTCTCATGATCATTTATATTCTCATTTATATTCACATATATAAATGAAATATAAATTTAAATCAATCAAATCAAAATTCCAAAATCAAACTCAAATCTCTCAAAATCCTAAGCCTTTCAAGTCAAAATCTTTAACTTAGCCAAATCAACTTCAAATCAAGCCAAACTCTTGATTTTAATTCATGATTCAATCAACCCTACAATCATTAATTCATATATAAATACAAACTGTAATCACAAACTAAAATTCAAATCAAAAATTAAACCATAAATCCTTTCATATTCTTCCTTTGAATATGAAATTGTCAAATTAATCAAAACTCATTTGACTTAAAACCACTTGAAAATGGATTTATATTTCAATCATAAGTCCATATAAAAGTTCAATCAAACTCAAATCAAGCTTTGACCAAGCCATTTGACCCACTTAGCTCACTTGAAGTGACCTAAGATATATGAGCCAAATTCTAATCCAAACCAAATTAGATTGAACCAAACTCACCTATGCCTTTCATCATGATCAACCATCATCATGGGATGATAAAAAAAGGTCAAACCAAGTCAAACCTAAGGGTTGACCAAGTCAACACTTAGCCCAAAATGAAACCTGACATAGCCAAAATCCACCATAGGCCAAATTGATTGAAACCATTGATCCAAGTTCATTCATGACCTAAGTTTGAACTTGACCAAGTCAACATTTGAGCCTAACCTAGCCTAATTGGACTTGACCCAAGTTTGACTAAAGTCAAAATGTGAAAACTTGATCTAAGCCAAAATTGATTGAAACCAATGGGTCAAGTTCATTCAAATCACTTGTTGAACTTGAAAAGCCTCAATTGGCCAATTAGACTAACCAAACCCAATTGACCTTGACCCACTTGACCTAAAGGGGTCATGTTGAGCCAAATTCAAACAAAATTGATTGGAAACAAAGATAATCCACTATGACCAAAACCTAAACCTACCCTTGACCTAGCCAAATAGGTCAAATGGGTCAAATAGGTCAACTTGACCCATTTGACCTAAATGAAGTCATATGAGCCAAATTCAAAACTAAACCAAATTGAATCAAACCAAAGCCACCAAAATATTTCAAATGGTCATGAACTTGACAACCCTTGGTTTGACCCAATTTGACCAATTGGTCAACTTGACCCAAGTTTTTACCTAAATGGGTCAACATGAACCAAACCTTATCAAATGAATTCCAAATCTCATGAAACTTGGCCAAACCTATTTTTCCACATACCCAACATATCCAAATTGAAAATCAATAAAATGACCATTCTACCCTAGGCCATAACAAATTTTGGCCTAATCCATGGTAATTTGGTCATGCCCTCTTCATATCAACTTGATACCTTCTTAAGTCAAGGACCTAATGAAGAGTGGTGCACCCCAATGGGTTTGGGTCAGCCCAAATGGACAAGGCCAAACCCCCCATGGGTCAAATTGCTCATTCAAATCCTCTTCCACTCAATTTGAAGCACATGGGAGGTTGGCAATCCAAGAACTCAAATTGCCATGTGCAAAATCTAACAACCAAACAACCCTTCCATGGTCATTGGATTGGAAATGGCAAGGAGGTGTTCCATTGCCATAGGGGAGATATACTCCCTAATTCAATTCAATTATCATTCCTCATTTTGATTGAAGCCTAGAGTGTTAGGAAAGGTGAGAGCCATTCTAAGCTTTCTAAAGGATTTAAAGATTTCTTGGTTTCTCCATTTAAAATAGAGCTCACTTGAACTTCAACTTCCTCACTCAAAATTACATCAATTTCTTTTACTCCTCGAGATCAATTTGAGTGCACCCAAGCATCCATTTGAGTTCCCATGGAGGGGAGAATTGATCAAAGCCACAAGGAGATCAAGTGTTGGTCCATAGAGCAATCCACTCGAGCACGAAAATTTCAATAGGGGTTCATCTACTAGAAGCTACCTTTGAGCAGCGTGATCACCGTGAGGTATGGAATTTTTGACCACTTAGCATAGGAGGTGTTGGTCTTTGTGAAAGAATTTTCAAGTCATGAAATCCATTTGGATATTCTCTTTAGCTTTAGATGGTGTGGGAAAATTTCATTCAATAGCTCAATCGCTTGGATCTTCCCTAGATCATGGACGGCCTATTAATCCTAGGGAAGAATGAGGTGATCGCCATCCATCGTTTTTGGATGGATGACCAGATTATTCCACATTTAGAAAATATTTATCCTTTTTATAAACTGGGATGATCCTCGATCTTTGATCAAATGTAGATCATGCTTCCACCACTTTGATGGGGCATTGGAGGCTCATTATGTGATGCGTGTAAAGCGTGCTGACCATTTCCATTGCGTGTCGCACTGTGAGCTAAGAGATTAGTTAGGGAATTTAATTAATGATTATTAATCTTCTGATTTTCTAAAATTCATATCACCTTAAATAGAGTTCAGAAAAATATGATGGAAAATCCTATGGAAAGATAATTCATCCTAGAATATTTAAAAATAATTTCAATGAATTTTGAATTATTATTTTTCTCTACTTTTGGGTTTTATTAGAAATCAACTTCTTCGGTATGTTTTAGGGGATGACCTTTGCCTCTCTTAATTTTCTTGGGATTTATTTAAGGCTTAATTGGGGGAATCGCAAATATGTTTCCTAATTACTCTCTTAAGATAATTAAGGATAATTAAGGTTTGATTAGTGTTTTAATCCTCATTAGGTTGATTAAGGTTAGATCCAATGAGAGAGGGAATAATTTTGGGGTATTTCCTAAGCTATTCCCTAAACCCCCTTTTCTTTCCTTAATCCTCTCTTAATTAAGGATTAATTCATTAATTATCCCCTTAATTAATTTTTAAAAAAATTCTAAAAACTTTCTAGAACTTAATTAATCTACTTTGGGTAGATGCTTAGGTGTTCAAGAGCCTAAGTTCAATTAAGAAAATCAAAACCCAATTCATGTGAGGGGTGTTTTGAAATTACTTAAGTTAAACCCCTTAGCTTAATTAACCATTAATCATGAGCCAAATTGCATTAGGCCCTTTTCTTCTAGGTGCATTGCAATTTAAATTCTTGTGAGTTTTATGTCATCTCATTGGCTCATAATTACTTGGTTAACTATCTAAGGTGGTGTAGGTAAGGGTTAATTAACACTTCATACCTTAACCTAATTAAATATAAAATGAATCTAATCATCTAAAATCAAACAAATATATCAAACACATGTGGGAATGAGTTAGGAATAGTAAACTCAACTCACCTTTTTAAAATTAAATCAAACTTAAAATTAAATAAAAATCACATTGAATACACTTTGATTTATTCTAAACATTCTTATTTTCATAAGAATGTCTTTACAATTTAATTAGAATGAATATGTTAACTAGCTTTCAATGATTTGATTCCCCAACATGTTAAATATGTATGTCATATGGTTTCATACATTCATATTTTTTAAAATTCAAATTTAAAATGAAATTATATACTTTATTCAAGTTTGCATGTGTTGGCTAATGTAAAAATATGAGTGGCTATTATGACTACTAAATTTAAATTCATTTTTAAATTATATGAATCAAATGCCCAAAACTAAAAGTGTGCTACTTATATTTTCATTATAATCTTGCATATGAAGAATATAAGGATGTGTTGAGCATATGTTTTCCCTTCTCATTCATGTTAGTATAGTTTTGAATAGGAGTTGGTAAGATGTATGGTTCATTTGAAAAGAACCTAACTTACTAATTCCATATCCTATTCATTCCTATATATCACTTAAGAAGACTATGCTTCACATAAATTATATAAACAAAATGAATCAACTAATATAACTTTTACATTCTTTTCTCTTAAGTTCATTTATTTTGTACATATGTTTGTATTTAAGGAAAGTGATATATTAGTCTAGACAATCCTGAGATTGTGAGGCTTTAAGTAGCCCTAAGTAGGTCTTGTACCTTACACATTTGATTAACAATGGTGTTGTATTCACTTATGTCCTTCTTACTTTCATGTGTGCATGTAAAAATTGGATAATAAATACCTTTTCTACATAAAGAAAATCATGCATCTAAAACTTCTAAATTTCATTAAATGATTAGCATGCATTATAAAGTGTGTTAAATATTCTCATTTATGTATAGATATGCTTAGGATTCATTCATATGCACGTTATACATGTTGGGAAAGAAATGAAATAATGTGCATTTTGTGAGTTTGGTTTATTTTATTTAATCTTAAAATGCTTTTTCTTTTTGAATAGGTTTGTTTAGAGTTTATCTAAACTTAGGATTAATTAAAATACTTAATAAAAATATTCACTAACTAAAATATGAACCTACTTTAGAAATTACTTAGGTTAGGGAAGGAAGAGAAGTTCTCTTCTCTTTCCCTCTCTTATAACTTAGTAATTGTAGGATTCACTTAAACTAAATCAAAACATGAAATAAAAAATCAACCCAAAATAATTAAATAACTTAAATGAAACCCTCTCTAAGTTGAACATGTTTTACACTTAGAAAATTCTAACTTAAAGCCATAGCTAAGCATACCACACAAACCTTCAAAGCATACACATTAGCCTAAGTCACCACTTCTAGCTTTAGGTTATGGTAGTGCATGGTTTGTTGTTTATTTTTTTGTGATATATGTTTTAGACTAGATGTTAGGTGTATGCTCATAGAATGAATGGTAGATGATTTAATCATTTTTATAGGATTGTGCTTAAGAGGCTATCATAAATAAAACTATAAATGCTTTTTGCTTCAGGTGCTTATACCCCTAAGCATAATCAATAGGCTAGGTGGACTTAGTCACCCATGTGTGGGGTGATAAGTCAATATACATGATTGGGATTTGTGTGGTTTGTTTTAGCTAACTCTTTATTTTAGTGTTAGTTAGATTTCCATTCTTTTCCTTTTCATGTAATTTTGCAATTAAGTTTTGGAATGATTGTTATGAGTTAGGATGAACATTGGTCATAAGATTCTATCTTATGCACCATGTGAAGAGCATCCACCTTCCAACCAAAGAATAAAGAAGAAAAGAAAAGAAGAAGAAAGAAGAGAAGAAGAAAAGAAATGAAGCTTGAAGACCCCATAACAATGAATTCCTTGCTTAATTGTAATTTAATTCATTTGTATTTGAGTTGTATAAGAGTATCTCGCTACCTAATTTATTTTTTGGGTTTGTGCGTAACAACAATGGCCTCTTATTCTTTTGTGATTAGCTATAAATTGATTGATGATTTGTTTAGCTTGTGCATTATAAGTACTTTTCCTAGTTTATTGCTTGCTTTATGTATGACATGGATGCCTATTGGACTCTTTAGAAAAAAATAAATTTTTTATCAAACTTAACAGTTCAAAATTAAAGTTAGAAACTCATAATCTCACCTAAAGCTTATGTTTAAAATAAAAAAAAAGAATTAGTAGGCCCTTAGCTGGATGATTACTTTTCTTTATAATGTCATGAACAAATGCATATTATTTCACTCTTGATTGGAGGGCTTCCACCTTTGACAGAGAATCTTGGCTTGACTTTGAGAGCCATGGTGGAAACACACCTCCTCCCTTCTCATTGATTTTGGCCAATAATATTATTTCTCATGCATTAGGCATAAATTCTTATTATCCTGAGTTAAAATGATTGTCCTAAAAAAATAAAAAATGAAATTTGAATTGTATTGGATTTAGGTCATTTGAAGCATCCCTTTATATGATCTTGTCTCTTTAGGGAGTGAGTTTAGGACTTAGTCTCTTTCTAAATAAATAATAGCCCTGCTATCTTGCATAAATCATAAGACTTGCCTACATATATTTAAAATCATAGGAGGAGTTAGTTGGTGGCTACCACCAGGTGGTTGTAAGCCCAAGCAGTAAGGTGGTTTGACCTCTCTTATGGAGGCAAATCAAATATCCATTTTTTACTTTAGATTTAGGTTGTGATTTCAGCCCTCGCCAAAGCTCCCTAGATTTAGGTTATGAGGTTGCTTCTCCCCTTTGTGGGCCATAAACTTAATTCCTCACCTCTTAGGAATTTTTTTAATCTTGTGTTAAATAAACATAAGTTCTAAATTTCTAATGAAAAATTCAACTTAAACATATTAAATCAATTTTAAAAATGTAAAGCCCAACAATAGGATAGTTTAAGATGATGTCTAAGTTTCCTAGCATTATGGGCATCTCTTACTTAACTTTTATTTTGGCTTTGATAATAATTCCCTCTCTTTGATCAATCCCATTTGATCTTCAAAAATGAACCAATCCCTTGATAGTCCTATTCTATTGAAATCTCTGAAGATAACAATCATTTACCTTAATCAAGATTTTTCCTATGAAATCCCCAATCCTTAGGATGTAATTAACTATGGAGGCTTACCCTAGTAGGAAACTTAATGAACCCAGTTTAAACTAAACCCTACTTTAATTTTTCATGTAATATAGAGAAAAAAACTCTGGTATATTCCATGACCCATCATGCCTTAGGGTTTTTATTTGGTGATTAGGTCCATCATAGGTCAGTGATTTCTATCTCTCGAGATTGTACACTATTCTTTAATGTGGTACCCAATCATCTCAATAAGTACATCTTCAAATCTACGTGATGTCCCCTCACATATACACACATAAATGAATTCAAAAATAAACACCATATGAGGCCAATTATTGCCTGTCGAAAGATGGGAGGCAAGTTTGAACCCACTTAGGAAGGCCCTTTCGCCATTGAAAAGGCCTAACAAGGAGGATCCTATTAGCTTATAAATTATAAGGGAGAGCGCTAATGCTTTCAATCAACAAAATGTATCTAAAAAAATATTATCCATAAATCTTGTTTAAAAATAATTATAAAAAAATTTTCTTTCATTTCAAATTCCATCTCTTCATAGTTGTTTAGAAATATCTTTGCTTGTGAATTTTCCATGATGTGTTTAGGGTAGATGTAAGAGAACCCAAGTGGCATCCTATTTCTTCTTTCACTACACAAACACAGAGTCATGTTTTCTATCTTGGGCAATCTTGATGTGGGAGCAAGCCTCCTATGGCACTCACCCATTAACTACTCTAGGTCAGGCTGACATGCTACCTTGCTAGTGTGTCACCCCAGTGGTCCCTTATTTAAGAAGATGTAAGTCCACTATGCCTTCTTTCTTGATTTGAACACTGCATACCGATGAGTGCCTTGTTAGTTTGGTAGGCCTTACTACACAATAGGTAAGCTACCCTCATGTTGGCTCTATTTAAGAGGATGTAAAGTTTCTACACTTTCTTCTTAAATTAGCCATTAAAACTGACTTGGTTGAGTATATATGACAAACACACAAACACATATCTTTTGTCTTGGGCTATCTTGATATGAGAGCAATCCCCCTATGGCACTCACTCATTAGGTGCTTTAGGTCAAGCTGACATGCTACCTTACTAGTGTGTTGCCCTAGTAGTACCTTATTTAGGAAGATGTAAGTTTAGTACACTTGCTTTCTTGACTTGACTATTACACATAGATGAGAGACTTATTAGCATGGTAGGCCTTACTGCGTATCCAGTAAGCTACCTCATGATGACTTCATTTGAGAGGACGTAAGTCTACTATGCCTTCTTCTTAAACTAGCCATTGTGAACTAACCTAGTGTGGTGTTAATTTTTCATTTTCAGGTGTTGTGTTGTTTAGTATATGTTTGTATGAGGGGACACCATGCAAATCTGCAGATGTACTCATTAGGGTGATCGGGTATGACATTAAGAAATACTGTACTATCTCGAGAGATAGAAGTCATTATCCTATAATGGACTTAATCACTAAATGAGAACTCTTAAAGCATGATGGGTCTTTGAACATACTAGAGATCTTTCCCTTAATTTACATGGAAAAGTAAGATAGGGTTTATTTTAAATCGAGTTCATTAAATTCTCTATGTAGGCAAGCCCCCATAGTTAATTACATTCTAAGGAATGAGGTTCTTTAGGAATACTCTCGATTAAGGTAAATGATCATTATCTCCAAAAATTTCAAAGATAGGACTATCAACAAATTGGTTATATTTTGAAAAATCAAGTGAGATTGATCAAAAAGAGAGAGTTACTATCGAAACCAAAGGGAGATGAGTAGGGTATGCTTATGATATTAGGAAACCTAGAGAGCATCCCAAACTATCCTATGGTTGGACTTTATATTTTTGAAATTGAGGAGAGTTATATTTTGAGTTGAAATTTTATTAGAAATTTTGGGTTTACAATTCTACAATATAAAATTATAGAAATACCTAAGAGATGATGATTTATGCTTGCAGCCTAAAATAGAAATAACAACTTCAGATCTTAAATCTAGGGAGGTTTGGCGAGGGCCAAAACACGGCCTAAATCTAAGACGAAAGTGGGTATATTGCATATCTCCATAAGAGATAATAAACTACCCGACTGTTGGTCTTAAAACCACCTAAAGTAGTAGCCAATTAACTCCTCCTATGATTTTAAATACATGTTGGCCAGTCATATGATTTGCAAGATAGTGAGGCTATTATTTACTTAGAAGAAAAACTGGATCCTTGAACACACTCTCTAAGAAACTAGATCGTGAAAGGCATGAATAATGATCTAAATCTAATGCAAATTTTTATCAAATTTTATTTAATTTTGGACATTTTTATTTGAAACTGGCTATGGGATTTCATATGTCTAAAACATGAGAAAATCAGTTATGGGCAAAAATTAGAAAGAAAGAGGTGTGTTTTCACAATGGATCTCAAAGGTAAAGCTATTTTCTCTGGCAAAGGTGGAAGCCCTCCATTGGCAAGAGTGAGATACTATGATTTATGTATGATATGGGACATACAACATCCAACAAAAGGAGTAGCTAAATCTTTTATTATTTTAATTTATGTTCTAGGTTTTAGGTGAGGTTATGAGTTATTTAGTTTAATTTTGAATTGATTAATTGGATAGAAATTTTATTTTTTTCTAAGAGCTTAATCGCATCTAAGCCATTCGATGCTCATCAATTAATTAAGAAACTAAGAAAATCATGCCATCTTAATTATGCAATCATAAACATAACATCAATCTATTTATAAAATAAGCATAAAAAAATAAGAGGCCAATGTGGTCGAGTTCCACTGCACAACCCGAAAAAGGAAAATGGGTAGTCGAGCTCTAGCCTTATACAACCTAGTATAATGAAAGAAAAAATTATAATTACAAAATAATAAGTGTTATGGGGGTCTTCATTCTTCATCCTCCATCTTTCACTCTTCATCTTTCCTTCCTTCATCTTATTTCACTTCGCCTCTTTCTTTCTTTTATTTTTTGATTTGGTCCATTTCTTTCTTTTTTTTAGCTTGACTTGGGATGTAGTTTGCTCCAAGACGTATATAAGACATGATCTTATAACCAATATTCACCTTAATCCCCATAACACATATCCTAATCCTAATGCAAAAATTACATTAAAGGAAAGAAAGTAAATCTAGCTACACCTGTAAAACAAATGTTAGCTAAACACACTATACAACCTAAGCAATTATAGGAATAATTTGGACTTAGTAGCCCGCACATGGGTAACCAAGCACACCTGTCCTAATTTGGGTTATTCTTAGGGGTATAAGTAACTTGCATATCAAAAAGTATTCATATTTTTATTACAATGCCCATTGAGCACAACCCCATGTAGAAAGAATGATTAGGCTAATATCGGCCTGACATCCAGACTATGCACATACACCCTAACATTCAATCTAAAATATTACACCATAAAATAAAATCATGTATCAAACCATGAACTGCCCTAAAATAGAGCTAGAAATAGTGACTTAGCCTAATGTGTGTGCCATTTAAGGCTTGTGTGGCATGTCTTAGCTAGGCTTTAGAGTTATGATTTACTAAGTGTGAGATGTTTAACTTATAAAGGATTGATTTCTCTTTAAGTAGTTTAATTAGTTTGGGCAATTTTGCTTAATATTTGCTCTTATTTCATGTAACTTACACTTAGCGACTAAGTGTTATAAAGAGAAGAAAGAGAGGGAGAGTATCTCTTTTATCTCTACCTTAAGTGATTTCTAAGATAAATTGATTAATGAATTTTATTTAATGAATGGTTTATTTTGTGTTTTAATTAACCCTAAATTTAAATTCACTCTAAATAGCCCTATTCAATAAGAAAGGCATCTTAGGATTAGTTAGGGTGGATTACTATCACATAACACACACCATTCATTTCTTTCCACCATGTATATCATGCATATGAATAATCCTAAGAATACCTATACATGCAATACAAATCTTAGCACACTATGATGGATGTAAAGATATATGATTTCAAAATTTTGGTATTTCATTTATTAATTGGATCATTAATGCATGTCTTTATTCTATAGAAAAAAATAAAGATTTTCATCCACTACTTAAATGCACATCTGCAAGTATAAAAGTTATAAGTGAGTAAGGCGCCATTATTTTCTATACTAAGGGTGTGAGGTATAATACCTACTTGGGGCTACTTAAAGTCTCACAGCCCCGAGATGTCCAGACAGATATACCACTTTTCTTATATACATGTAAATTTATGAATAACTACATGGATGAGAAAATCCATGAAAAAATTATGTTTTAATTATTTGTTATATGATTTACATGTGTAATATGAAGAGCATTCTTAAGTCTTAATATAGAGATGCATGGGAATAGATTTAGGCAAGTGTTATGTTCTTTTTAAATGAACTATACACTTGCCCATCCCATGTGAATCCATGTTAAGAGAAGGAAAGAGAACATCATAATACACATCTTATGCTATCATCACATGCAAGCTTATAAATATTTATAACTAGCAACACTTCATTTATAATTTTTGATTTATAGGTTTTGAAAATAATTTTTAGTTTAATAGTGATAATAACCACTCATATTCTTAATTTTAGCCAACACCTACAATTTGATATAAATGGAAATATTTTTATTAAATTGATTTTTAAAAGAAATGAATGCATGATTTCACATGGAAAACAATATTTAGCATGATTGAAAAAAAAATAAAGGAATGTAAGCATATGACTTCATTCACCCTAATTAATTCCTAAGGACAATCATATAAAATAAGATCATTTAAAATGAATCAAAATTCTTTAAGGAGATTTTTTGTCTTTGGATTTGATTTTGATTTAGGAACTATGAGAATATGTTTGCTCATCCAAAACCATTCCCACCATGTGTGAATTGGTTTTAGTTTATTTTAAAATAATTAGGTTGATTTTATGTTTTGATTAGGTTAAAGTATGAATTAAATCCATTGATTACCCCTTGCCTATACCACTTTAACATAATTATCTAAGTAATTTTGAGCCAATATATGATATGCAATCACATGAAAATTAAACTAGCAATGAACCTAAGAAATGCAGGGGGCCTAATGCAATTAGCTCATAATTATTGATTAAGTAAGCTAAAGGGTTTGATTAAGTACTTTTATAACCCTCCTACACATGTAGTTTGATTATAATTTCTGTTGAAATTCTCTTAGGTTATTGAACACCTAAGAATCTACCCAAGAATTGAATGATTGAGTTCTAGAATGATTTAGTTTTGAGTTTGATTAATTGACTTATTTAATGAAGTGATTAAGCCATTAATTAGTTGCAAAATTGATTAAGTGCTACCGAAATGAAATAAACTTAGATGAAAATATTAGAAAAGAGGTCCTAATCTCATTCACTATGTCCATTCACTATTTCATAATGATTGGCCAACTTAATTAATGAATTCATTACTATTTAACATGTTAATTAATCATTTAATTAATTAAGAGAGTGATTAAGAATGAAATAAGCCTTTTCCATAATTAATTAAGAAATAAATTCCAAGAAAATCATGGGATGCAGATGTCATCCCACTAATGAACCTTAGAAAGTTTGGAATTAATTGTTGGAGTAATTAGAGAGTAATTAACTTAATTACATCAATAAAATATAAATTGAGTCAAAATCACCATTAAAAATTTATTTATTTATTTTATATTATTCTCCTTTGAATTACCTTTAAAATAAATATTTATTTATATTTTTTTAGATTTTCTACATTTAGTTATGACTCTTTGAAGTTTCACCATTAAAATTAGATTAATTAAGCCTAATTAAACTCCTATTCCTGTCAGGCCACTTTACAGCTGATGCGGTGCACTAACACGACGTGCTTTCCACATGGTGTGATGGGATTGGTTATTTAAGTTGTCACATCTATCGGCTGAGTTAGCTGGTGGCGGACATGTCTTCATTAGATGACCAAGATTAATCCCATAATTAAATAGGAAATCAGAGGGGTCTAAAGCATTGTTTGATCAAAATTGTTCGATCTGATCACGCGGAATGGACGGTATGTGATTTGTCTTGAGCTGTGAGAGATGGATGCCATCCATTGATCATCACTTGATCTAAGCTCACCAGAGATCGAATGGAGCTCAAATTCACCCCACACCTTCGGGGAAGCATAAGCAACACATTTAACTGTGGAGATCACATGACTTGATCATTTCCTTCATAAAAGACCAAGAAAATTTTACTCTAAGTTTAGTTTCAATGGAATACCTCACTAGAGACTATCATCGGTGCTTCCAATGATGGAGGTAGCTTTGTCTAATAGAGATTAAGCCTTGTTGAAGAAATCTAGTATTGATTTGAAGTGGTTTGCTTGGTCGACCTAGCTCCTATTCATTGGTAATCAATCTTGATTGAACTTCTAGCTTTGGTTATGGGGAAGCTTGTTATTTGATTCGTTTCGACTCGCCTTGATCCAAGTCACCTCCCATGTTTCAGCTTTGAGTAAAATTGAGAGAAGGGAAGCAAGGGTGCTTGGAAATGGCTAAGAAAAGCTCTAGGATCCTTGGCTTTAACTCCAAAAACTCTAAGGAATGATTATCTTCTGGTTTGAGTGAGAATGAGGGGGAGTATATCTACCCCTACTTGGATCAGATGGTGGGTGGCTGATTTAACTTTTTTAGCTTAATGGCTTGAATTGGCTGGTCGGTTTGAGCTTGAAAATGTCCCAAATGGGTCATTTTAGGTAGAAGAATGAGGGAGAGTGGCTTCTCATGTGATTGGTGAGTGGATTTGGTGAGCCAAGTGTTCAAAAGTGATTGGGGAGGTTGATTTGGCCTTTCCTTGGGTCACGACCAACCCAAGCTCATTAATTCATGTTCACCACCCTCTTGGTGACCATGTGGACCAATAGATAGGTACCTAGTGTCCTTGGGAAAGAAATGGCCAAATTCTAAGTGAATTTGGTCATGGGATACCCTTTGACCTAAGGGAAAAGTGGCCATTTGGCTATGAGTTTAGTTTGGGTAGATTTGAAATGATTTTAAAATGGGTTAGGCCAAATTTCAAGCAATTTAGAGTTCATTTGATTTGATATGACTCAATTTGACCCATTTGAGTCAAGTTAGGTCAGATTGGGTTAGGTTGATTAATTGGTCAAATTGGGTCAAACTATGGGTTAGGTTAAGTTTAAATGATCATTTGGATCCTATGGGTACCATTGGTTTGGATTTGGTTTTGGTTCATTTAAGTTCATTTAGGTCAAATGGGTCATGCTAACCAATTTAACCCATTTGACCCAATTGGGTTAGGTCATGGGTTGGTTTAGGCTTGGTTGATCATTTGAAATGTATGCTTAGATTTCAATCAATTCTAATTTAGTTTGATTTCAAGTTGATTTGACCTTTTGGATCAAGTTGGGTTCATGGTCAGTTGGGTTAGGTTAGGTCTAATTGGTTAATTGATGCTTTGGTCAAGTTCAACAATCAATCTGGAATGAATTTGACCCATTAGTTGCAATTAATCTGGCTTAGATCAAGATTTGACCCATTTTGGCTTCTAGGTCAACTTGGGTCAACTTGGGTTAGGAGGGCCAATTGGGATTGGTCTAGCTCAAGTGAGGGTTTGGTCATGTTTCAATTGATTATGGTTGATAAATGGTTTCAATCATTTTGGCTCATAATTAATTTTGGCTTGTTTAGTCTTTTGGGCTATGTGACTTGGTCAAAGCTAGGTTTGACTTGGTTTGACCCAATTTGAGTGATTGATCATTCTAGGATGATTGTGATCATAATGTGAGGCTTGATGGCTTAGTTCAATCCAATTTGGGATTAGAACTTAGCTCAAAAGGTCTTTAGGTCACTTAGGTCAAGTGAGCAAATAATCAATTAGCTTGATCATAGATTGATTCAAGTTTGGTTGAACTCACATATAGACTTATGATAGAAATATAAATCCAATTGAAAGTGGTTTGGAGTCAAATGAGTTTTTGTTCATTTGACAATTTCAAGTCAAAAGGATGAACATGGGCTTGACTTGGGTTAGTTTGATTTTGGCTTGTTGATTGTAATTTATGTTTATATTTGGGCATGTGATTGAAAGAGTGATTGTTTAAAGAGAAAATCCAAGGGTTTGGATTGATTTGAGAATTATTTGGCTAAATCCAAGAAATTGGCTTATAGTATGTAAATTAGGTTGGGCTTTGAGTTTTGAATTTATATTTCATTTATATTTGTGAATATAAAAGAGAATATAAATGATCTATGTGAGAATCATGTGTATTAGGAGTGAATTAAATTTGAATTTGGCTAAGGTAGGTCAAATAATGTTTTTTAAAAAAGAGTTTTGATTTGGTTTGATTTATATTCATTTGATTTGAATGATTTGGATGCCAATTTCATTTATATTTATGAATATAAATGATGGAATAAGTGATTTATGAAGAATTCACTTGGCTTTGGGTTGATTTGAGGGTTAGGCTAAGCTTATGGATGTGATTCATAAGGCTTAGGAAGGTTTTGGATTTGGAATTGATTATGGGTTTTAGTCATCTGGAATTGGAGTTGGATTTGGAGTTGATTTTGGATTTGGATCATTTGGGATTAGAATTTAATTTGGAGTTGATTTTGGATTTGAAAAACTCAATTGAGTTGGGATTGATTTAAGATTTGAGAAATTCAATTAAGTTGGAATTGATTTGATATTTGATTTGGATTTATTTGAAAGAGTGTTCATGGGTTATATTTGAGCTATAGGGTAAGTGGTTGCCTTAAATCCATGGTGCATAGCCTAATCCTATGATAAACTCTTCTAAGTCTCTATGGTGAGGTCAAGTGTTCACCTAATCACTAGAAGTGTCTTGAGACTAAGGAACTCTTAGTGTCTAGAAGAGTCCCATGTCTAAGATGGAGAAGTTAAGAGCTCACTCCAAAAGTGAGGTCAACAAAGGGTGCCTAATATGCTTGGTGTGACTGACAAGGAATACAACACATATTGGTGTTGACCGAGATAATCAACAATGTTTGAATGATGTGAAATGATCTACTCCTAAACCTGAGGTGTAGAAAGGATCAAGATCTTAGTACAATGCAACTCTACTTATGTCAACGGCATAAGAGAGCAAAGGAGGAATCCACTAGGGATTGAGAATGTGAACCTTCCGTTAGGGGAAAAGGTTCAAGTTATCCACTAGGGATAAGAGATTGTAAAATCTTATGGGGATTAGAATTTGGTATCCACTAGGGATAAAAGTATGAACCTTCTATTAAGGGAGCGGGTTCGAGTTGGATTGAATTGACTCCATTGGGAAAATTAGAAAGATTTGCATCTCATTGAGGAGAAGTTGATTGATTTGATTGCTTAATTTTACTCCACTGAATAGGTTGGTTGGTTTTGTTTCAAATTTTTAATTTTTAATTTTGAGATGGATCTTATTCGTTTGTGATGGACTGCACTGAGTAGGGGTCATATCGGCTTTGGCATACTTCAGATTTACCAATCCAAAGATCTAGTCTACTAACCATATAGTAAGACTATCCAACCATAGGGCTTGCCTTTCGGTGTGCAATGGTTGTACTAAGATGAGTGCATAGCAAACTTACATCTTCTAAAGTAGGGATCAGTCGTTAGGGTGATCCGTTGGTGGCACAATGAATTGAACCCAACCTAAGGCTGACTTCTGAGTGAATGCCACTGGGGGACTTAAATCAGCACAAAGATAGTCAATATTAATTTTATTTTAATTATATGTGATGGATCTCACTGGGGCCATGTCAGCCTTGGCTTACTTTAGATTTACTGATCCAAATGGGTTAGTTTTCAGGCCACAGGGGAGAACTATCCAACCAAAGGTGTGCCTTTCGATTTGCAGCACAGTGACTCACATCTTTCTGAATGAAAGACCACTTGGGTGACATATTAGCAAGGTAACACATCAACCCGACCTAGGGTTGCCCGTCAGTTTGCGACAGTCATGCTAGAAAGAATGAGTAGTAAACTTACATCATCCAAAGTAAGGATAACTTCTAGGACAACCTATTTGTGGAAAAATAGATTGAACTGGACCTAAGGGCAACTACTGAGAGAGTGCTGACCTGGGGATTTATCTCAACTTGAGTTTAGTCAGGCAATTCCTACAGGAAGTTTTGTTGACACTACCCTAAAGTTAGAATGTCTGCTTGGGAATAGGGCCATTGGAAGCTTGAATTTCTAATCCACAAGTGAATAAATTTTTTTGTTTGTTTGTTTGCTTGTTTATCATGGACCCTATTGGTTTGTGAGGGATCACACTGAGAAGAAGCTTATATCAACCTAGACCTATCTTAGATTTATTGGTCGAAGAGAGAATCTAGGCATCCACTGAATAAGTTCTCCAACCACAAGGGTGGCTACTAGGAAAGGGAGACTGCCCAATCCAAGAGTACCTTAAGTAGTTTTTAAATGGGGTCGCAAAGGATGTAATCCAAGTAGAGTGCACATAGGGGAGGGGTTGCTAAGGGTTATATCCTGATCCCTGAAGAATATAATGCTTATAGGTATTCGGTGGCCAACTCAAAGAGAAAGCACGGGGACTCATATTTGCCAAGAGTGGTGTATCTTCCAGGTGAGTCACTATTAGCTTAGTGAACATCAACCAAGCTAAGGTGCCTAAGAAAGCATCAGGGACTCACATCCTCCTAAAGTAGAACTGATTGTCAGGATAATCTATCTTCAACTCGACTGGTGCTATCTGACCTAAAGTGACTACTGAGTAAATGTCATTGGGACTTATATCAACTCAAAAGTAGTCAAGAGGAAAGGAGTCATTGGGGAACTTACCTTAATCCTCAACTCAATCCAATTAGTTCATGATGATTAGTTTAAGATGAAAGCATATATACTTACATCCTCATAATTAAAGCCAACATGTTGGTAGCTTACCGACCACACAGTAAGGTCAACCATGCCAACAAGGTGCTTGTCATTTTGTATTGGCTAAATCAGAGAAGAAAGTATGGAGACTCACATCTTCCTGAATAAAAGACCACTTAGATGATGCATTAGCTAGGTAACATGTCAGTCTGACCTAGAGCAGCTAATGAGTGAGTTCTATAGGGGGCATACTCCCACATTAAAATAACCCGAGACAAAATATATGTATTTGTGTTAAAGGAAGATAGGATTCTACTTGGGTTCTCTTACACTTACCCTAAAACATGCTTAAGAGTTGATGAAGTGGTGCCATGAATGACAGTTATGATCCCACTGAGAAAGGATGGCGCTTGGGTTCTCTTACACCTAACTTAGTTATGTTAGGGAATCATGTTTAATTTTCTTTTGTGTTGTGAAAGAAGGATAGGATGCCACTTGGGTTTCCTTACACCTACCCTAAAAATGTCATTGTGGGTTTACAAACAAGCAAATAATGCTTCGAATGAAGAGAATATTTTGATGAATTGGAATGAAATTTTTGAAGATAATTATTTTCAAACAATATTTTATGAATAGTATTTCTTCAAATAGAGCCTATTGATTGGCAACATCGGTCGTTCTCTTTTACAATTAATAAGTTGATAAGATCCTCTTTGGTAGGCCTTCTCTATGATAAAAGGGCTTTCCCAAGTGGGTTCAAACTTTCCTCCTATCTTTCGATGGACAACAATTGGTCTCCTTAGAACTAGAACAATCTCTCCTACTTAAAAAGCTTTATGGCAGACCAGCTTGTTATGAGCTTGAATCATTTTGGCTTTATATAACTCGAAGTTCTAGCATTCTCATAGGCGTGTCTCCTCCAAACCTTCCAGCTCTTCTAACTGTAACCTAGCATTCTGCTCTATAGTGATTTTACTATCCATTGCTATCCTTAGTGATGGGAGTCAAACTTCTAATGGTAGAACAATTTCAGACCCATACACTAAGAAGAATGAGGTAGAGTGAGTTGGAGTTTTGTATGTGGTGCAGTATGCCCATAAAGCTTTAATTAGCTACTCATGCTACTGTCACTTATTTTCATCGAGTGTATTATTTTGTATCTGGATAAGAGTTCTGTTAAATGCTTCTGCTATACCATTTTCCCTAGGATAGTAGATAGTGGAGTATCTCCAATCTATATCGTGTCTCCTGGTGAAGTTGTTGATCATGGTACTTTTGAATGCAGTACCATTATTAGATATAATTTATCGAGGCACCCCAAACCTATATATAATATGGTTCCTGAAAAATTGGAGCACAGTTGTGATCTCTTTGAGTGGGATTGCCTCCCACTTGGAAAAGTAGATGGTAGCTAGATGAACAGATGACCCTTAAGAAGAAAGAGTATCAATCGACCCATTATGTCGTTCCCAACACTCAATGGCTATGAGGCAAAAAGGGTGTAGAATGTTGGGTGGGTGCAAGACTATACCGTAGACATGTCATCTCCTAGCTACATCCATACCTATAATCATCAAGTGAGTATCCTAGTCTTTGAACTTTGCCTTCCTCTTGGACCAAATTGATGCTGCATAGACTAATGTACCTACCATGATTTTTAAGGGCTTCATGCTTGTCTAAACAGCATAACCACATTTGGTCAAAAGACCATCAGTTCAAAGTGCTATCCATGAGGGTGTAGGAGAGAGCTCTTTGCTTTATCTGATGAGCTTGTGATTTCTCTTGAAATAGTTTGCCTCTAGTCAAGTAATCTATAAATGGTTGCCTCCAACCTAGCTCCTCATCTTTCTTGGCAATGGCAACCTCCTCTTCAAGAGAATAGTTCTCGATGAATTCATCATTAATAAGGGATAAGACTTGTCTATTTTGGACCCTTATTGGAATGGACTCATCCTCTAGACATGCAAAGTCTTTGGCAAGTTTGGCCAAAGAATCTATCACAGTGTTCTCTCCTCGAGAAATCTTGTAGATGGTGACCTCAAAGATTAGGCCTAATAGCTTCATAGTGTACTCATGCTAGTGACGAAGCTCAGGTTTTAAAACCTAATAGGAGAAACTATCTAGTTGATGACCAACTAAGAATCCCTGTAGATGTTGATGCTTTTGACACACTGTAATAGCTAACTCTAGATCAACAATCAAAGGTTCATACTCGGCTTCATTGTTGGTGCATGGATTGGAGAAATAGTATAAGAATCTCATCATATCACAGTTTAGAGTTAAAAGGATGATTCCTACCCTTGCCTTTCCTAAAAAAGTATCTCATGGCTTTTATCCTCTTTGAGAGGAAGCCGCACCATCAAATTACATCTCCCAACAGCATTTGTCAACCCCCACTAAATTCAAGATTTGTTCATCAGGGAGATCGTCACTAAGCGGAGAGTTGGCAGGAAGTGGGTGTGCTACAAGAAAATCTACCAATGCTTGTCCTTTCATCGCTCAGAGGGGTATGAATGTAATATCAAACTATAAGAGAATCATGGACCAATGTGCTAACAGTTAGAAAAATGTAGACCGTGTCATGAGATACTGTAGTGGATTGGTTCTTGAAATCAAGTTTACCTTATGAGAGAGCATGTAATGTCATAACTTTTGGGATGCGATGATGAGAGCTAGGAAATGTTTCTCAATAGGTGGGTAGTTTGTTTTAGTAGGGATTTGACAATGGCTGAGGTAGTAAAGATAATTCTCCTTTCCTTCATCATTGGTTTGGGCCAACAAAGTGCTAAGGGAGTCGTCCAATGCATCAGTGTAGAGGATAAGTGGCTCACCTTGGATAGGGGCTGTTAGAACTGGCAGCTTCATGAAATACTATTTGATGTCTTCAAAACATGCTGACACTTGTCATCTCACTTGAATTTAGCATCTTTTTTGACAAGTATTAAAAATGGTTTGCACCTCCCAGATAGATTGGAAATAAAGTTCCTTAGATATGCCAACCACCCTTAGAACGATCTAAGTTTAGTTAGACTTTTAAGGGGTGGCATTTCTAAGATAGCTTTGATCTTTTTTAGGTATATCTCTATTCCCCGGTGTTGGATAATAAACCAAAAGGACTTCCATGAAGCTACTTTGAATGCACACTTCAAAGGGTTCATTTTGAGATGAAATTGTCTTAATTATTTGAAAACTGCTATCAAGTCAAAAAGATGGTCTCCCTTTTCTTTACTTTTGACAAGTAGATCATCGACGTAGCATTTGACTTGATGATGAATGAGCTCACCAAAAATCTGAGTCATGGCCCGTTGGTAAGTAGCACAAGAATTTTTAAGGCCGAAGGGCATGACTATATAAAAATAGATTTTGATCGAGTTCAAAAAGTAGTATTCCTCTCATCCTCGGGGGCCACCTTAATTTAGTTTTAACCAGATGACCCATCTATGAAGGAGAATATTGTGTGAGATGAGGCAATGCCCGCCATTAACTTTGGTATAGGAAGTGGAAATTAATCTTTAGGACATGTCTAATTTAAGTCCCTGAAATTGACACATATGTGACTTTGGTCATTCTTCTTCTCAACTGGGACAACACTGGCCAACTAGGTAAAGTATTTTTCTTCTTTGATAAATTCAGCATCAATCAATTTCTTGATTTCAGAATGATACATTGTTCAATTTCTAATCGTATGCGTCTAAGAGTTTGTTTGATAGGACTAGTGTTATGGTTTATTGCTAATTTATGGACTACTACATCAGAATATAATTCAGGCATCTCTTCATAACTCCATGCAAAAGAGTCCTTAAACTCAGTCAATAGCCTAACTAAGTCATAGGTTTCTTCTTCATTCAACAGAAAACTGATGTATGCAGGGTGTGGATCTTCTTCAATCTCGAGGTTGATTTATTTGAGCTTGTTAATGATTGAATTGATTTCTTTTTCAAGTTCTGGAGGTGCATCTTGGATTTGAAGATTATCAGGGTCATTCAAAGTTTCTAAACACACCTCCTCATGAGAGTTAGTGTGATTTGAGAAGAAACTATCAAACTCCAGATGATTGGCAACAACTAAACAGTAATCATCATCGTCAACTAAACCCACTGTACTAAATCCTAGTCCTAGTCTTGATTATGCATCCTTTCCTTTATTATCCCACAGCTTCTTAAAATACTCTGACCTGTCTCTGGACCATGTTAAGGAATAAAACCTTTTATTGTAAGATTATGAACACATGGAGAGTACAAATCAAAAGGTAATTCCATTAAATCTTTATATGAATCATCCTCAAGTTTTACATCTACTTCTTAAATTGAGGATGATGATCCCAACATGAATCTCTTTGACTTGACATCCATGGAAAATCTAGGGGCTTCTTTAAATACCAAACCCTTAACTTTTTGAGATGAATGCAGGGTTAGAGCTAAGGTTCCCAACTACTGCATAATGGTTTTATGTATTCCTGATTCAAGACATTTATGCTTTGCATGGAGGTTTGGTCTTCATCACTGTCTGGCTCGAGTTACACCTCTAATGAGACCCACTGAGAGGGGTTGGTTGGTGTGCTAATCACATGAGACTCATCCTCCGAATTGGATTCCAAGTCTACGTGAATAGTAGAAGTATTCTTGTGAACTAGAACATAGCCCCTATTGGTTGGCCGCCAATCAGGTGGTCTTCCACCTTTGGAACTACCTTTGTATCTACCTCTACCTCTACCCGAGGTCGAGTCATCACCCATATGCTGATGGAGGAACTTGGGTAGAATTACTCTTCCTGTCCCTTTCGCCACTTGTACTTTCTCATTTCCCTTTTGTTTTTTTTCTTCATCTTTTTCTTTTGTATTCAAATTTTGTCCAAGTTCACGAGAAGAGATGTATGTTCATATGGAGGAACGAATTGTGGGTAGAATGTAACATGCAGCTCTACCTCTTCCTCGGTGTCCCTTTCTCGTTCATTTGTACTTTCTTTTTCCATTTCTTTTTCTTTTTCTTTTCCTTCTTTTTCTTCATCTTTTTCTTTTGTATTCAAATTTTGGCCAAATTCACGAGAATAAACGTTTTGATTTTGAGGAAGATAATAGGTCGCATCCTTATATATCTCAACCTCTCTAACTAAGAATGACTTTTCATCTCCCTTGACATAGTATTCAACTTCATCTCTTTGAAACTTGATGCACTGATGAAGAGAGGATGGAACCATGTTATTCTGGTGTATCCAAGGCCTACTAAGCAAAGCAGTGAATGATGTATTCAAATCAATTATATAGAACTTGGCTTTAGTCTTTCAGTCGCCTATTTCCAAAGGCAACACTATGAAGCCTAAAGCCCTCTTGCCCTGTTCATTGAATCCTCTCAACATCATCTGATCTCTTCAGAGTTCAGAGAAGTCAATCCTCAAATAGGCAAGGATCTTCAGGCTCATAATGTTCACTAATGCACCTGAATCAACTAACATGCTAGAAATTTTGAATCTACCCATTTCCATTATGATGTAGAGGAGATGGTTGTGCTCCATATCCCTTAGAAGGTCTTCATCAATGAAAATGACTCCCTGGGGTTCTCTTGAATAATGTACCTCCTCTCCAATAGTTATCAGCTGAGCTAAGCATATTTTTAGATCAAGAAGGGCCTTGATTAATGATTCTCTGATCTCTTTGGATACGATAAGGGCATCATATATACTTAACTTTAGCTGGCAACTTTCTTAGGTGAGTGTTGACCTCATTTTTAGAATGAGCTCTCAACTTCTCTATCTTAGACATAGGATTCCTCTAGACACTAAAGTTTCCTTAGTCTTAATACACTTCTAGTGATTAGGTGAACGCTTAACCTAACTTTAGAGTCTTAGAAGAGTTAGCTATAGGAATAGGTTCTGCCTTAAGGGTATTAGGAAAACTTGCTTACCCTATAGCTTAAACCAAATCCTTGCTTCCTTCTTTCAAATCACCATCAAATTCAACTCAACTTCAAATTCAAATCAACTTCAAACTCAAATCAACTTCAAACATAAATCAATTCCAAATCAAATCTTAAATCAATCCCAATTCAATTGACATTCTAAAATCTTGAATCAATTCTAACTCAAATTCAAATCAATTCCAAATCAAACCTTAAATAAATTTCAACTCAATTAATTTTCTCAAATAATAAATCAATTCCAAAATCCAAATCATGAATCAATTCTAAATGATTGAAACCCATGATCAAGTCAAATCCAAAATCTTTTTCAAGCCATTGTGATTTCATCTTATGGAATTAGCTCAAATCAAATTCAAATCACTCCAAATTCAAAAAAATTTCTCATAACCCATTTGTATTCTTATTTATACACAAATATAAATGAATTATAAATTCAAACAACCAATATTAAATCTAAAACTCAATTCCAAATCAAAAATCATTTCTAAGCCATTTTGATTTCATCTAATGGACTTAGCTCAAATCAATCCAAACCTTTGGATTTTCTCTTGAAATAATCATTCCTTCAATCACATGCCCAAATATAAATATAAACCTCAATCATCAAACCAAAGTCAAACTAACCCAAGTCAAACTCATGTTTACCCTTTTGACTTGAAATTATCAAATTAATCAAAATCATTTGACTCCAAATCACTTGTAATTGGATTTATATTTCATTCATAAGTCCATATGTGAGTTCAACCAAACCCAAATCAAGCCTTGATCAAGCCAATTGACCCACTTAGGCTTGTTTGACCTAAAGTGACCTAAAGTACCTTTTTGAGCCAAATTCTAATCCAACCAAAATTGGACTAAATTAAGCCCACCTAAGCCTCACATTATGATCAATCAGTCAAATTAGGTCAAATCAAGTCAAACTTGGCCATTGACCAAGTCAACACTTAGCCAAAATGCAACCCAAATTAGCTAAAATCCACCATAGGACAAATTGATTGAAACCATTGATCTAAATCAATCCATAATCAATGATTAAACTTGACCAAGTCATCAATTATGCCAAACCTAGACTAAATTACTAGACCCAAGTTGACAAAAAAAGTCAAAATGGGTCAAATCATCTAAGCTAAATTGATTGAAACCAAATCAAATTCATTCTAAATCACTTGTTGAACTGACCAAAGCCTCAATTGGCCAACTAACCCATATTGACTATGAACTGACCTAAATGGTCAACTAAACTTGAAATCAAACCAAACCAAAATTGATTAAAACCAAGGCTTGCAATATATTTAAAATGATCAACCAAGCCTAAACCAACCAATGACCTAACCCAATTAGGTCAAATGAGTCAAATTGGCCAACTTGACCTATTTGGCCTAAATGAACCCAAATGAACCAAAACAAAATATATATCAAATTGAGCCAAACCAATAATATCCATAGGCTTCAAATGATTTTTTGAACTAGAGCTAACCCATGGTTTGATCCAATTTGACCAATTGGTCAACCTAACTCAAGTTAATCCAACTTGACCTAAATAGGTCAAATTGAACCAATTCAAACCAAATGAACTCCAAATCATTGAAATTTGGCCCAACCCATTTTCACATCATCTCAAATTTGCCCTAATCAAAATCAAGGCCAAATGACCACTTTACTCTTAGGTCAAAGGGTAACTTATGGCCAAATTTCCTTAGAATTTGGTCAATTCCTTCTCATGGCCACTTGGCATCCCCCTAGTGGACCACATGGACACTAAGAAGGGTGGTGAACATGACCAATTGGGTTTGGGTCAACCATGACCCAACCCAAGACCAAACCGACCCCTCCAATGGGAATTTGCAAAATCGATCCTCCATTGAAAATTGATTGGTCTTTTGTGAAGGAAATTGCAATCTCATTAGATCCTAGTCATTGGATGTTCTTCCTTATGCTTGTTGATAGTAGGTGAATTCATTAACTGAGCTAGATGATCAGGAGGTGGACTCACTGCCTCCTATAACTTAAAGGGGATGAATCATGGGTCGTCCATCCCATGTGTTTTTGATGGGTGGCCCTAATTAAAGAAATTAGATTTGCTAATTTAAACTTAATAAAACCACAGGATTAATCCTGGCTATCTGATCCATGATCGAACAACCTAGTGGAAATTGTGTCACATTGCCAGCTAACGTGGCTCACGATGTGATAACTTAAATAACCAATCCTATTGGGCCATGTGAAAAGTGCGTTGTGTCAATAGTCCACATGGCGCCAATGAGATTAGTTAATTAATTAGGCTTTTTATTGACCAATTAATCATAGAAACTTCATAAAATCATAATTAAATGTAGAAAAATCCAAAACATATAAATGAGGGCTCATTTTAAAGGTATTTCAGAGGAGAATCTAGTAAAATATTTCTAATTGATTTTAAATAGTAAATTTTTATTAATTAAGGTTTAATTTAAAATTTAATTATCTTAATTACTTCATAATTACTCAATTAATTAATTCTAAATTTCTCAAGCATATTTAGTGGGATGACTTCTGCCACCCTTGATTTTTTTGAATTTATTAATGAGTTAATTAAAGGAAATAATTAATGAACCCCTAATCACCCCTTTTATGTAATTAAGAGTAATTAAGCATGTGAACACTGATTTAATCCCTTAATTAATATAATTAAATATTATTTAAGTAAGGAGGAGGTTTATGGAATGGCCTTGGGATATTTTCTCTAAATTATTCCTTAAACCCCCTTTCTTCCTTAATACAAATATAATTAAGGATTAATCCACTAAGGATCTACTTAATTAGTCTAATCAAACTTTCAAAATTAATCTAGAGTTAAATCAATTTTTTGCTAAGTAGATCTTTCGGTGTTCAAAAGCCTATGGTAAGTTTAAGAAAATCATATCCAACTCACATGTGTGGGAAGGTTATGAAAGTACTTAAATTAAACTCTTTAGCTTAATTAATCAATAATTGTGAGCCAATTTCATTAGCCCCATTTATTTCTTAGGTGCATTACTGATTTAAATTCCATGTGGTTGTATATCATATGTTGGCTCATAATTATTTGTTAATTATATTAAAGTGGTGTAGGTAAGGGGTACTTCATGGATTTAATTCACACCTTAACCTAAACCAAATATAAAATCAATATAATTATGCTAAAATTAAACTAAACTAACTCACACATGGGGAAATAGGTCAGGACCAGCAAACGCTTTTTACATGTCCTAAATCAAATCAAATTAAAACAAAAATAAAATTCTCCTTGGAGAATTTTGATTCACTTTTAATAATATTATTTTATAAGATTGTCCTTAGAAATTAATTAGGGTGAATGAAGTCATATGATTACATCACTTTATATCTTTCCAAGCATGTTAAATATTATTTTCCATATGAAATCATGCATTCATTTCTTCAAAAATTAATTAAAATAAAATATTTTCTTTTATGTCAAATTGCATATTTGGGCTAAAATTAAGAATATGAGTGGCAATTATCACTATTAAAACAAAAATTATTTTAAAACCTATAAATCAAAGATTTTGAATGAAGGTATGCTACTTATAAGTATTTATAAGCTTGCATGTGATTATAACATAAAAGGTGTTACATGTAGTTTTCTTCTCTTTTCTTAACATGGATTTGAATAGGATTTGAAAAGTGTATAGTTCATTTAAAAAAGAACACAACACTTACTTAAATCTGCTCCTATGCATTTCTATGTTATGGTTTAAGAAGGATCTTCACATTATACATATAAAATTATACAACCAAATTAAACACAAAAATCTTTTGCATGATTTTTCATCTATTTGTTTCTTTTTGTATATGCACATGTATTTAAGAAAAGTGGTATATTAGTCTGGACATCCCGGGGTTGTGAGGCTTTAAGTAGCCCCAAGTAGGTCTTATACCTTACACCCCTAGTGTAGAAAATAATGATGCCAAACTCACTTATGTCTTTTATGCATATGGATGTGCATTTTGTTAATGGATGAGAATCCCCCTTTTTCTACATAATAAAATGCATTCCTGGAATATCCAAATTTTCTTAAGCGACATCTCTTTGCATTCATCATTAAGGTATGCTATGCTTATAATCATTCATATGCATGGTACACATGTTGGAAAGAAATAAATAGTTATGTTTTATGTGATAGTAATTCACCTTAACTAATCCTAAGAAGCCTTTCTTATTGAATAAGTTTATTTATAGAAAATCTAAATTTATGTTTAATTAAAACACATAATAAAATATTCACTATATAAAATTTCATTAATGAATTTACCTTAAAAATTACTTAAGGTAGGGATGAAAGAGAAGTTCTCTCCTCTTTTCTTCTCTTTATAACACTTAGTAATTAAGTGTAGGTTCATTCAAATCAAATCAAATTATCAAATAAAATTAAAAAATTAACTAAATCACTTAAACTAAAACCACCATCTAAGTTGAATCCTTCATACTTAGAAAATTCCAACTTTAAAACCCAGTTAAGATTGGCCACACAAGCCTTAAATGGCACACACATCAAACTAAGTCACCATTTCTAGTTTTAGGTTAGTACGGTACATGGTTTGATGCTTTATTTTATTTTGTGATATAATATTTTAGACTAGATGTTAAGGTGCATGTGCGTAGACTAGATGATAGATCAATCTTAGTCTAATCATATCCTCTACAGGGAATTGTGCATAAGGGGTGCTGTAATAAAAATATAAATGCTTTTGATGTGCAGGTTGCTTATACCCTTAAGAATAATCCAAATTAGGATAGGTGGGCTTGGTTACCCATGTGTGGGGTGCTAAGTCCAAATTATTCCTAAAATTGCTTAAGTTTTGTGGTATGTTTTGCTAATCTCTATTTTATAGGTTTAATTAGATTTATATTTTTCTTTTAATGCAATTTTTTACAATTACAATTTAGAATGAATGTTATGGGGAAATTAAGGTGAACATTGGTCATAAGATTAAGTCTTATGTACCATATGATGCCTTTGGAGAAACTATTTTCCAACCAAGTCAAAAGAAGGAAGAAATGAAGAAAAGAAGAAAATCAAAGAAAGGAGCAAATCAACGAATGAAGAATGAAAAATGAAGACCCCATTACATGAATTCTTTCTAAATTATAATTATTCATTTGTAATTTGGGTTCTATAATGGTAGACTCAGCTACACACATTTCTTTTCGAGTTGTGCGGTGGTACCCAACCACATCGCCCTTTTATTCTTTTGTGATTACTTTATAAAATTATTTGATATTTGTTTAGCTTGTGCAATTAGAAATGACATGATTTTCCTAGTTTTTTAATTACTTGATGGTTTTGAATGGCATGGATAGATTAGACTCTTAGGAAAAAATAAATTTTTTATCTAATTAATCAACTCAAAACTAAAAACTAAACAACTGATAACCTCACCTAAAGCTTAAGACATAAATTAAGATAATAAAAGATATAGAAATCCATTAGCTGGATGTTATATGTCTCACATCATGCATCAATCATCTTGTTTCACTCTTGCTAATGGAGGGCTTCCACCTTCTTCAGATAAAATGGCTTGACCTTTAAGAGCCATAGTGTAAACACACCTCCTTCTTGCCGATTTATCCCATAATCAATTTTCTCATGCATTAGGCATATGAAATCCCATAGCTTGTGTCAAATAGATTATCCAAAAATGAAAATAAAACATAACAAAAATTTGCATTAGATCTAGGCCATTATTCATGCCCTATATGATCTAGTCTCTTAAGGAGTGAGTTTAAGGACTTAGTCTCTTTTCTAAATAAATGACAACCTAGCTATCTTGCAAAGTATAAGATTTGCCTACATGTATTTAAATTTATAGGAGGAGGGACACCTGAAATTGTAAGTCAATGAGTAGTTTATCCTCTTTTATGGAGGTAAACCATATACCCATTTTTGCCTTAGATTTAGGTCATGCCTTGGCCTTTGCCAAAGCTCCCTAGATTTAGGATATGAAGTTGTTATTTCTTTTTGGGGCTGTAAGAATAAATCCTCACCTCTTAGGCATTTCTACAATCTTGTGTTGTGGAATTATAAGCCCTAAATTTTAAATAAAAATTCAACTCAAATACGTAATTTTTCTCAATTTCAAAAATATAAAGCATAACCATAGGATAGTTTGGGATGCTCACTAGGCTTCCTAGTATCATGAGCATCTTCTACTTATCTCCTTTTTATTTCGATAATAACTCACTTCTTTTGATCAATCTCACTTGGTTTTCCAAAAATAACCAAATTGATTGATAGTCATATCTTTGAAATCATTGGAGATGATGACCATTTACCTTAATTAAGAGTATTCTTAAGGAATCTCATTCCTTAAGATGTAATTAACTATGGGGGCTTGCCTCCATAGAGAACTTAACAAACCCAGTTTAAAATAAACCATGCTTTACTTTTTCATGTAAAGTAGAGGAAGAATCTCTGGTACATTTGAAGACTCATTGTCCTTAAGAGTACTTATTAGGTTATTAGGTCCATTTTAGGATGGTGACTTTTATCTCTCAAGATAGTACATCATTCCTCAATGTCATACCCGATCACCCTAATAAGTATATATGTGGATCTACATAGTGTCCTGACACACACAACACATAAATTTTTATTATTTTTCAACTTCTCCCAAAAATAGAGAGTTTGAAGAAAATAAAACACCACAGATTCTTCTGACGACTCTAATTGGGAAGGTTCCTCTCTCCATCTTTGGTAAACGACCATTGTCTCCAAGTATCGATAGTAGATTTGTACTTCATATGAGTCTGATACTCTCATTATTTTCAGTTGGCACTTAGCTCATTTAATTCTTGAGCTAAGCTAGCCAACATCCCTTAGGTTTTAGGATCTCACTCCATGTAGGTCTTAAAACCCCTATTGGGTTTCCCAATAGGTGAAAATAAAATTCAACCAAAATAAATGACTAAAAAACTTATTGAATCTCCTTACCATCTCTAAGGTAAGGCAAGGTCCATTTCACGAATAAGAAAAATAAATCCTTCATAGAAATCTATCTTTTCAAAAGCACTTTTCCAAAATTTACATTATAAAATACTTTCACAAAACCTTTCACAAAATATATAACTCAACCCATCAAACAATTCTCATGATTGTTACATGTGAATCCTTTTCAAAACCAAAATCAAAAGCACATATGAACATCCTCATTCAATATACCCAAATTTATTGAATGAATATTTTATTCCTAAATAAAAAACAAAATCATCTTTCAAAAAGCACAAATTTAACACCCTCATTCAATACACCCAAATTTATTGAATGAAGATTTCATTTCCAAATAAAAATAAAAATTATCTTTCAAAAATAACAAATCCAAAATGAACATCTTCATTCAACATACCCAAATTTATTGAATGAAGATTTTATTTCCAAACTAAAATCAAAACCATCTTTCAAAAGCACAAATTTAAAATGAACATCTTCATTCAACATACCCAAATTTTCAAAAAGCGCAAACTTGAAAATTAACATCTTCATTCAATATATCCAAATTTATTGAAATGGACGTTTCATTTTCAAATAAAATCACACCATTTGAAACTTCACTCAACACATTCCACATGTGTTAAGTTGAAATTTCCTCTTCAAAAAAATCACACACAAAAATTTAATCATTGAAAAATAAAATATGATTGACTTCCATTTTACATATCTAAATTTGTTAAATGGTAATCTCTTTTGCAAAAAAAAAAAACATGAAAATCAAAATACATTGAAATTCCATTTGACATACCCAAATTTATCAAATGAGAATTTCATTTTTCAAAAACAAAATTATAAATAAATTAGATTCTATTTAACACACCATGCTTGTTAAATAAAAATCCCTCCTTTCAAAAATAAAATAAAACCAAATCACAAAAATCAAACACATTTGGATCCTTTATTTAGCATACCCAAATTTGCTAAGTAAAGATCCTCTTTTCAAAATCAAAAAAAAAAATCAAACACATTTTGGATCCTTTATTTAGCATACTCACATTTGCTAAGTAAAGATCCTCTTTTCAAAATCATAAAAATCAAACACATTTAGATTCTTTACTTAGCATACCTAAATTTTCTAAGTAAAGATCCTCTTTTAAAATCATAAAAATCAAACACATATGGATCCTTTATTTAGCATACCCAAATTTGCTAAGTAAATATCCTCTTTTTTAAAATCACAAAAATCAAAGACATTTGGATTCTTTATTTAGCATACCCAACTTTGTTAAATAAAGATCCTCTTTTCAAAATCAAATCATACAAAATTAAACACATTTGGATCCTTTATTTAACACACCTAAATTTGTTAAGAAAAGATCCTCTTTTCAAAATCATAAAAAAATAAAACACATTTGGATCCTTTATTTAGCATACTAAGTAAAGATCCTCTTTCAAAAAAAAATCACATTTGGATCTTTATTTAGCATAAATTTGCTAAGTAAAGATCCACTTTTCAAAATCAAATCACAAAAAACAAACACATTAGGATCCTTTATTTAGCATACCCAAATTTGCTAAGTAAAAAGCCTTTTTTTAAATCATAAAAATCAAACACATTTGGATTTTTATTTAGCATACCCAAATTTGTTAAGTAAAGATCCTTTTTTCAAAAATAAAAAAAAAATAAATTCACACATGAATCACATCATGGGAAAACAAGCAAAAGAAGAAAATTATTTTCAAACACTTCATTTAGCATACCCAAATTTGCTAAATAAGTAATCCAAAAATCAAAATTAAAATAAAATCAATTGACCCTCTATTTAACATACTCAAATTTGTTAAATAAATGGTCCCCAAGCATCAAATTCAAATATGAACCAATGGAAGCATAAAAAATCTCTTCAAAGTATTTGAACCCATTTCCAACACACACAATTTGTTGAAAGTGGATTCTAAACTCAAAAATCTCTTCTATAATTCATTAAAAATCTCTCTCCTCAATTCATTTGAGCACCACTTAACATATTCAAATTGTTGAGTGTGGGTTCAAATTCTAAATCAAATTAAAAAAATCAATAGAAAATTAAGACATAAAATTTGATTTGAGTTTATTTTTAAAAATTATAGAATTTTAACTCAGTTTCAGTCAGTTTTAAGCAAATTCAGTTTAGTATAAATGGGCGCTCAGAAGTATGTGTTTACTTTTCCCTTTAGGATTGATTTGTCCTTGGATCATGCCAGCCTCCCTCAAAATGACTTTGCCCATCTAATTCACTTTGACCGAGAATTCGAGGGGATCGAGATCACTTGTGAGGGGACAACCCTCACCACCATCAGTAGGAGTGTGGTGATTGGGTAGAGTCATCCATCGAGATGCCATCGATTATGAATTTCCTCACTAAAGGAAGGTGAGGTTCACAGTTGCCATAACTACAACAATAATGCCCTCATTTGCCCCTCCAAGGGCTAGCACTACTCACTCACCTTCTAAGGGAAGGCTACCCCTTCTGTGGATAGTACCTGAGATAGGGTCTAGTTCTCGTGCTACTCCACCCAACAAGACTTAGTGCCAAAATAAGAGCCGCAAGATCAAGTGGCATCATACTTGCATAGCCAAGGAGATAGAGGCAATCTCTCAGTGTGTAATAAAGGAGCCACCCAAGTTAGTTTCTCCTCTGACCACACAGAACAAATTTCATCCTCTTTTCGGATTTGATGGAGATAAAGATGTTAGGAGGATCGCAGTGTCACCTCCACATGCAGCCCATTATGAGGCTCCTACCATGGATAGGAGGAGGTCATATGCTGGCCTCAGAATAGTTCTGCACAGAGTTGGTGGGACTTATGGATGATCAGAGTCCGAAACCCAGTTTGATCTACGACCAATCATTCCTCACAATATGCATATATCAATAGAGAGGTGAGAGGCCGCAGTATCATATTACTAGAGAGAGGCAAGGTGAGCCGTGCTTCCTCCCTCATAGATTTCCCTGATCAACGTGATACCCATGTCAATCAAACTGATAGTATTTTATTGACTGGTATAACCCACATGGGAGGAGAGCTCTCACACAAAGAGAGTCATTGTTGTCTCCATCACTCTACTCCACTCCACATCTATCATTACCAATGCAAGTCCCATCTTTCATAGTTCCATCTAAATACATGAAGGCAACATCCGGGAAAAAGAAAGCCCCACTGATGATCTAGCTACTGCCAAGGGGTCCCATTTCATTTACACCACCAACTGAGCTGAAGATGAGCTCTCCTACTCGACCTCCTACTTCAGTTGTGGTGAAGAGGGAGTGCACCTCGTTATCATACCATGCCACCACCACACCATAGATCATGGAGATAGCAAGAAGTGAGGAGGAGGAGATAGTTTAGTTGCCCCTATGCCGATAGATCCTCCTAGGAGTAGCACTTCACCCATGGAAAATGATAGCCATAAGTATGTATCCTCAGCATAGTCCCTCACAAGGTTCCTCTAGTAAGAGGGGAGGTTAGATGTCTCTGTCATGAACATGATCCCACGTCGCCATGAGCATTTGTACTTGCACAGTTAGACCGTTCCCTGGATGACATCATAGCACAATATCTCATTAAGAAGAGAGAAATATTGTGGTATGACTGGTCTGACCTTGAGAAAGAAAAGGTTAGATTTGATCCCAATGAAGATGATTTGTTGAAAGACTCAGCAGGGGTGCATATGGTTGATACTAGAGGTTCTCCTTCGTGAATCGAGTTTGGAAGGTGTTGCGATCGAACAGATGATACAGCCTATTCGACCCAACACCTCCTCCAACAACTTAAACAAAAGGATGAGAAAATTGATAAAATGGGAAAGAGGCTCAAAGATTTGCTAACAATAATTCTAGCAATTCAGAATCAGACTCATGCATCACATCCTACCAAGATGGAGACTGATCAGCTTGAGTTCCTACATGTCCTGGATCAACCTAAGAGTTCTCCTCCGGTAGAGCAGGGCAACACTAGCATGTATTGGATAGTACATTTGTACAAGAAAAGGATATTAAACTCATGGTTGAACCATAAGTGAGAGAAGCATTGGTGCAAGCCCGAGATGGTTCATCAATTCCAAAGGGTAGACCCTACCTAGAAAAATTTGATGCTATCCAATATCCTAAGGGTTTTATGCCTCATTCTTTCAAGAGCTTTAATGGTAGCAAAAACTCACGCCAGTATATAATGCACTTTAGGGCCAGCTATTGCAATGTTGATGGCAAAGATGTGCTATTATTCCATCTTTTTGTCAGCAGTTTAGCCAGCATAGCTTTTGATTGGTATGTTGAACTCCCCAATTGTTTGGTGAAGACTTTTGCTGAGTTGGAGCAACTCTTTATTAAGAGGTTTTGGAGCTCAGAAAGGGTATAAGTGATTATAGCACAACAACACCGTGAGTCCTCATTGAGTATATTCTCAGATGGCACAATTTGAGTATGAAATGCAAACCGCAATTGTCTAAATAGCATGTCATTAAAATTCTACTAAATAGTATTCATGGCTCGATCACCTTCATGCTCAAAAGGTTTCACCATCAAGACATTTGAGAAGCTAATCAACAAGGCAGTTAGTTTACAAAGAAAGGCCAAATAGTTGCCTTTTCTAGATCAGTCAGTGAAGCCAAAGCCGCATAAAGCTTATGAAGAAGCTAGGGGCAGTAGCAGCAGTGGATAAAGGGAAGCAACCGGCCATGGATCAGCATGAGAGACCTTGTGCTCCATAGCCTTCACTTCCACTTCCTTTACCACCACCTTGGCCATCATATTCTCTCATGGCCTTCTCACCTCCTCCTCACCATACTCACAAGAATACATATACCGCCGTAGCTATCCACCTACTCTTTTGGATAAATTAAACAAACCTTATTCATTTAAGAGGGAGGTATAAAAAATCATTAAGAACCTCTTAAAGAAACTTGAGTTTTAGCTACCCGAGCCTATGAAGCCAGAAGAAGTGGGCAAGAGTAATGATCCCAACTTGTGCCCCGACCACCACATGTTATGCCATGTTTTGGAGGATTGCTTTACATTCAAGGGTTGGCTTGAGCATAGCTACAAGACAGGAACCATAGTTACCCCTAAGGAATATTTGATTGAACAACCATTCCATCTTGTTAGAGTAATCCTTGGGGATACATGTGATCCTCTCAAAATAAAAGAAGGTTGGGATATCTCTTTATCCCAAACCTCTAAAAAGATTATTTCAAAAAATAAGAAACTTTCTTTGCAGGTGCTTGAGGTAGCTCAAACCTCCAACATCAAGGAAGGTTCGCAAGTTGCCAAAGATAACTTGGGGAAAGTGGGAGCTCAAGACTCAGCACTACTGTCCTGAGATAGCCAAGTAGCGTAATCACCAACCAAGCCCAGCCTCCATTCCACTGTTGCAGTTACTACCTCAGTAAGAACTTCTACTTCAGCTAGCTCTTCTTCTATTAAACATGTTGTATCGGTAGATGATGGCATAAAATCCCTTACCCCACTTACTTTACTAGATTTCTACTATGTACCTCCTTCTAAATGTAAGAAATTGAGGAATAAAGCTAGCTTGAATTACATCTGTGTCACTTTTGATCGGTTGTCTGAATCTATTCTTTTAGAAAACTCTTCAAGTTTCAATAATTATAACAACTCTAATCTTACTTTTTTTAATTCAGAGATGGGATTTCTTTCACTAAATAATGTGAATTCACCTCTTGAGATAGATTTGGAATCATCTTATTTTGAGGGTCTTATAAGAGAAGTTATAGGTATACCTGATGAGTAGGTAGAATCTTCCACTAACCCCCACAAGAGATCAGTCAACCTCCATAGTGGCAAGGTTCTACCTCCTAGGGAAGCACCTCAAGATAAGGGAAAATAAGTCATTGGTTCAAATGAGTAAGAAGCCCCTCCACAAGATGCTCCACCCATGGACATGCTTGTGGAGGACTAGCCCAGAGTTGATTATAATGTCCTCACTTAAAAAAATTTCAACTAAACAAAGTATATATGATGCCCTTATCTTATCCAAAGAGATAAGGGAATCATTAATCAAGGCCCTTCTTGATCTAGAAATAAGCTTAGCTCAGTTGACCATTATTGGAGAGGAGGCACATTATTCAAGAGAAGCCCAGGGAATTACATTCATTGACGAAGACCTTCTTCTAGGAGAAATGGAGCACAACTGCCCACTCTATATTATAGTGGATATAGGAAGATTTAGACTTTTCAAAGTTTTGGTTGATACAGGTGCATTGGTGAACATTATGAGCCTAAAAATCCTTGCTTATTTTAGAATTGACATCTCTAGGCTCTGAGAATATCAGATGATATTGAGAGAATTCAATGAACAAGGTGAGAGGGCTTTAGATTTTGTAGTATTATCTTTGGAAATAGGTGATTGAAAAATAAAAGCCAAATTATATATAATTGAATCAAATACATCGTTCACTACTTTGCTCAGTAGGCCTTGGATACATCAAAATAAGATGATTCCATCCTCTCTTCATTAGTGCATCAAGTTTCAAAAAGATGGGATCGAATACTGTGTTAAAGGAGATGAAAAGCCATTTTCAGTTAAAGAGGTTGAAATATATGAAGATGCGACCTACTATCTTCCTAAAAATCAAAATTTCTATTCTCGTGAGCTTGGTCAATATTCAAATATACAAGAAAAAAAAAAGATAAAGGAAAGTACAAGTGAGCGAGAAAGAGACACCAAGGAAGCAGTAGAGTTGCAAGTTACATTCCACCCATAGTTTGTTCCTTCATACAGTCATATGGGTAGGATGACTTGAGCTCCACCAGGCAGAGGCAGATCCAGAGGTAGGTCTAGAGGTGGAAGACCCCCTGGTTGGCAACCAACCAATAGTGGTCATGTTCCAGTTCACAAGAGTACTCCTGCTATTCACATAGACTTAGAATCCTGCTCGAAGGATGAGTCTCATGTGATTAGCATACCATCCAACCCTCTCGTGGTCTCATTGAGGTGACTCAGCTGAGACAAGACCAGCCTCCAAGCAAAGCATAAATGTATTCAATCAAGTTATGTAAAACCATTAGGCAAATTGGGAACTTTAGCTCTAACCTCACTTTCTCTCAAAAGTTGAAGGTTTAGTAGTTAAGGAAGCCCCTCTTCCATGATCAAGCCAAAGAGATTCCTATTGGGATCATCATCCTCAAGTCCGAAGCGATGTAGAACTTGAGGATAATTCATATAAAGATTTAATGGAATTATCTTTTGATTGGTACTCGCCTTGTGTTTATAATTTTATAAAGAAAGGTTTTGTTCCTTACACATGGTTCAGGCACAAGTTGAAGTACTTTGAGAAGCTGTGGGACAACAAAGGCAAGAATGCACAATCAAGAGTAAGACTAGGATTCGATATAGTGGGTCTAGTCGATGTTGATGATTACTACTTAGTTGTCACCAATCATCTGGAGTCTGATAGGTTCTTCTCAAACCACACTAACTCTTATGAGGAGGTGTGTTTAGAAACTTTAGATGATCCTGATGATCTTCAAATCAAAGATGCACCTCCAAAATTTGAAGAAGAATCCATTCAACTATTGACAAGCTCAAAGAAATCAACCTCTGAAGAAAGATCCACACCACATACATCAGTTCTCTATGAATGAAGAAGAAACCAATGACTTAGTTAGGCTATTGACTAAGTTTAAGGACTTTGCATGGAGCTATGAAGAGATGCCTGATTATCTCAACATAGTCCACAAACTAAGCAATAGATCTAACGCTAACCCTATCAAGCAAGCTCTAGACGCATGCAATTAGAAATTAAACAATGTCATTTCTAAGTCAAGAAATTGATCGATGTTGGTTTATCAAGGAAGAAAAATACTCTACCGGTTAGCTGTCATCCAGTTAAGAAGAAGAATGGCCAAATTCACATATGCGTCAATTTCAGGGACTTAAATAAGGCATGTCCTAATGATGAATTTTCACTTCCTATACTAATTAATGGTGGACATTGCCTCATCTCATGCAATATCTCCTTCATGGATGGGTCATTTAGCTACAACCAAATTAAGATGGCCCCGAGGATGAAAGAATAATGCTTTTAAACCCCGATCAATCTATTATTATAAGGTCATGCCTTTCAGCGTTAAAAAAATGTCGGTGCTACATACCAGCGGGCCATGACTCAAATCTTCAATGAACTCATTCATCATCAAGTTGAATGCTATGTTGATGATCTAGTAGTCAAAAGTAAAGAAAAGGAAGACCATCTCTTGACTTGAGAGTAGTTTTTGAATGGTTAAGATAATTCAACCTCAAAATGAATCCTCAAGTGTGCAAAAGCTTTCAAGAAATTTCCTTGGGTTTGTTGTCTGACATCGAGGAATAGAAATAGACCCATAAAAGATCATAGCTATCATAAAAATTCCATTCCTTAAAAGTCTAACCCAACTTAGATCATTCCAAGGGTAGTTGGCATATTTAAGATGCTTTATCTTTAACCTACCAGAAAGATGCAAGCCATTTTCAGCACTTGTCAAAAGGACACCAAGTTCAAGTGGGATGACAAGTGTGAGCATGCTCTTGAAGACATCAAGCAGTATTTGGTGAAGCTTCCAGTTCTAGTAGCCCCTATCCCAAGCAAGCCACTCATCCTCTACACTGCTGCATTGGACAACTCCCTCGACACTTTGTTATCCCAAGCCAATGACGAAGGGAAGGAGAGCACTCTCTACTACCTCAGCCATCGTCTGATCCCTATTAAAGCAAACTACCCACCTATTGAGAAACATTGCCTAGCTTTAATCTTTACATCCCAAAAGCTATGGCACTATATGCTTTCTCATAAGGTGAACTTGATTTCAAGAATCAATCCACTATTATCTCATGACATGGCGATGTTATCTGGCACGCGTTGGTCCATGATTTTCATAGTTGATATCACATCTACTCTTCCATAGTGAAAGGACAGAACTAGGATTTCTAGCAAAGACACCCACTTGCTAATTCTCCGCTTAGTGATGACCTCCCGATAAACAAATCATGAACTTAGGGACACAAGCATCGAGATGCATTTTGATGGTGCGGCTTCCTTTCAAAAGGAGAAGAACCACAATCTACTCTTCCAAGGAAGGAAGTTGTATGAATCATTCTCTTAACTCCAGACCACAATGTGATGAAATTCTCATACTATCTCTCCAATCCATGCCATAATAATGAAGCTGAGTATGAGGCTTTGATTACCAGTCTGGAATTAACTATCACAGTCTATGTCAAAAGCATCAACATTTATAAGGATTTTCAGCTGGACATCAACCATATTGTTGGATCCTATAAGGTTCTAAAACCCAAGCTTCCTCAATACCATGAGTACACCTGAAGTTATTGGCCCAAATTCCTGAGGTCACTATCTACAAGGTTCCTCGGGGAGAAAATGCAGTAGCAGATGCTTTGGCTAAACTAGTCAAGGAACTGACATGTCAGGATGATGAGTTCATATTAATAAGAGTCCAAAATAGATAAGTATTACCCTTTATTGATGTTAAACTCATCAAGAGACTCTCTCTTGAAGGGGAGGTTGTCGTTACCAAAAATGACGATGAGTTAGATTGGAGGCAACCATTCATGGATTACCTAAACACAGGCAAACTACCTCAAGAGAAATCATAAGCCCATCAATTGAAGTAGAGAGCCCTCTCTTATGCTCTCATGGATGGCACCTTATACCGACAATCTTTTGATCAAATGTGGTTACATTGTTTAGAAAAACATGAAGCTCGTAAGATCATGACTGAGGTACATTTAGGCCTATGTGATGCACATCAATCTGATCTGAAGATGAAGGCAAAGATCAAAATACTAAGATACTTTGAGTCTATGATGATTACAGATTGCATGGATGTAGCTAGGAGATGCTGCCAATGTCTGGTACACTGTGTAGTCCTACATCAACCACCCAACATTCTACATCCTACCTTGGCCTCATGGCCATTTGAGTGTTGGAGTACCGACATAGTGGGTATGATTGATCCTCCTTCTAAGGGTCACCATCATTCAGCTACCACCAACTACTTTCCAAGTGTGGAGGCAATCCCACTCAGAGGTCACAGCCTTACATGTGCTTCAATTTTTTTAGAACCATATCATATAAAGTTCGGTGCCTCGATGAATTATATCCGATAATGGTACTGCATTCAAGAGCACCAAAATCAACAGCTTTGCCTAAAGGCATAGCATACATTTGAGATATTCTATCATCTACCACCACCCAAGGGCAAACAATCTAGCAGAAGCATTCAATAAAACTCTCATTCAAATACTAAAGAATACACTCGATGACAATAAAAGATAGTGACATGAGCAGTTGGTTGAAGCTTTGTGGGCCTACCGCACCATATATAGAACTCCAACTCAATCTACCCTTTTTTTCTTAGTGTGTAGGTCCAAACTCATTCTACTATTAAAAGTCTAACTCCTATTATTAAGGATAGATGCAAAGATCACTATAAAGAAAATACCAATGAGGTAAGAGCTTGAAGGTTTGGAGGAGATGCCTAATGCTAACCTCAAGTTATACAAAGCCAAAATGATTCAAGCTCACAACAAGCTAGTCTGCTCTAGAAATTTTCAAGTAGGAGAACTTATTGTAGTTCTAAGAAGGCCAATTGTTGCCCATCAAAAGATGGGAGGCATGTTTGAACCTACTTGGGAAGGCCCTTTTGTCATAGAGAAGGCCTACCAAAGAGGATCTTATCAACTTATCAATTATAAAGAAGAATGTCTGATGCTTCTAATCAATGGGCTCTATTTAAAGAAATACTATCCATGAAATCATGTTTGAAAATAATTAATCTTTAAAAATTCCATTCCAATTCATCAAAACATTCTCTTCATTTGAAACATTATTTATTTGCCTGTGAATCCGCCACGATGTGTTTAGGATAGGTGTAAGAGAACTTAAGCGGCATCTTATTCCTTCTTTAGCAACACAAACACAAATTAAACAAAATTTCTCCAGTGCTACTAGAGTAGATGAAAGAGAACTTGAGAGGCATCCTATTTCAACTTGCACAACTAAGTTAGTGTAAGAGGACCCAAGCAGCATCCTTTCTTGGTGGGATCACAACTGCCATCTGTGGCACCATTTGATCAACTTTAAAGCATGTTTTAGGATAGGTGTAAGAGAACCCAAGCGACATCCTATCCTCCTTAAACAAATACACATATGTTTCATCTCGGGTTATTTTTATGTGGGAGCAAGCTCTCTGTGGAACTCACTCATTAGCTACTCTAGGTCGGGCAGACATACTACCTCGCTAGTGTGTCACCTCAATAGTCACTTCTTTTGGAAGATGTGAGTCCCCACGCTTTCTTCCTGACCTGATCATTGCAAGCTAAAGAGTGCCTTATTAGTTTGGTGGACTTTACTACTCGACTACTGAACTGCCTCATGTTGACTTTATTTAAGAGGATGTAAGCCTACACGCTTTCTTCTTGAGCTAGCCATCATGCACTAACTAGGTCGAGTATATTTGAGGTTTGGGATAAGTCTCCTAGTGACTCCTTTTCTCTAGACTACTTTTGATTTGATATAAGTCCCCCAATGGTATTCACTCAGTAGTCGCCAGTCGATAGACTCGAGCCAAAAATGACATCCCTCAAGTAGTTCTATTGTAGGAAGATGTGAGTCCCTGATGCTTTTTTCCTAGGCTGATTATTGCAAACCAATAGGCACCTTATGTTGGTTGGTTATCGCCATGCTGATGATAACCCACCCAGCGGATACACCACTCTTGGCAGATGTGAGTCCCCGCACTTTTTTCTTGAGTTGGTTGTCGAATATTTGTAGGCTTTCTTTTGCAGGGTCTTGGATAAAGCCTTTATCAGCACCTCCCCTATGGGCAATCTATTTGGATCACATCATTTGTGACCCCATTTAGACACTGTTGACCTCATTTTTGAAAGAGGTCATTTTAGCAATAAAAAAAATCTCAAGTTCATATAGGAATTTCCTAATTCACTATTCAAAGTCACTGTGCCTAGTAACTTAAGAAATGTATTTTGAGCTAAATCCAATCTACTTAGTTTAATGAGAAATAAAATGTAGCATCCAACATAAATTAAATCAAGTAATTCAATGAAAATAAAATAAAAGTTCAAAGTCAAACCTAAAGTCAAATCTAGTCAACCTAGGATTGACCTAAGTGGGCCCACTTAGTCAAGTTAACCCACTAAATTTGACCAAATCAAATTATCAAAAATAATTTAAGTGATCAAATAAATATGTTTAATCCTAATTATATAGAAATTTGAGTCCATTAAGGCCAAGATTAGGTAAATTAAATTCCTTAAGTCAAAATGACCTAAATAGGCTACATTGAACTCAAACCCAAGGAAAATTAAAATAAACCCAATATGATTGTCTTAAATCATTTGGAGATAACGATGGGACATAACCCAATTCCCCATTAGGTGTAATTGGGTCAAAAGAGTCATTTGACCCATGTAAAATCAAGATTAATTCACTTAACCCCATTTAGGTTAAGTGAATTAAATAAAAAGAAATTAATGGGGAAGCAATTAAAATGTTTTAGAAACTTTGGTTAACTACTAATAAAACCTTTTAATTACTTCATGCTAAGCTTCAAAAGGGAAGAATCCAAGTACAAAGTCAAAGAAAAACTATGGAAAATGAAAAATACTATAAAGCAAAATGCCATTTGCCTAGCTTCTTCCCCTCCACCTCTTCATTTGAAACAGGTGGAGGATGAGGAAGCATGGCCAGCCTCCAAAGTTTCTATCAACCTAGCAATTCAAACAAAGCAATTTAAAGGAACTCACACCATAAGGAAATCCAACATAAACAATAAAAAAGTCTAATTGAGATTCCATTACCTTCATCAGTGAAAATTGAAACCAAAGCACCCCTTCCCCACTCCTAAGTCACAGGAAAACCATCAAAATTGAAGAAGCATAGCTTGGTCTAGAGATCACATAAGGAATTGATCCAATTCCTTTGCACAAATTCTTCAACCTTGAGAATCAATCAATCACTCAAGACCCAAAGAAATAAGATATCCATTATGACCCCTTTATTTTCAAAGCTTTTCTCCTTAGTCATTTTCACATGTTTGATCTCAAGTGAGATCAAGCCATATGGATTGAAAGAAGAGCTTTCAACAATCATGTAGCAATTGAAATTGTGTGATTTCGTTGCCTATATCAAAAGATATTAGCCAAATACTTTGGATGGTCCTTGGCTCTCGCAAGAATCAAAAGAGATGATCTCTCTGTCATTCGATCCATGTATCTGGATCGGACAACCAAGATCTAGGGATGATTGATTTTACCTTTAGGAATCGAAATCGATTTCGACCGAATCTTCGATCGCAACCCAGATCATCCTATAATCTCGATGACACGCCATGCGGCTCCATGCGCACTACCCATGTGTGCCATACGAGGGATGCGCATGCGCTGCGCATGGCACAGATCCCTCATGGACCTCACTTAAACTAATAAAGTTTAATTAATTAAGAAAATATAGAAAACTTTAGAAATTCATAGAAAATTAAAGAAAAATCAAAATATCACAAATAAAAACTCTGTAGATTAATCTTGATGAGAGGAATCCGTAGAAATTAAAATCAACAATTTTTATTAGATATTTTTTCTTTAATTTGGTTGAATTAAAACATTAAATCCTAATTACTCTCAAATTAATAATCTAATTAATTTGAAACTTTGGAGAAATAAAATTAAGCATAAAACACACTTTAAATGAATTTTTGGAGATTTAATTCTTTAAATTTAATAGAAATTAAAATTTTGTATGCATAACATTTAAATTAATTAAATTAATTCATCCTTAATGAAATAACTAAGGAATTTTCATCAAATATCCTTAAATCATCTTAATAAACATTAATGAACATTAGAACACTAATTAAATTTAATTAAACCTATTTGAACCTAATAAATCACTAATTAACTTAATTAGGTAATTAAATAAATTAAATAATTTAATTAAATAACATGAACTTAAATAAATCATAGTAAATCAACTAGTTAACCAAAAATTTGAATAAACTCTTATTGGAAAGGTATTTTAGTGAAGAATAAGTAAAAAATAAAATCCCTTAATAAATCTTAATAAATTAGGCTTAATTTAGGTTTTAATGAAATATTTAAAATTTTAATTCCACCCTAATTACATATCTAATCAAGCTGAAACTTTAGGAATATAAAATTAGCACGTAACCCTACTTGTTAGAAATATTTTAAGTATGAATAATCTCTGGATTAGGAGTTCCTAAATTTCTAAATTCTTATGTCAATGTCAATCAAATTTTAGGTTAAGGAAATTAATTAATCTATTAAATAAAATAGTAATTAAAACAATCCCAATCAAACATTAAAAAACTATTCAGAAACTTCTCAAAATTTCCTATGTCAATCAAAGTAATAAAATCCAATCTTAGGATAATGAAATAAAATCTTATGTTAACAAAAGTTATTAATTAACTTAAACCTTAACCTTTGAATCAATAAAATTTAATAAAGCTACTCATCTCTAATGAATTTAAAGAATGAATCTAAAATTTAGGTTAATTAAATCTGGTCAAATAATTAACTTGAGTGCTTTAGGTTAAGAATAATACATAAATAATATTAAGTCAAAAATTCTAATTCATATTAATAAACTTAAACCATAAGCTTAAAAATCCATGATTTATATAACTTAAGTTAAATTGAATGAAATAAAAGTTTAATCTAAACTCTTTAAATTAACATGAACCAATTCAAATGAAATCCACATAGCTTAATTCAAAATGAAACAAATCAAACAAAATAATTCAAACAAATGAAATAACATAAATCCAAACATAAATAACATCAAATAGATTAATTAAGAAACTTAAGGATCTTAGTTAGACTTTTGAAAACTTCATTAGGATTTAGGATGTGAAATAAAGTGAATTTCACCTAAAAATAAAATTTATTCTATTTCTCATTCTTGAAAACCTATACTACCTTAACAAAATAAAATGGAATAAAAATGGGAATTAAATCATTAAACTATTTGAACTGAAACCACTCAAAGGTAAAAATTAAATAAAATTCAAACTTCAAATTGAAACTTGAACTTAAAGCAACAAAGCCTTACCACATAAACCCCTCTTTCACACACTAGATCATTTTAGTCAGACTCTAGATCTAGATCATTTTATGATTTTCTTTAATCTCAGATATGTTATGTTGTGCTTCACATGTCTATGTGGTGTATTATTTTAGACTAGATGCTAGGCTTATTGTTCATTATAGATGTAGGCATTCTTTCTAGATTTAACACTATTTTCTGGGGTATGTTAAAGGGATCTTGTAATAAATAAATCATAAAATTATTGTTTGCTTGGTGCTGAAAATCCCTTAACATAGTCCATAGACAGTGGCTTGGCAAGCAACTAATGCTAAGCTGTATGTTTGTGAAATATAAACTTTATGTTTGTGTATTTCCTAACATCTATTTTATAGGCTTAGATTTCTTTTGAATTTTAAATGTAAATTTGAGCTTAGAATTAGGTTAGGATCTATGGGGTCTAGGATTAGAAGGAGTTGACCCAACCAAGTGATGGTGTGGTTGTCCCCTATGGAGCCGAATGGATGTATCTGAAGAAGGAGACTTTTTTTTGGAAAGAAGACCTATAGATCTAAACTTGTAGTTCTAGGCTAGGTTGTATAAGGGCAAACTCATGCCCATTTTTTTCTTCTTTGGGTGTATAAGCACAGTGCATTAGCTTTTATCTTATATAATTTAATTTTCTTTGATTTATTTTGGGTGTGTAATAGAAACAACATGATTTTCTTAGATTTCTTTTTACGCTATATTTGTGTTGTGATGAATGTCTGGATGTAGGCTCATAGGATAAACCAAATTTTCTACCCAACTAAATCAATTAAAACATTAAAATAAATACAACTCCTAATCTTCATATAAATGCCTAGGTATAAAAGCAAGATAAAATATGTAGCAACCCCTTAGATGTTTTAAATCATGCATAATCATATTGTTTCACTCTTGATTAATGAAGGGCTTCCATCCTTGCTGAGAGAACTTTTTGACCTTTGAGAGCATATGATGGAAGTACACCTTCTATTTTGATTTGGCCCATAACCCTTTTTGTAATTGCATGCATTAGGCATGAAATGTATACTTACAAAATGAATCTTGAGTCAAAATTTATTAAAATCTAAAAATATGCATTAGTTAGATGCATCCTCATGCCTTACATGATCTTAGGGATCAGGGAGTGAGTCTAGGTTCATAAATTTCTTTCCTAAAAATGTAATAGCCTAGGCATCTTGCATTCATGAGACTTAACTTCATGAATTTAAATGTGCTTAGGTGGTGTTAGCTGGTAGCCTTCTCTATATATGTTGTAAGTCTAAAAGAGTCAGTGATAGGCTAGTTCTCTCAGGTGAGGAGAATGGCTAATGATTCCCAAAGATAGAATTAGGTTGAGCATTTAACATGTGTTAGAAGCACCTATAGACTGGGCTATGATGCAACCTTTTTAGGGATAAGTCTTCAACCCTAGGCATTTCTGCAATCTTGTGCTGCTAGAATCTAAGCCCTAGATTTCTAAGAAAATGATAACTCAAAATCTAAAATTAAATCCCAAATTTGAAGCCCAATCATAGGATAGTTGAAATGTCTACTAGGTATCCCAATATCAATAAACATTTTCTACTCTTTCCCATTTGACTTGAAAAATAACTCTCTCCAATTTGGACCTCTCCTAATTGAATTTCCAAAATCAATCCTTTGAAAGCTACCTTAGTAGTCTTTAGAATAACCACTTATTTCTTTAATTAGAGTATTCTTAGAAGAGACCCTTCCTAAGATGTAATTAACTATGAGGCTTACCTTTATAAACCATGATCCCGTGATAAAATAAACCTGTTCTACTTTTTCCATGTAGTTCGGAGAAAATACTACATAAAAGATTAGAGTCTTTTATTGAAATGATCAATCCATTAGAGAGCATATTTATCTTTGAGATAATATGTTTATTCCTTAATCATATTTGGTCATCTAAATAAAATATTTCTAAACTCTATATGGTGTCATTAATTTTCTATATTCCAGAGAAAACACCAACATATTTTCTAGCCGCTGAGGAATGATTCCTCTCACCATCTTTAGAAATAGATGGTTATTTCTATATATCGATAGTGTACTAGTGTAAATCACCAATCATGATTGCCTTTCTTTCCATTGGATATTTTTCAATATCATCCTTGGTTGAATTTATCCAACATCTAGAAATAAAATCAAAAATAAGAGAGAGAGAGAGAGAGAGAGAGAGAGAGAGAGAGAGAGAGAGAATCTTGGCCATATTATTGATTAAAATATCCTGATAGGTAAAAAAATTATTTTGACCATATTTTGGCTATTTTATAATTTTAATAAAATTAATTTTGTCTCTAAAAAAAGGAAAATGGTTGGCCAGTTGATCTTTGCAGCCACTTTTAGCATTAGCTTTTCTCGCTGACAATAGCAAGTTACCTGATGGCTCCATCATCAAATTTGGGGTTGGATTTGAAAACCTCAACATTACTATCAATAGAGTGACTCTTGCTCCTATTGCTGAGGCAACTCTGAAAAATAAGCAACCTATTCTAGAATTTTCTAGTATTTTTCTCCTGATCTTGTTGAGGATAGGATGCTTACTAGCCAGACTGTTGAGAGGGTCCAAAAGGGACATGTTCAAAAGAGATCAAAGCTACCTATTTCAGAGGCAGTTTCTACTCTAGTTCCCTTTAGCACCTTTGAAGTAGGTTCCACCTCTAAAACATCTAAAATGACCAAAAGTCAAAAGAAAAATAGAGGGAGGAGACTCAAGAGGATAGCTCTTAGGGAGAGGAAGTAGAGAGATATGCTAGACATGGAGCTAGCTATGAAGAGGGATGGATATACTCTTCCTGACACTTCCCCACTCTTAGGTGGAAGCAGATTCTACCCTTAATCTGTTGCCCTAGAGGAGGAGGATGAGATGAGGATTTCTAGTTCTCCACCCCATCCTTCCATCCATTCTGAAAAGAAAAGCTTTAAGTAAGTAAATAGGGAATCCCAAGGTCAACTTCACCAAACCTTACACAGGATTTCTAGATCTTCTTCCTACACTAAAGAAGATCTACTGAGAGCCATGAAGCATTTGGCTTTTCAAAATATAGCTATAATTCTTTCAAGAAAACCTACCACCTTCCATCATCAAAGGGAAGGGAGGGCAGTCATGTCTGATAATAGGAAACCTACTCACCCTATGCCTATCATATCAGGGCGATATTCTCATTCTGTGCACTCACTTACATCGCATAGAGATCAATCTACTAGGTAAAAAGTGATAGGACATTTCCTAAGAAAAGGAATAAAGGGTTTATATTAGGAAAGTCCTTTTTACTTCTGAGCATAGAATTCCTTCACCACCTTAACCTTCTTTACCAATAGAGAGATCTTTTGTCAGGCCTAGTTTAAATGTGCCTCTATTTTCATCACTAAATCTTCAAGCTAAGGTACATTCATTAGATATTCCCAGTAAGGGAATGGATTCTTCTCATCCATCTCCTTATGTCAAGGAAATTACTTATGATAGACACTTAAACCTAGGAGCCTTCCTTATAGTATCCTTACATCTCAGGAGAAAGTGAATGAATTACTTGAAGTAAAGCTAATGGAAATTGGAGAACCAATAGATTTCATCTTAGATAGTAATGGTGTTCCACTCTCTTTATCCAAAGAAGAGATGGAAAACATTATTAAATAAGATAAAGAAAAAGAAAAATTGAAAACAAGTTTTGAATATTTTGATCATGAGTAAGATGACCTATTGGATGATGATTTAGGGTTTTCAGTAGCATATATCTACATGATGGACACAAATCATGTAAAAGAGTAGGAAGAGACACAAGAAGACCCTTCTTTAGCCTCAACCTAGTATCTTATCCTTCAACTTCGAAAGAAGGATGAGAAAATTAATTCTATGAATAAGAAGATGTAAGAGATGATTGTTACCATGCAATCACTCCAAAGTATGATTCCATCTTCTTCTAGATCCCATCAGATTAAGCATTCAAATTCACTCCTTCCTACCAATGATTTGTGCTCCATTTTGGAAGAGTATCGACAAAAATCAAAACCTATAGTTATAGAACCTTCCAACATTGAACTAAAGACATTGATTGAACAGTAGATGAAATAAGCATTTGCGCAAACATGGGGCACAACTCTGACTCCAATGGGTAGACCATGCCCTGGGGAGTTTGATTACATTCCTTATCCAAAAGGGTTTATGTCTCTATCTTTCAATGTATTTGATAAGTGTGGAAATCCTAAGTAGCACTTGGCTCACTTCTATGCAAGTTGTATAATGAGGGAGATGCTCTTATTTAGATAGTTCGAGCTTGAGGAGTTGTTTTCACCGGTATGTTGATTTTAAATGATTGGTGCACTTTCATCTAATTAGAATAGATATTTGTGAAGAGATTCATAGGTGTTTAGCATCATGTTATTGTAGGAGACCTAGTGGTAGCACATCAGAAGCCAAGAGAGTCTCTGGTAGATTATATCCTTAGATGGAGAATCCTGCTTAAAATGAGCCTTAGTTACAAGAGCAACATGCGTAGAGATCCTCCTCATGAACATACATGGCCCTATAACCTTCCTGCTCAAAGGATTTACTATTAAAACCTTTGAAAAACTTTTGAATAAAGCCTCTAGTTTACAAGATGAAGCTCCTAGGATGTCTTTCTTAAAAGACCATTCTGAGTCATCCAAGCCTAAGAAGCCTTTAGAAAAAAGAGCATGAAATGTCTCTGTAGTGGATAGAGGGAAAATTCCTATGCAAGTACAATGAGAGCGAGCTTTCTTATGACCACCATAAGCGTAAGTCATCATTCTTAGAATTTTCCAACTAGCTCTTTCTAAAAGGATGAACTATACTTATTCCTTTAAGAAAGAGGAGTGAAAAAATTTTCAAAATCTGAAAAAGCCATACTTTAAACTCCTGACCAGAAAGGAGGTAGGAAAAGTAAATGATCCCAATTATTGCCCATATCATCAGATGTTGGGGCATACCATTGAGGATTGCTTTTCTTTCAAAGATTATCTTGAAAGAAATTTTAAGAAGGGATTGGTGACTATTCCAAAGGAGTACCTTATGGACCCTGGACAAGGGTCCATTAAGGTTATAACATGTAGTTCTTCTTCCAATTCTTCATTTCAAAATGAATGGGATATAACTTTATCTCATTCTACAAAGAAACATATAATGAAAATTTTAAAACGTGCCATGTAGATCAGTCGACTTGAGGTGATCACCGTGATCCACTGAGTCTAGTATGAGTTCCACCTCAGCCTAGTTCAACATTTTCAATAACACAGAAAATCAAAAAGTGTGGGGAGGGAGAGACATTTGTCTAGTGATAGAACTTTGTATGATAAAGATGAAAGGTCAGTACTATATAAGCCTTTATCTTTCTGTACTTATTTTTAAAAAATGAATAAAAAATCTATCTATGATGACATTTCTTACATTCATGCTATTTTGATGAAAATGAGAATGAAAATATTAAAAATTAAATATCAAAAGAAGAATCTCATGATGTTTTACATGACTCGGTCGAAACTTACATGGAAGATTTGCATGGTGACCCACTTATCATAGATAGAAGTGTCATCATCAAAAAGGATGGTCAAAATGAGAAGTTGATTCAAACCTTGGATATGTAAATCTCTGTAGTGGAAGAGTTTGGCTGCCTCATTTACCTCCTCCTCAAGAAAAAGGAAAGAAAATCATGGATGAAAACCCAAGTTTAGATTCCTTACTTAAAAAAGATACCAGCATAATAAAGGTTCCCAAAGTAGATTATAATCCATGCTAGATTAAGCATTTATGATGCTCTTGTTCTTTCAAAAGAAATGAGAGAGTCACTAGTACAGACTTTACTTAACCCAAAGATATGTCTCACTCAACTAGTAGCTTCTTTCTCATAAGAGGTTTATTACTTTAATAAGATCCAAGAGTTACTTTCTTTGATGAGCATCTACTTTTGGGAACCAGTGACCATAACCGTCCTCTCTATATTATTGGAAAAATTAAAAATATAGATTGTCAAGAGTTCTAGTAGATCCTGGTGCATCTATTAACATCATGAACTATAGAACATTGGCATTCTTAAAATTGATAGTAGAAGACTTAGCTCTGATAAGATGTTGTTAAGGGCTTTAATAAAATAGGTGAAAAGCTTTAGGTTCAATCACTCTATTATTAAAAATAGAAGGATTGAAAATTAAAGCTAAATTTCACATTATAGATTCAGAAACTTCCTTTAATGCTCTCTAGGCAGACCTTGGATCCATGAGTATAGAATGGTTCCATCTTCACTCCACTAGTGTATTAAGTACACAAGGGATGGAGTGGAATATGTTAAATAAGGAGATATACAACCATTTTCTATTCATGAGATTGAGCTCTATGAAGATGCTATTTACATGCCTAAGAAACCTAGATTTGATTCTATGAAATAAATCAATAATGAAAGATGAAAAGAAAAAATAAAAGAAGAAAGAAGAAAAGAAAAGGAGGAAAAAGAAAAGAAAAAAGAACCTCCAATAATTCATATTGATTTGGAATCACTAGATGAAGAATCCCATCATAGAAATGCTTCAATAAAGTTTGAGATTTCTTAGAATCGAATCGATGAGGAAGAAATCAAAACATTAAAGGAAGAGTCTAACTATCCACATATGAAAAATTAAAAAATTATGTGGATACTTTAACTTTGACCTCTAAATCAAAATAAAATATCTCAATTAGAGGTCAAAGTAGCCCTAACTTATCGGAGAAGTGAGGAAAAAAATTTTATTCTATACTTTATCCTTCAAGCTCGAAGGAGATGTAAAGCTTGAAGAACCATCTTTCAATGAAATAATAGAACTTTTTTTTTGGTATTTGACTTGTGTAAAGAATTGAAACATGGTTTTATCACAAATGTTTGGCCCAAAGATAAAGCCCAATGCATGGAGAGCTTATGGAATGAAAAAACATAGAAATTTCCATTCCAAAGTCGGCATTGGGTTTGGTAAATTGAATCATTTGATAAAGCATTGTTTAATGATAAGTAATCATTAAATAGATCAACTCTTTGAAGTCTTTCTACTCTTCTAGAAGACTCATTCACAAAAAACTATGGAGGAATCCAAAGATGATTCACTTCAGAATGCACCTCCTGAATATGAGGAAGAGAAAAAATCTACTATAGATGAATTAAAGGGGGTTAACCTAGAACTCCTGAGAACCCAAACTTGACTTTTATTAGCTCTTTGGGTCCAAAGATCAAGAGTTAATCACTTTACTCTTTGAGTATAAAGATTGCTTCGAGTTATGATGAAATGCGTTTATCCCAAGATGTTGTACACAAACTAGGAATTAAACGATGCTATCCCAAGAAGTGGCTTCAAAGTGATGCCTAGAAGTAGAACAACAAGTGATCATTGAAATAAAGAAACTAATTGAAGCTAGCTTTATACAAGAAGAATAATAATTGGGTAGATAGTTCCAAAAAAAGAAGAATGGTCAAATAATGATCTCTGCATTGACTTTAGAGAAAATAAGGCTTGTCCCAAAGATGAGTTCCTCCACCTATACCCAAACTCATGGTCGACATAGCCTCCTTTCATGAAATCTTTTCATTTATGAATAGATCTAGTTATAATGAAATTAAGATGTCCCTAGAAGATGAAAAACATACGACGCTCAGAACTCCAATAGGAATTTTTGTTACACAATCATGCCATTTGGTCTAAAAAATGTTGGATCTAATTATTAAAGAGCTATGACTAGAATATTCAATGACTTGATTCATAATCAAGTTGAATGTTATATCGATGATTTTGTCACTAAAAGAAAAATAAAACAATATCATTTTTATAATTTATTAGTCATTTTGCAATGATTATTCCACTATAATTTAAAGATGAATCTTCTGAAGTGTGCCTTTAGAGTAACTTCAAGGAAATTCTTAAGGTTCATAGTGTGGCATCATGGGATAGAGATTGATCCAAAAAAGATAAAAGCTATTATAAGAATGCTGCCACCTAGAACTCTTACACATCTAAGATCATTCTAGGGAGAGCTTGCATATCTAAGGAGATTCATATCAAATTTATCTAGAAGGTGTCAACCCTTTGCAGCATTATTGAAGAAAGATTCCAAATTTATTTGGGATGAAAAATGCTAGGGTGCCTTCAAAAACCTAAAGCAATATTTAATGAATCCTCCTATTTTGGCTTCCCAGATTCCAGGAAAGCCATTAATTCTCTATACTGTGGCTATGGATGAATCTCTTGGGGCTTTATTAGCTCAAACAAATGAAGAAGGGAAGGAAAATGCCCTTTATTATCTAAGTCAGCTTTATCCCAATGAAAAGAATTATCCTCTATTAAGAAAACTTAGCCTTAGTTTTGTCCTCAAACCGAGGCATTATATGCTTTCTCATAAGGTCAATTTGATTTTAAGGGTGAATCCTTTGCAATATCTCATGACTTGTCCAATGCTATTTGGTTGTTTAGCACAATGGTCAATGATTTTAGTATAATTTGAGATGACTTATATTCCTCTTTATGCTATAAAAGGATAAAATAGTGGCAAATTTCTAGCACACCCTATGCTTGAAGGGTCTCCTTTAAATGATGATCTCCAAATGAACAAGATCATAGCATTAGAAGGTGAACCTAATGCCATTGGAATTATATTTTGATGGTGCATCATCATCAAGAAGACATAAAGAATCAAACTCATCTATCCGGAAGGTGAATTGGGTTAATCTTTATAACCTTAAAAAAGGAATGATGAGATATTCATATCATTTGAGCCTTGTACAAACAATGAAGTTGAATATGAAGCTCTTATTACTGGTTTAGAGTTGGCAATCCTTATGGAAATTAAAAATATAAAATTTTGAGATTCCCAACTAGTTATAAACCAAGTAAGTGAATCTATAAGGTTTTGCATCCAAAGCTCTTCAATTATCATCAATATACAATGAAATTACTTGAAAAGATTCCATATGTAACATATGTAGAATATCTACCAAGAGAATTAATATAAAATGCTTTGGCTAAACTAGCCAAAGAAATCATATACCTAGAAAAAGAATCAATTTCTATAGAAGTTCAAAATCAACAAGTTTTGTCTCCTATAGATTTAGACTATATTAATAGGCAAGAAGAAATGCAAGGAATAGCCAATCTTACTAAAGGCTAAGTAGAATGTGATTGGAGGCAACCATTTATTGACTATTTAAGTAAGGATAAGCTTCCTGAAATAAATCATTAGCAAGTCAAATAAAGAAACATGCCTTATCTTATGCATTAATTAATAATGCTTTATAATATAGGTCATTCGACCAAATGTGGCTCTGTTGTTTAGACAAATCTGAAGCCCATAAGATTGTGACTGATACATTCTGGATTGTGTGGAGCACACCAAACTAGGCCCAAAATGAAATTGAAAACCAAAAGACTTGGGTATTATTGGCCATCAAAGCTAAATGATTGCATGGAGGTTGCATGTCATTGTCATCAATGCAAGTACATGGTGTGGTATTACATCAACCACCCAATGTATTACACCTGCCTCTTTGAGAGTTGGGGTACCGACATCATAGGGCCTATTAATCCTCCTTCATCAAAAGGACATCATTTTATTTTAGCTACAATGGACTATTTTTCCAAATGGTGTAAAGCAATACCATTGAAAGAAGTTAAAGCATATCATGTGTAGGAATTCTTTCAGGAAAATGTCGTATATTGATTTGCCATTTCTCTCTGAATCATATCTGATAATGGTCCGTCCTTTAAATCCATGAAAATAAATCACTTTATGGCTAGACATATAATTGCTTGGAGATACTTAACCATCTATTACCCTAGGGTGAATGGATTGGTTGAGGCATTTAATAAAACATTGGTTAGAATTCTATAAAATATACTTGATGAAAATAAGCACTAATGGCATGAAAAGTTGGTTGAAACCTTATGGGCCTATTGAACCACATATAGGACACCAACTCAATATTCACCGTATGCTTTAGTTTTTGGTACTGAAGTGGTTCTTCTATTAGAAGTGCAACTACCTTCATTAAGAATAGCTATTAATAATAACGTTATGAAAGATCAAAATCATAATATTCGCTTGGAAGAACTTGATAATCTTAAAGGAAAATGATTAAAAGCTCAATAAGACATTGAACTATATTACCAATCATGGTTTGTGCACATGATAGATTGGTTCATCCTAGAACTTTCCAAGTAGGAGACTTGGTCTTGGTTCTTAGATGACCAATCCTAGCTCATCAAAAGAATGACAACAAATTGAGCCAACATGGGAAGGACCATTTGTAGTGGAAAAAGCCTATGAAGGAGGTTCTTACCAACTTATTACCTGTGATGGTGAACATCCAATACCACCTATCAATGGTTGTTAGTTAAAGAAATATTATGTGTAACTTATAACTTGTTGCCAAATAAAGGTCAATAAAATAAAAGCTTATTTCTCTTTATTGATTTTGCTTCAAATTGTATCATTTATTTGGAATATTGTAAACTCATTCACAAATGTTTTCAAAAATGAACTTTCTATCACCTTTTAAGTTAGGCTAATTAAGTAACGATTGAGTTCATGAACTGTTGCTTATTAGTCAAAACTTATGAAGATTATGAATTAAGTCATTTAACTCCTTTTCTTCATCCATATCTCCTATGGAATAGAAGCAAGCCCTTTGTGGCACCTTTCCTATACATGACTTGATGAAGGCGGGCACCTTTTCAAGCCCTCCTTTGGAGTAGCACCATTCCCATGAAAAATTATCTTTGTAGGTTTGGAAGTTTTGTGGCACCATTCCTACTTTTGTGTACATGATTGATCAAGCCATCAAGGCCCTTTCATGTTACATGTGAGTTAAATTGATCAAGTCTTTATGCCATTATAATTGCCGATATAAGTCACTTGGCATTCTTCTAATCATCTAGAGTAAGTCCCCACATATTTTTTTGTGTACATGATTGGATCAAACCATCAAGGCCCCTTTCATGTTACATAAAGTTAGATTGATCAAGTCTTTATGACCCCTTTCTAATGCCAAAGATATAAGTCCCTAGTCGCATTCTTTCTAATCATCTAGAGTAAGTCCCCATCCTACTTTTGTACATTATCAAGCCATCAAGGCCCCTTTCATGTTACACAGGAGAGTTAGATTGGATCAAGTCTTTATGATCTCTTTCTAATATCTAGAAAGATATAAGTCCCTAGTTCGCATTCTTTCTAATCATCTAGGAGTAAGTCCCTAGTTGACATCCTACTTTTGTGTACATGATTAGGTCAAGCCATCAAGGCACCTTTCATGTTACAGAGTTAGATTGGATCAAGTCTTTATGACCCCTTTCTAATAGAAAGATATAAGTCCCCAATCGACATTCTTTCTAATCATCTAGAGTAAGTCCCCAGCATCCTACTTTGTGTACATGATTGATCAAGCCATCAAGGCCCTTTCATGTTACAGGCAAGTTAGATTGATCAAGTCTTTATGACCCCTTTCTAATAGCAAAAAAGATATAAGTCCCATTATTCTTTCTAATCATCTAGAAGTAAGTCCCTATTCAGCATCCTAATTTTATGTACATGATTGGATCAAGCCATCAAGGTCCCCTACATGTTACACAAGTGATTTAGATTGGATTAAGTCTTATGACCCCTTTCTAATATCCAAAAAATATATAAGTCCCTAGTCGGCATTCTATCTAAACATCTAGGAGTAAGTCTCTAGTCAGCATCCTACATAGGAGCAAGCCCCCCAGTTGGATTCCTATTCAAAGAACTAAGAATTGGAATCAAGCCATCGAAGGCCCCATTTATTTGGACTTCTCAAATAGGATTAAGTCCATGTGACCCTTGTTTAGTATTCAAAGTGATGCAGATTAGGATCAAGATTTTAAGCCTCTTCATAGCTTTTGATAATTGGATCATGTCTTTAAAGACCCCTCTCCTCTCTTCAACTAACTAGGATGGATCATGCCCTTAATGGCACCATATTATTAGTTAATCACATGGATTACCAATATTCTCAAGTAAGACAAGTCCCCTGAAGGCACCTTCCTTGAGCATAATGATTGCATTATGGTTAGACCATTCTTTGGGTCTTCCTAATAGCATTCCTCTTCATCCTAGAACTTAATGAAAGTTAAGTTTTTAGGAATGAATCACACTCCAAAGAAAAGATAGGTATATATATACCTATCTTTCACAATCAAAATTACAATAAAATTCAAATCAAAAATCAAAATCATGAATTGGAACCCCAAGTTTATACTTGCAATCAATCATCAACACCAATATGTGTAGTGTATTCTAACTAATCCACTACACATATTGGGTCCATTTGTTGACCTCATTTTTGGAAGAGGTCATTTTAGCAATAAAAAGATCTCAAGTTCAAATAGATTTCTAATTCAATATTCAAGTCACTATGCTTAACTTAGAAATACATTTTGAGCTAAATATACTTGGTTTGATGCAAAATCAAGTCAAATATCCAACATAAATTAAATCAAGTAAATCAATAAAATAAAATGAAATTAAAGTCAAACCTAAAGTCAACTCTAGTCAACCTAGATTGACTTAAGTGGGCCCACTTGGTCAAAAGTCAACCCACTAAATTTGACTAAAAATTGTCAAAAAAATATTTTAAAATGATCAAATAATATGTTTGATCACAATTATAAAGAAATTTGAGTCCATTAAGGCCTAGATTAGGTAAATTAAATTCCTTAAATCAAAATAACCTAAAAATACATTGAACTCAAACCCAAGAAAATTAAAAATAACCCAAGATACTAAATCATATGGGATGATGTGATGTATAATTCCCTATGTAATTGAAAATGGGTCATTTGACCCATAAGAAATCAAGATTAATCATTTAACCCCAATTTGGGTTAAGTGAAACAATAAAAGAAATAATGGAAAGCAATTAAAATGTTTTTAAACTTGATTAACTATTAATAAAACCCTTAATTACTTCATGCTCTTAAAAGAGAAGAAGCAAATGCAAAGTCAAAGGAACTAAGAAATGAAAAGCACCACAAAGAAAATCCATTCTCTTCTTCCTCCACCTCTTCATTTGAAATAGTGGAGATGAGAATGAGAGCAAGATCTCCAAAGCTATCAACTAGAAACAAACAAAGAATAAAGATGGAACTCATGGCCATATAAGAAAATAGACACACAAAAGTTCTTGAGGATTCCACACCTTCACATGAAAAAAAACCAAAGAACTTCCTCCTCCACCCCAAAAGAAAAAAAACCATCAAAGAGCAAGTTGGTCTAGGGATCAAGGAATTGATTCAATTCCTTTGGCACAAGCTTTCTTGAAGCTTTGAGCTAATCAAATCAATCCCACCAAGACCCAAAGAAACAAGGTATGCCATTGATGACCCCTTTTCTTCCAAGCTTTTGGTTGGTCATTTTCATAAAGCGATCTTCAAGTGATCAAGCCATATAAAGAAGAGCTTTCAATGATCATGTGTAGTAATTGAAATCATGTGATTTTGTTGCCAATATCAAAAGATATTAGAAAAATACTTTGGACAATCCACTCCCAAAAAAGGAGATGATCTCGCATCGATCCATGATATATTCTCGACTGAATCAAATTTTCCTTAAGAACCAGATCGATCTAATCCATCAGGATCATCTTGATCATGGCCCGATCATCCCGAATAATCTATGTCGACACACAGGCTCCACATGAACCAACCCACATGCGCCATGTGGTGGGATGTGCCATGCAAGCGTATGCCATGCGGCACACAGATCCCGCATAGACCCCTCACTTAAAAACTCATTAACTAACAATTTAAATAATTAAGAAAATATAGAAAACATCAAAAACTCATAGAAAATTAAAGAAAAAATTACAAATAAAGACTCTATGGATTCATCTTGATGAGAGGAATCCCTAGAAATTAACATCCCCAATTTTTATTGTGTATTTTTTCCTTAATTTGGTTTAATTAAAAATCATTAAACTCTAATTACTCTCAAATTAATAATCCAATTAATTTGAAACTTTGGGAAATGAAATTAAGCATAAAACATATACCTTGGGTGAATTTTTGGGATTTAATTCTCAATTCAAGAAATTGAAATTTCATATGCTTAACCTTTAAATTAATTAAATTAATTAACTTAATGAAATAATTAGAATTTTTAATCTAAAACAACCTTAAATCATCTTAATGAACATTAATGAACATTAAACTAAATTAAACCTATTAACCTAATAAATCATTAATTGACTTAATTAGGTAATTAAATGAATTAAATAATTCAATTAAATAAGAACTTAATTAAATCATAAATCAACCATTAACCAAAAAATTATGAATAAACCCTCATTAGAAAGGTATTTTAGTGAAGAATAAGTAAAAACAAAATTCCTTAATGAATCTTAATAAATTAGGCTTAATTTGGGTTTTAATGAAACAATTAAAACCTTATATACACCCTAACTACACCTCTAATCAAGCTAAAACTTTAGGGATATAAAATTGGCATTTAACCCTACTTGATAAAAATATTTCAAGTCCAAATGATCTTTAGATTAAGAGTTCTTAAATCTCTAAATCCTTAGGTCAATGTTAATCAAATTTTAGGTTAAAGAAATTAATTAATTTATTAAATAAAATGGTAATTCAAATCAATCTCAATCAAACATTACAAAACTATTTAGAAACTTCTCTAAATTTTCTAAGTCAATCAAAGTAATAAAATCCAATCTTAGGATAATAAAAAAAAACCTTAGGTTAACAAAAGTATTAATTAACTCCTTAACCTCTGAATCAATAAATTTAATAAACCACTCATCTCTAATGAATTTAAGAATGAATCTAAAACTAGGTTAATTAAATCATCAAATAATTAACCTAAGCTTTAGGTTAAGCATAATCCATGAACAAACCTAAGGTATTTAATTCATATTAATGAACTTAAACCTTAAGCTTAAAAATCCATGATTTAAATAACTTAAGTTAAATTGAATGAATCAAACTTTAATCTAAACTCTTTAAATTAACATGAACCAAATCAAATGAAACCCAGATAGCTTAATTTAAAATGAAATAAATCAAACAAATAAATCAAAGAAAATAATTCAAATAAATGAAATAGCATAAATAGCATCAAATAAACTAATTAAGATACTTAAGGATCTTAGTTAGACTTTTGCAAACTTCATTAGGATTTAGGATGTGAAATAAAGTGAGTTTAACCTAAACATAAAATTTATTCTATTTCTCATTTTTAAAAACCTATACTACTTTAACAAAATAAAATGGAATAAAAATGGGAATTAAATCATCAAACTATTTGAACTCAAACCACCCAAAGGTTGAAACTTGAACTTTAAGGAGCCTAGCAAAGCCTTGCCACAAAATCCCCTCTTTCACACACACTAGATCATTTAGGTCATTGGACTCTAGATCTAGGTTAGATCATTTTGTGATTTTTCTTTAATCTTCTGATATGTGTGCTTCACATATCATGATGTATTATTTTAGACTGGATTCTTAGACTTCTTGCTCATTGGACTAGATGATAGAGCATTCTTTTTAGATTTAACACTATTTTCTTCAGGGGACTATGTTAAAGGGATCTTTGTCATAAATATATAAATCATAAAATTACTATTTGCTTGTAGGTGCTGAAAATCCCTTAACATAGTCCATAAGACAGGTGAGCTTGGTAAGTAACTAATGCTAAGCCTGTATATTTGTGACATATAAACTGCTTTGTGTGCTTTATGTATTTCCAAGCATCTATTTTGTAGGGATTAGAATTTATTTTGAACTTTAAATGTAAATTTGAGCTTAGAATTAAGTTAGGATCTATGGGGGTCTATGATTAGCAGGAGCTGACTCAACCAGGAGATGGTACGGTGGTCCTCTATGAACCCGATGGATGCCCTTGAAGAAGGAGACTTTCCTGGAAAGAAGACCCATAGATCTAAACTTGTAGTTCTAGGCTAGGTTATATATGGGCATAACTTAGCTACCCATTTTTCTTTCTTCCAGAGTGTACAACATTACCCAGCTGCATTGGCCTTTTTCTTATATAACTTAATTTGATTTAATTTATTTTGGGTGCGCAATAAAAATAGCATGCTTTCTTAAGTTTCTTTTTGTGATATGTCTGTGTTGTTATGAATTCCTTGACGTAGGCTCATAAGATAATCTAAATTTTCTACCCAACTAAATCAATCAAAACATAAAAATAAATACAACTCCTAATATTCATATAAAAGCCTAAGCATTAAAGCAAGATAAAATATTTAGCAACCCTTTAGCTAGATGTTGAAAATTATGCATAAATCATATTATTTCACTCTTGATTAAGGAAGGGATTCCCTCTTTGCCAGAGAATCTAGGCTTGACCTTTGAGAACCTATGATGGAAGTACAGCTTCTTTTATTATGATTTGTCCCATATCCTTTATTTTTAATTGCATTTATTAGGCATAAAATGTATACCTATAAAATGAATCTTGAGTCAAAATTTATTAAAATCTAAAAAATATGCATTAGTTAGATGCATTTTCATGCCCTAAATGATCTTAGGGATTAGGTAGTGAGTCTAGGTTCATAGATATCTTTCTTAAAAATGCAATAGCCTAGTCATGTTGCATTCATGAGACTTGACTTCATGAATTTAAAATATGCTTAGGTGGTGTTAGTTGTAAGTCTTCTCCAGGCATATTGTAAATCCAAAAGAGTCAGGTATAAGCTAGTTCCCTCAGGTGAGGATAATGGCTAATGTTTCCCAAGGATAAAATTAGGTCGAGCTTCTAACATGTGTTAAAAGCACTTGTATACTAGGCTCTGATGCATCCTTTTTAGGAATTGTTCATCAACTGTAGGCTTTCCTACAATCTTATGCTACTAGAATCTAAGCCCTAGTTTTTTTAAAAAATGATAACCTGAAATCTAAAATTAAATCCCAAATATGAAGTTTAATCATATAATAGTTGAAATGTCTACTGGGTATCCCAATATCAATAGACATTTCCTACTCTTTCCCATTTGACTCTTGAAAATAACTCTATCTAATTTGGACATCTTCAAATTGAATTTTTAAAAATCAATCCTTTGAAAGCGACCTCAGTATTCTTTAAGAATAACCACTTATTTCTTTAATCGAGAGTATTCTTAGGAAGAGGCCCTTCCTATGATGTAATTAATTATAAAGGCTTGCCTTTATAGGGAATCATGATCCCAGGATAAAATAAACTTTATTTTACTTTTTCATGTAGTTCACAGGAAAATACTCTTCTACACGAAAGAGCCATTAGCCTTATGAGTCTTTTATTGAAATGATTGAATCCATTATAGGAGAGCATGTTTATCTTTTAAAATAATATGTTTATTCCTTAATGCCATATTTTTTCATCTAATTAAATTATTCCTAAACTCTATATGGTGTCATTTCTTTTCTCTATTCTAGAGAAAACACTAATAAATACTATCTGAGTTACTTTTGGATTGGACAGTTCCCCTTACCTAGTAGTCATCCCTATGGTTGGAGAATTTGTTCAGCAAATATTCAGATTCTCTCTTGGTCTAGTAAAATTGAGATTGGTCTAGGCTGATATAAGCTCCTTCTTAGCATAGTCCCTCGCAAACCAACAGAGTCTGTGATAATAAACAAATAAATAAATAAACAAATTCATTTGTGGATTAGGAATTCAAGCCCCTAGTGGCCCTTTTCCCAAGCAGACATCATATCTTTAAGGCAGTGTCAACATTACTCCTTATAGGAATTGCCTAGCTACTTTGAGTTAAGATAAGTCCCCGAGTCAGCACTCTCTCAATAGTCTCCCGTAAGTCAGGTTCAATCTATTTTTCCACAAATACGTTGTTTCAGCGGTCACCTTAGCTTTAAAAGATATAAGTCTATTACACATTCTTTCCCCCACAATCATTGCAAATCGATGCGCCAACTTGGTTCTTGTTTTGAAACAGCTGATGATGATTCTTTAAGGAAAATGTGAGTCCCCTCGCTTTCTTCTCAACTTGACCATTGCAAACCGAAAGGCACCTCCTTGGTTGGGTAGTTCTACCTAACGACTAGTTGACTATCCCCTTGAATTTGTAAATCTAAGATAGGTCTAGGATGATATTAGCCCCTTCTTAGTGGATCCATCGTATGCCAAGGGGATCCATCAAATTAAAATAAATGAAACTGAAACTAAAACTAATGCATTTAAAATGAAATTAATCTTGATTATCTTTGAGCTGCTTTAAGTCCCCCAGTGGCATTGACTTGGTAGTCAGCCCTAGGTCAGGTTCAATTTATTGCACAAGCAACCGATCACACCACAGTGGTTCCTTATTTTGGAATATAAGATTTCCCGCACTTTCTTCTTAACTTGACCATTACAAACTGAAAGGCAACCCCTTTGGTTGGTTAGTCTTACTATGTGGTTAGTAGACTACCCCTTTGAATCGGTAAATCTAATGTAGGACAAGCAATGCATGACCCCTACCTAGTGCATTCCATGGCAAACCAATAGAATCCATCACAATATAATGAAAATGAAATTAATCTTGACTCTTTTTGAGCTGATGTAAATCCCCCAGTGACATTCACTCAGTAGTCAGCCTTAGGTAGGGTTCGATTTATCGCACAAGCAATTAATCACCCTAGTGGTTCCTTATTTTAGAAGATGTGAGTCCCCGTGCTTTCTTCTTAACTTGACTATTGCAAACAAAAAGGCAATCCCTTTGATTGGTTAGTCTTACTATATGGTTAATAGACTAACCCTTTGAATTGGTAAATCTGACATAGCCCCCTACTTAGTGCAATCCATCACAAACTTATAGGGTCTATCTCAAAAAATAAAAATTTAATCTGAAACAAAATCAACCCTCCTCCCCAGTGGAGTTAAATTAAACAATCAAATCAATCAGCCTCTCTTCAGTGAGATGCAAACTCAGTCCTTCTCTCTATTGGAGTCAATTCAATCCAACCCAAATCTTTTCGTCTAATGGATGGTTCACATCTTTTATCCTCGAGGGATACCAAATTTTAATCCCATAGTGGATTTCACAATCTCTTATCCCCAGTGAATGACTTGAACTTGCTCCCCTAGTGGAGAGTTCACATTTTCATCCTCAGTGGAACACCAAATCATAAATCAACAAATCAAATCAATTTTCTCCCTAATGAAATGCAAATCAAATCAAACATCTTATCCCCAATGGATAACTCGAACCTTTTCCCCTAGTGGAAGGCTCACATACTTAATCCCTAATGGATTCCTCCTTCACTCTTTTATGTTGTTAACATGAGTAGAGTCACAGTACACTAAGTTCTTGATTACTTCTACACCTCAAGTTTAGGAGTAAATCATTTCTATTAAAGCATGTGATTATTCGGATGTTATTGATCATCTCGATCAACACTAATACATATGGTATGCCTTGTCAGTCACACTACACCTATTGGGCGCCCTTTGTTGACCTCATTTTTAGAATGAGCTCTCAACTTTTCCATCTTAGACATTAGACTCTTCTAGACACTAAAGGTTCCTTGGTCTTAAGACACTTCTATTGATTAGGTGAACACTTAACCTAATTTTAGAGACTTAGAAGAGTTAGCCATAGGAATAGGTTATGTCTTAGGAGTATTAGGAAAACTTGCCTACCCTATAGTTTAAACCCAATCCTTGCTTCCTTCTTTCAAATCAACTTCAAATTCAAATCAACTTCAAACTCAAATCAACTTCAAACATAAATCAATTCCAAATCAAACCTTAAATCAATCCCAATTCAATTGATGTTCCCAAATCATGAATCAATTTTAACTCAAATTCAAATCAATTCCAAATCAAACCTTAAATCAACTTCAACTCAATTGATTTTCTTAAATCATAAATCAATTCCCAAAATCTAAATCATGAATCAATTTCAAATGATTGAAACCCATGATCAAGTCAAATCCAAAATCTTTCTAAATCCATTTGATTTCATCTTATGGACTTAGCTCAAATCAAATTCAAAATATTTTCTCATAATCCATTTATATTCTCATTTATACTCACAAATATAAATGAAATATAAATTCAAACAACCAAAATTAAATCCAAAACTCAATTCCAAATTCAAAATCTTTCTTAAGCCATTTTGATTTTACTTTATGGACTTAGCTCAAATCAATCCAAACCTTTGGATTTTCTCTTCAAACAATCATTCCTTCAATCACATGCCCAAATATAAATATAAACTTCAATCATCAAACCAAAATCAAACTAACCCAAGTCAAACCCACGTTCACCCTTTTGACTTGAAATTGTCAAATGAATCAAAACTCATTTAACTCCAAATCACTTACAATTGGATTTATATTTCAATCATAAGTCCATATGTGAGTTCACCCAAACTAAAATCAAGTCTTGATCAAGCCAATTGACCCACTTAGGCTCACTTGACCCAAAATGACCTAAAGGACCTTTTTGAGCCAAATTTTAATCCAACCCAAATTGGATTGAACTAAGCCTACCTAAGCCTCATATTATGAGCAACAATCATCCTAGGAAGATCAATCACTCAAATTGGGTAAAACCAAGTCAAACCTAGTCATTGACCATGTCAACACTTAGCCAAAATGAAATCTAAATTATCTAAAATCTACCATAGGCCAAATTGATTGAAACAAATGATCTAAACAAATCCATAATCAATGATTGAACTTGACTAAGTCATCAATTGAGCCAAACCTAGCATAATTGGCCACTTGACCCAAGTTGACCCAAGTTGACCTAAATAGTCAAAATGGGTCAAATCTTGATCTCTAAATTAATTGAACCAATGTCAAATTCATTCTAAATCACTTGTTGAATTTGACCAAAGCCTTAATTGGCCCAACTAGCTAGCCCAATTACTGCCAATTTGACCTAAAAGATCAAATCAACTTGAAATCAAACCAAACTAAAATTGATTGAAACCAAAGCTTATAATACATTTCAAATTATCAACCAAGCCTAAACTAACCAAAGACTTAAACCAATTAGGTCAAATTGGTCAATTTGGTCAACTTAATCGATTTGATCTAAATGAACCCAAATGAACCAAAACCAAATATAAACCAAATTGAACCAAACTAATGATATTCATAGGCTCAAATGATCATTTGAACTTGACCTAGCCCATGGTTTGACCCAATTTGACCAATTGATCAACCTAACCCATTGACCCAACTTGACCTAAATAGGTCAAATTGAACCAATTCAAACCAAATGAACTCCAAATTAATTGAAATTTGGCCCAACCCATTTTCACATCATATCAAATATGTTCAAATCAAAATCAAGGCCAAATGACCATTTTACCCTTGGGTCAAAGGGTAACCTATGGCCAAATTCACTTGGAATTTGGCCAATTCCTTCTCATGGACACTTGGCATCCCCTAGTGGACCACATAGACACTAAGGAGGGTGGTGAACATGACCCAATGGGTTTGGGTCAACCATGACCCAACCTAAGGCCAAACTAACCACTCTAATGGGAATTCTCCACTTGGATCACTCCATACTATCCTATAGCACATGGCGACTTCCTCTCTTCCACTCCTCTGCAAAATCGAAGCACATGGAGTCCCAAATAGCCTAAGCAACCCAATCAATATAAGTAATTGAAGGAAAATGACAAGATGGCTCAACGATCCAATGAGGGAGATACTCATTCCAAATCAATGCACACACTCTAAATTCGATTGAGCCCTAGGAACTAAAACCAAGCTTTTCCAAGCCTTGGCATGCATTCCCAAGCTCATATGGATTTCTCCTTCTCGGTTTCCTTCAAAGTCAAAATAGGGGAGGCCTGAGGGAATTCCAACTTGCTCAATTCTCCACCAAACCTCAATTCACTTTGCAAGTACCATCAAGGGAGTTAGTTGAGCTCACCCAAAGAATTTCCCAAGTCTCCAAGCCACAAGAAGGATGATTTTGATCAAAGATTTCCACTAGATGAAGCTACCTCCTCTGTTGAAAGTGTCAGTGGTAGCCTATGGAAAAGTGTGACTCAAAATTGATCCCCCATTGAAAATTTCTTGGTCTTTTGTGAAGGGAATTACAAACCTATTAGATCCTAGTCATTGGATGGTCTTCCTTATGCTTCTTGATGGTGTGGAGTGAATCTTAGCTTAATCTGAGCTTAGGTGAGCTCAGATCAAGCCATGGAGGATGGACAGCCTCCATCTCCTGTAACTTAGGCAGGGATGAATTATGGGTCGTCTATTCTATGTATTTTGGATGGATGGCCTTGATTAAAGTAATTAGATCTGCTAATTTAAACCTAATAAAACCACAGGATTAATCTTGCTCATTCGATCAAGAAGGTCCAGGGGAAAGCGTGTCGCTATGAGGTGATGCAACGTGCAATGTGACAACTTAAATAACTAATCTGTTGCGCCACGTGAAAAGTGCGCCACGTCAGTAGTCCATGTGGTGCCAATGGGATTAATTAATTAATTAGGCTATTTAATGACCTATTAATCATAGAAACTTTATAAAATCATAACTAAATGTAGAAAAATACAAAAAAATATAAACGATGGCTCATTTTAAAGGTATTTTAGAGGAGAATCTAGTAAAATTATTTCTAATTAATTTTGAATAGTGAAATTTTCTTAATTAAGGTTTAATTAAAAATTTAATTACTTTAATTACTTCATAATTACTCAATTAATTAATTCTAAATTTTTCAAGAATATTTAGTGGGATGACTTCTGCCTCCCTTGATTTTTCTTAGAATTTATTAATGGGTTAATTAGGGGAATTAATTAATGAACCACTAATCATCCCCCTTATGTAATTAAAGTAATTAAGCATATGAATAGTGACTTAATCTCTTAATTGAGATATTTAAATAATGTTTAAGTAAGAAGGAGGTTTATGGAATGGGCTTGGGATATTTTCCCTAAATTATTCCCTAAATCCCCTTTCATCCTTAATACAAACATAATTTAGGATTAATCCACTGATGATCTACTTTATTAGTCTAATCAAACTTTCAAAATCAATCTCGAGTTAATCAATATTTTTCTAGGTAGATCTTTAGGTGTTCAAAAGCCTAAGGTAAGTTTAAGAAATTCATATCCAACTCACATGTATGGAAAAGTTATGAAAGTACTTAAATTAAACCCTTTAGCTTAATTAATCAAGAATAGTGAGCCAATTATATTATGCCCCTTTATTTATTAAGGTGCATTATTGATTTAAATTCCATGTGGTTACATATCATATGTTGGCTCATAATTATTTGTTTAATTATGTTAAAGTGGTGTAGGTAAGGGGTAATTAATGGATTTAATTCACACCTTAACATAAACAAAACATAAAATCAATCTAATTGTGCTAAAATTTAACTAAACTAACTCACACATGGGGAAAATAGGTTAGTACTAGTAAACTCTTTTCACATGTCCTAAATCAAATCAAATTCAGACAAAAATAAAAATCTCCTTAAATAATTTTGATTCAATTTGAATAATATTATTTTATAAGGTTATCCTTATGAATTAATTAGGGTAAATGAATTCATATATTTAAATCACTTTATTTCTTTCCAAGCAAGCTAAATGTTGTTTGCCATATGAAATCATGCATTCATTTCTTTCAAAAAATAATTAAAATAAAATGTTACCTTTTATATCAAATTACATGTTCTGGCTAAAATTAAAAATATGAGTGGCTATTATCATTATTAAATAAAAAATTATTTTTAAACCTATAAATCAAATATTATAAATGAACGTATGCTACTTATAAGTACTTAAAACCTTCATGTGATTATAACATAAAAGGTGTTTCATGTAGTTTTCTTCTCTTTTCTTAACATGGATTTGAATAGGATTCGCAAAGTGTATAGTTCATTTGAAAAGAACATAAAACTTACTTAAATATATTTCTATGCATTCCTATGTTATGGTTTAAGAAGGATCTTGACATTACACACAACCAAATCAAACACAAAAATCTTTTCCATGATTCTTCATCCATTTGTTTCTTTTTGTACATGAACATGTATTTAAGAAAAGTGGTATATTAGTCTGGATATCCCAAGGTTGCGAGGCTTTAAGTAGCCCCAAGTAAGTCTTATACCTTATACCCCTGGTGTACAAAATTGGCATCGTACTCACTTATGTCTTTTATATATATGGATGTGTATTTTATTAATGGATGAGAATCCCCCTTTTTCTACATAATAAAATGCATTCATGGAATATCCAAATTTTCTTAAGCAACATCTCTTTGCATTCATCATTAAGGTGTGCTAAAATTTGCATTGCATGTATAGAAATACTTAGGATCATTCTTTTGCATGGTACACATGTTGAAAAGAAATAAATTACTGTGTGTTATGTGATAGTAATTCACCTTAACTAATCCTAAGAAGCCTTTCTTATTAAATATGTTTATTTAAAACAAATTTATACTTAGGGTTAATTAAAATATATAATAAAATAATCACTAAATAAAAACCCATTAATGAATCTACCTTAGAAATTACTAAAGGCAGCAATGAAGGAGAAGTTTTCTTCTCTTTTCTTCCTTTTACAACACTTAGTAATTAAGTGTAAGTTCATTCAAACCAAATAAAATCATCAAATAAAATTGACAAATCAACTAAACCACTTAAACTAAAACACCCTCTAAGTTGAATCCTTTGCACTTAGAAAATTTCAACTTTAAAGCCTAGCTAAGACATGTCACACAAGCCTTAAATGACACACACATTAGACTAAGTCACCATTTTTTTCTTTTGGTTAAGGTGTTTCATGGTTTGATGTTTGGTTTTGCTTTATGATATGATATTTTAGATTGAATATTAGGGTGCATGTGCGCAGACTGGATGATAGGATGATCTTAGTCTAATCATGTCTTCTGCAAGAAATTATGCTTAAGGGGCATTGTAATAAATATATAAATACTTTTGTTGCGCAAGTTACTTATGCCCCTAAGCATAATCTAAATTAGGACAGGTGATCTTAGTTACCCATGTGTGGGGTGCTAAGTCTAAATAATTCCTATAATTGCTTGAGTTGTGTGGTATATTTAGCTAATCTCTAATTTACATGTTTAGTTAGATTTACATTTTCCTTATAATGTAAATTTTTGCAATTAAGATTTAGGATGAATATTATGAGAGAATTAAGGTGAACATTGGTCATAAGATCAAGTCTTATTTACCATGTTATGTCTTTGGAGTAACCATTTTCCAACAAAGTCAAAAGAAGGAAGAAATGAAGAAAAGAAGTAAATCAAAGAAAGGAGCAAATCAAAAATGAAGAATGAGGAATGAAGACCCTATAACATGAATTTTTTCTAAATTGTAACTATTTATATATAATACAGGTTGTATAAGGGTAGAGCTCAGCTATCCACATTTCTTTTTGGGTTGTGTGATGGTCCCCAACCAGATCGGCCTTCTATTCTTTTGCAATAGCTTTATAAAATTGTTTGATATTTATTTAGCTTGTGCAATTAGAAATGGAATGATTTTACTAGTTTTTAAATTATTTGATGGTCATTGAATGGCCTGGATGTGATTAGACTCTTAGGAAAAAAATAAATTTTCTATCCAATTAATCAACTCGAAGCTAAAAATTAAATAACTCATAGCCTCACCTAAAGTATAAAATATAAATCAAGATAATAAAAGATATAACAAGCCCTTAGCTAGATATTGTATGTCTCACATCATGCATTAATCATCTTGCTTCGCTCTTACTAATAAAGGGCTTTCACCTTTGCCACAGAAAATGGCTTGAATTTTGAGAGCCATGGTGGAAACACACCTCCTTCTCATTGATTTTAGCCCGAAATCTATTTTCTCATGCATTAGGCATATGAAATCCCATAGCCTATGTCAAATGAACTGTCCAAAAATCAAAATAAAATATAACAAAAATTTACATTAGATCTAGGTCATTATTCATGTCCTACATGATCTAATCTCTTAGGGAGTGAATTTAAATATTTAGTCTCTTTTTTAAATAAATAATAACCTAGCTATCTTGTAATGCATAAGACTTGCATACATGTATTTAAAATCATAGAAGGAGTTAGTTGGTGGCCACCCCTCAGGAAAAGTCGGGTGGTTTATCCTCTCTTTTGGAGGTAAATACATAATTTCTCTCAATTTTAAAAATATAAAGCCCAACCATAGGATAATTTGGGGTGCTCACTAGGCTTCCTAGTACCATGAGCATCCCCTACTCATCTTCTTTTGGTTACGATAATAACTGCCTCCTTTTGATCAATCCCACTAGATTTTCCAAAAATAACCAAATTGATTGATAGTTCTGTCTTTGAAATCTTTGGAGATGATGATCATTTACTTTAATTAAGAGTATTCTTAAAGAACCTCATTCCTTAGGATATAATTAACTATGGGGGCTTACCTCCATAGGGAATTTAACAAACCCAATTTAAAATAAATCCTATTTTACTTTTTCATGTAAAGTAGGAGAAGAATCTCTGGTACATTCAAAGACCTATTATCCTTAGGAGTCCTTATTTGATGATTAGGTCCATTATCAGATGGTGACTTCTATCTCTCGAGATAGTACATTATTTTTCAATGTCGTACCCGATCAGCCTAATATGTGGTGTCCTAATACACATAACAAATAAATTTTTATTATTTTTTAAATTCTTTAAAAAAGAGAGTTTGAAGGAAAATTAAACACCACAGTGAGCAAGGACATTATAATGAACTTTGGGTTAGTCCTCCATAAGCATATCCATGGGTGGAGCATCCTGTAGAGGAGTTATCTGCTTCCTAGTACCAATGACTTGCTTTCCCTTGTCTTGAGGTAAAACCTTACCACTATGGAGGTTAACTTCGGTGATCTCTTGTGGCAGGTTAGTGAAAGATTCTACCCGCTCGTCAAGCATACCTACAGCTTCTCCTTTAGGACCCTTGAAATCAGATGATTCTAAGTCTATCTCAAGAGTTGAATTCATATTATTTGGAAATGGAAAGTCCATTTTTGAATCAGAAAGATGATGATCGAAGATAATATATCGCTGCCACCAGCATTGTAATAATTGGCCATAAAATGTGCAATATGCTGGCGAGGGTACCCACTTCCATCAAAACTTTTAAAAGAACGATGCACGAAACTCTTAGGATACTGGATAGCATTTAATTCCTTTAGGTAGGGTCTACCCTTTGGAAATAATGAACCACCTCAGGCTTGCACCAGCATTTCCTTCACTTATTGTTCTACTATGAGTTTGATATCTTTTTCTTGTATTGAGGTATTGTCCACTACCTTTCTATGAAAGCTAGTGCTGACCTGCTCTACTGGAGGCAAACTCTTGGGTTTATCCAAGACGTGCAACAACTCAGGCTGACCAGTCTCCATAATGGTAGGTTATATTGTTGCAGCTTGATTCTAAAGTGCTAGAACTATCAATAAAAAATATTCAACTATCCTTCCCATGCTATCAATCTACTCATCTTTCTGCTCGAGTAGCTGAAGGAGGTGTTGGGTCAAATGGACTGTCTCATACTGTTTGGCCGCAACACCTTCCAAATTAGGATGATCTCGAAGGAAGGAACCTCTAGTATCAATCATATGTACCTTTGTCAAGTCTTCCAACAAATTATCCTTGTTGAGTTCGAAGCTAACCTTCTCTTCTTCGAGGTTAGACTAATAATACCCTAAGATTTCTTCCTTTTTAGTAAAATTTTGTGCCAAGATATCATACAAGGAGTGGTCTAACTATGCAGGCACAAATACTCACGGCTGACCGGTGGTGGGATCATGCTCGTTAACGGAGACACACCTAACCTTCCCTACTACTAGCTGCTAACCCTGTGAGGGCTACACTCACTAAAGGACTCATGCTCATGACTTTCAACTACTATGGGTGGAGTGCTGCCCCTGGGGAGATATACTGTCATGTGGATAATAGAATTGTTCCCTTCCCCTTCTACCACTACTATATCCATGATCAATTAAAGTGATGGAGGTGGTGGTATGACTACAATGCTATGGGGTTGCCACTCTTTCTTCACAATAATTAAAGTAGGAGGTTGAGCGGAAGAACTCGGTCTCACTTTAGTTGATGGAGTAGATGAAGTGAGATCTCTTGGCCATAGTCGGATCACTAGTGGGGCTTTCTTCTCCCTTGATGCTGCTCTCATGGCTTTGGGTGGAACTATAGAAGATGAAACTTGAACTGGAAATGGTGAATGTGGAGTGGAGTGGTCTAGTGAAGACAACATCAACTGCCTCTGTATGGGAGCTCTCCTTCTATGATGGGTGGTGCCAGTCAACAAAATACTATCGGCATGATCAACGTAGGTAGCTCGTCGATCAGGGAAATCTATGAAGGTGGAGGCTACTGATTTCCTGGCATACCTTCTCATTTCTCTGCTAGTGATGTGAATTGATGCACAGGCCTCTCTAGCCCTCTCCTGATGGATCTGTTGGCCCACACTACAAGGAATATCAAATCATAGATCAAACTGGGCACTAGACTCTAACCATCTATATGCCAGCCAGTACAGAACTATCACGAGGCCGATATGACCTCCTCCTATCTTTGGAGGTCTCAGTGAGGTGGAGGTGATACCTTAATCCTCTTATGATCTTCCTCTCTTTAGAACCAAAAAAGGGATGGAACTTATTCTGAGTAAGCAAAGGAGAAACCTCCCTGTGTGACCCCTCCTTTGTAATATGAGATATTGTCTCTATCTCTCTGGCAATGCACACGTGGTGCGGCTTAATCTTATGGCTCTTATTATGGTGCTAGGTTTAGCTAGGTAGAACAGTACGGGAGCTAGACCCTACGTCAAATGTAGAGGAGATTAACCCTGAAGCCAGGATAGCCTTCCCCTTAGAGGAGGCCAATGAATAGGTGCTAGCTTGCACTAGGCCAGTGATGGGAACAATTGATTGTGTAGGCACTAGAACTATAGCTACTATGAGAACCTCTAACACCTTCCTCTTTAGTGAGGGAAACTCAGAATCCGAGGGCATCTCAATGCGGATGACTGGCTTCTACCCAGCGACCACATCTTTGCTGATAGTGGTGAGGGTTTCACCCTCACAAGTAATCCTGGCTCTCTCAAATCTTTGGCCAAAAAGTATTAAGTGAGCAAAATCATCTTGGGGGAGGCTGGACTGATCTAAGGCCAAATCCATCTCTAAGGGGAAGGTGAACACATACTTTTGTGAATGCATCTATGTTGAATTGAGAAAAGCTGACTCAACTGAGTTGAAACTGAAGTGGAACTCTACAATTATTGAGAATAAACTCAAATCAGATTTTCTACCTTGAAATTCTGCTGGCATTTTAAGATTAATTTAGAGTTAAATCCCACACTTAAAAAATTGAATATGTTAAGTGGTGCTTATTGAATTTTAGGAGGGATTTTGAATAACTTGGAGAATAGATTTTGAGTTCATTTGAGTTTAGAATCCCCATTCAACAAATTTCTATATGTTGAATGGGTTCAAATATTTTAGAGAGACCTTTTGATGCTTCCATTGGTTCATATTTGAATTTGATTTTATATTTGGGGACCCTTTATTTAACAAATTTGAGTATGTTAAATAGAGGGTCAATTGATTTTGTTCTAGATTTGATTTTGGGATTACTCATTTATCAAATTTGGGTATGCTAAGTGAGGTGTTTGAAAATAATTTTATTTTTGCCTTTTCTTTCCCATGATGTGTATCATGTGTGAATTTGTTTTGTTTTGATTTCAAAAAAGTATCTTTAGTTAGCAAATTTGTGCATGCTAAATAAAGCCCAAATGTGTTTGATTTTTATTTTGATTTTGAAAATAAGATCTTTACTTGGCAAATTTCTGTATGCTAAATAAAACCCAAATGAGTTTGATTTTTGTTTCGATTTTGAAAATGAGTTCTGTAGTTATCGAATTTGTGCATGCTAAAAAAACACAAATGTGTTTGATTATATATATATATATATATATATATATATATATATATTAATTATGTTATGTTTAAAAAAGGGGGAATTTCTATTTAACAAACATTGGTGTTTTAAATAGAATCCAATTTATTTTCAACTTTCTTTTTGAAAAATAAAACTCTCATTTGACGAATTTGAGTATGTCAAATGAAATTCCATTGTATTTTGATTTTCATAATTTTTGCAAAGGAGATTTCCATTTAACAAATTTGGGTATGTATAATGGAAGTCAATCATACTTTATTTTTCAAAGATGTAATTTTGTGTGTGATTATTGCTTTTCAAATGAAGGAAATTCCAACTTAACATATGTGGAATGCATTGAGTGGAGTTTCAAATGATTTGACTTTATTTGAAAATGAAACTTCCATTTCAACAAATTTGAATATATTGAATGGAGATGCATATTTTCAAGTTTGTGCTTTTTTGAAAAGAAAGAACCTCCAACTTCAACATATGTGATATATATTGAGTGGAGTTTCAATTTTATGATATGGTTTTATTTGGAAATGAAATCTTCATTCCATAATTTTTGGCATATTGAATGAGGATTCTTATTTTCAAATTTGTGCTTTTGAAAAGGAAGAAACTCCAACTTCAACATATGTGAGATATATTGAGTGGAGTTTCAAGTTTATGAAATGACTTTATTCAGAAATGAGACCTTCACTCAATAAATTTGGGAATGTCGAATAAAGATGTTCATTTTCAAATATGTGCTTTTTGAAAGATGATTTTGAATTTGGTTTTTATAAAGGATTTATTTTTCTCTTTTGTGGAATGGACCTTACCTTACAATAGAGATGGCAAGAGGTTCAAAAGGTATTTAGTCATCTCTTTTAGTTTTTTATTTTTCACCTATTGGAGGACCACATTTTAAGACCTACATGGGTGAGGTCCTAAAATCTAAAGGATGTTAGCTAACTTAGCTTAAGAATGAAATGAGCTATGTGCCAACAGAAAAGAGGGATAGTCTCAGACTCATATAAAATACAAATCCACTATTGATACTTGGAGACAATGAACATTTACTGAAGATGGAGAGAGGAACCTTCCCTAACAGTGTTGTTAGAAAGATATGTGTTGTTTATTTTTCATTTTCATGTGTTGTGTTATTTAGTGTGTGTTTTTGTCAAGGGACACCACGTAGATCCACAGATGTACTCATTAGGGTGATCAGATATGACATTAAGGAATAGTGTACTATCTTGAGATATAGAAGTCATTATCCTATAATTGACCTAATCACCTGATGAGAACTCCAAAGGCATGATGGGTCTTCGGATATACCAGAAAACTTTTCCCTACTTTACATGGAAAAGTAAGGCAGGGTTTATTTTAAACTAGGTTCATCAAATTTCGTATGGAGGCAAGCTCTCACAGTTAATTACATCCTAGTTCCACCTCAGCTCAGTTCAACATTTTTAACTACATTGAAGATCAAAAAGTGTGGTGAGGGAGGGACATCTGTATCTAGTGATAGAACTGTTTATGATAAAGATAGAAAGGTGGTACTATATAAGCCTTTATCTTTATGTACTTATTTTAAAAAATGAATAAAAAATTTATCTCTGATGACATTTCTTACATTCATCCTATTTCTGATAAAAATGAGAATGAAAATATTAAAAAATTAAATATCAAATAAGAATAATCTCATGATATTTTATATGACTATGGGTCAGAAACCTACATGAAAGATTTGCAAGGTGACCCACTTATCATAGAGATAGAAGTGTCAGACTCTAAAAAGGATGATCAAAATGAGAAACAGGTTATTTCAAACCTTGGAGATATTGTTAAAGTAAATCTTCATAGTGGAAGAGTATTATCGCCTCGTTTACCTCCCACTCCTCAAGAAAAAGTAAAGCAAATCATGGATGAAAACCCAAGTTCATATTTCTTACTTAAAGAAATACCAACATAAATATAAGTTCCCAAAGTAGATTATAATGTTCTAGCCCATCTTAGGAAGCTCCCTGCTAGATTAAGCATTTATGATGCTCTCATTCTTTCAAAAGAAATGAGAGAGTCACTAGTACAGGCATTACTTGACCCACAGATATGCCTCAGTCAACTAGCAGCTACTTCCTTGGAAAAGGCTTATTACTTTAAGGAGATCCAGGAGTTACTTTCTCTGATGAGGACCTACTTTTGGGAACCAGTGACCATAAATGTCCTCTCTATATTGTTGTAAAAATTAAAAATATAAGATTGTCAAGAGTTCCAGTAAATCCTGGCGCATCTGTTAACATCATGAACTCTAGAACATTTGCATTCTTAAAAATTGATAGTAGAAGACTTAGCTCTGATAAGTTATTATTAAGGGGCTTAAATGAAATAGGTAAAAAAGCTTTAGGTCCAATCACTCTATTATTAGAAATAAAAGGATTAAAATCTGAAGCTAAATTTCATATTATAGATTCAAAAACTTCCTTTAATGCTCTATTAGGCAAACCTTGGATCCATGAGTATAGAATGGTTCCATCTTCACTCCATAAATGTATTAAGTACACAAGAAATGGAGTGGAATATGTTATAAAAGGAGATATACAACCATTTGCTAATCTTGAGATTGAGCTCTATGAAGATGCTATTTACTACATGTCGAAGAAACCTAGATTTGATTCTATGACATCCATCATTATTGAAGCATAAAGTACAATAATCAAGAAATATGAAAAGAAGGAAAAAGAAAAAGAAAAGGAAAAAGAACCTCCAATAATTTATATTGATTTGGAATCTAGCTTAGATGAAGAATCCCATCATAGAAATGCTTCAATAAAGTGAGATTCCTTTGAATTAGACACTGATGAGGAAGAAATCAAAACATTAAAGGAAGAGTCTGAATTATCCACATATGAAAAATTAAAAAATTATGTGGATACTTTAACTTTGACTCCTCTAAATCAAAATAAAATATCTGAATTAGAGATGAAAGTAAACCCTAACTTATCAAGAGAAGTGGGGAGGTCAGCAAATATTTATTTTGTACGCAGTCCTTCAAGCTCAGAAAGAGATGTAAAGCTTGAAGAACCATCTTTCAATGAAATAATCCAACTTTTTGACTGGTATTCGACTTGTGTAAAGAATACTATGAAACATGGTTTTATCATAAATATTTGGCCCAATGATAAAGCCCAACGCATGAAGAGCTTATGGAATGAAAAACATAAAAATTTACATTCCAAAGCTGGCATTGGGTTTGGTACCATTGAATCATTTGACGATATAGAGCATTGTTTAATGATAAGTAATCGTCAAATAGATCAACTCTTTGAAGTCTCTTCTACTCTTCTAGAAGACTCATTCACAAAAACTATGAAGGAATCAAAAGATGTTTCACTTCAAAATGCACCTCCTAAATATGAGGAAGAGATAAAATCTACTATAAATGAATTAAAGGAGGTTAACCTAAAAACTCCTGAGAGCCCAAAATTGACTTTTACTAGTTCTTTCTTGGGTCCAAAAGATTCTAAAGAGTTAATTACTTTACTCTTTGAGTATAAAGATTGCTTTGCTTAGAGTTATGATGAAATGCTAGGTTTATCCTAAGATGTGGTTGTACACAAACTAGGAATTAAACCTGATGCTATCCTATTGAAGCAGACTTCTAGGCAGGTGCGCCTAGAAGTAAAACAACATGTGATCATTGAAATAAAGAAACTAATTGAAGATGTCTTTATATGAGAAGAACAAAACTCTGATTAGGTAGCCAACATAGTTCTAGTAAAAAATAAGAATGGTCAAATACACATTTGTTTTTATTTTAAAGACCTAAATAAGGCTTGACCTAAAGATGAGTTTCCCCAACCTATACCCAAACTCATGGTCGACATAGTCTCCTCGCAAGAAATCTTTTCATTTATGGATGGATCATCTAATTATAATCAAATTTTAGATGTCCTTAGAAGATGAAAAGCATACGGCATTCAAAACTCCAATAGGGATTTTCTATTATACAATCATGTCATTTGGTCTCAAAAATACTGGAGCTACTCATCAAAGAGATATGACTAGAATATTCAACGACTTGATTCATAATCTGGTTGAATGTTATATCGATGATTTAGTCATTAAAAGCAAAATAAAATAAGATTATTTTTATGATTTACAGGTCATTTTTCAATGATTGCTCCACTAAAATTTAAAGATGAATCTTCTAAAGTGTGCCTTTGGAGTAACTTTAAAGAAATTCTTAGGTTTTGTAGTGCAGCATCTTGGGATAGAAATTGATCCAAAAAAGATAAAAGCTATTATTGAAATGTTGCCACCTAGAAGTCTTGCACAGCTAAGATCATTCCATGGAGGGCTTGCATATTTAAGGAGATTCATATCGAATTTATCTGGGATGTGTGAACCCTTAGCATCATTACTATATAAAGATTCCAAATTTATTTATAATAAAAAATTCCAGGGTGCCTTCAAAAACCTAAAGCAATATTTAATGAATCTTCCTATTTTGGCTTCCCTGATTTTGGGAAAACCATTAATTCTCTATGTTGTAACAATGGATAAATCTCTTGGGGATTTATTAGCTTAAACAAATGAACAAGGGAAGGAAAATGCCCTTTATTATCTAAGTCGTAGGCTTATCCCAATGAAAAAGAATTATCCTCATATTGAGAAACATTGGTTAGCATTACTTTTTGTCGCTTAGAAACTGAGGCATTATATGCTTTCTCATAAGGTCAATTTGATTTCAAGTGTGAATCCTTTGCAATATCTCATGATATGTCCAATGCTATCTGGTCTCTTAGCATAATGGTCAATGATTTTAGTATAATTTAAGATGACTTATATTCCTCTTTATGCTTTAAAAGGACGGATAGGGGCAAATTTCTTAGCAACACACCCTATGATTGAAAGGTCTCCTTTAAATGATGATCTCTCGAATGAACAAATCATAGCATTGGAAGGTGAACCTATTGCCACCTAGGAATTATATTTTGATGGTGCATCATCATAAAAAAAATATAAATAATCAAACTCATCTATCTTAGGGAAGGCAGGAATTGGATTAATCTTAATAACCCTACAAAAAGGAATGATGAGATTTTCATATCATTTGGCTAAGTCTTGTACAAACAATGAAGCTGAACATAAAGCTCTTATTACAAGTTTAGAGTTGGCAATCCTTATGGAAATTAAAAATATAAAATTTTTTGGAGATTCTCAATTGGTTATAAACTAAGTAATCATACTTTATAAGGTTTTACATCTAAAGCTCTTTAATTATCATCAATATACAATGAAATCACTTGAAAATATTCCACATGTAACGATATGTAGAATATCTCACCAAGAGAATTCAATTGCAGATGCTTTGGCTAAACTGTCTCGATCTAAGGCCAAATCCATCCTTAAGGCGAAGGCGAACACACACTTCTGTGAATCCATCTGTACTAAACTAAGAAAAGCTTGATTGAGTTGAAACTGAACTGGAACTCTACAAATGTTGAGAACAAACTCAAATCTGATTTTCTACCTTGATATTTTGGTGACTTTTAAAGTTTAATTTGGAGTTTCAACCCACACTTAATAATTTGAATATGTTAAGTGGGGCTTATTGAATTTTAAGAGATAATTTAAATAACTTGGAGAATAGATTTTGAGTTCATTTGAGTTTAGAATCCTCATTTAACAAATTTAAGTATGTTGAATGGGTTTAAATATTTTGGAGAGACCTTTTGATGCTTCCATTGATTCATATTTGAATTTGATTTTATGTTTTGGGATCCTTTATTTAATAAATTTGAGTATGTTAAATAGAGGCCAATTTATTTTGTTCTAGATTTGATTTTGGGATTACTCATTTAGAAAATTTGGGTATGTTAAGCGAGGTGTTTAAAAATAATTTTCTTCTTCTTTGTTTTCCCATGATGTGTATCATGTGTGAATTTGTTTTGTTTTGAATTCAAAATGGGATCTTAACTTAGCAAATTTATGCATCCTAAATAAATCCCAAATGTGTTTGATTTTTGTTTTTATTTTTAAAATGGGATCTTTACTTAGCAAATTTTTGTATGATAAATAAAACCCAAATGAGTTTGATTTTGTTTCAATTTTGAAAATGAGATCTATATTTAGAAAATTTGTGTATGTTAAATAAAACCCAAATGTGTTTGATTATATATATTATTTGTGTTATGTTTAAAAAAGGGGGAACTTCTGTTTAACAAATATGGTGTGTTAAATAGAATCCAACTTATTTTCAACTTTCTTTTTGAAAAATGAAACTCTCATTTGATAAATTTGGGAATGTCAAATGGAATTCCATTGTATTTTAATTTTCATGATTTTTGCGAAGGAGTTTTCCATTTAACAAATTTGGGTATGTATAATGGAAGTCAATCATACTTTATTTTTCAAAGATGTAATTTTGTGTGTGATTACTGATTTTGAAATGAAGAAAATTCTAACTTAACACATGTGGAATGTATTGAGTGGAGTTTAAAATGATGTGAATTTATTTGAAAATGAAACTTCCATTTCAACAAATTTGGATATATTGAATGGAGATGCATATTTTCAAGTTTGTACTTTTTTGAAAAGAAAGAGAAACTCTAACTTCAACCAATGTGAAATATGTTGAGTGGAGTTTCAATTTTATGTTATGGTTTTCTTTGAAAATAAAATCTTAATTCAATAAATTTGGGCATATTGAATGAGGATTTTCATTTTCAAATATGTGTTTTTAAAAAGGAAGAAATTCCAACTTCAACATATGTGAGATATATTGAGTGGAGTTTCAAGTTTATGAAATTTATTCAGAAATGAGACCTTCACTCAATAAATTTGGGTATGTAAAATAAAGGTGTTCATTTTTAAATATGTGCTTTTTGAAAGATGATTTTGAATTTGGTTTTGAAAAAAAATCTACATGTAACAATCATGACGATTGTTAGATGGGGTTGAGTTATACATTTTGCAAAAAATTTCTTTGTGCAAGTGTTTTATTATGCGAACTTTGGGAAAGTACTTTCGAAAAGTGATATTTTTGTAAAGGATTTATTTTTCTCTTTTGTGGAATGGACCTTACCTTACAATAGAGATGGAAAGGATGTTCAAAAAGGTATTTAGTCATCTCTTTTAGTTAGATTTTATTTTTCACCTATTGGAGGACCCAACAAGGATTTTAAGACCTACATGGAGTGAGGTCCTAAAATCTAAAGGATGTTGGCTAACCTAGCTTAAGAATGAAATGAGCTATGTGCCAACAGAAAAGAGGGATAGTCTCAGACTCATATGAAATACAAATCTACTATTGATACTTGGAGACAATGATCATTTATCGAAGATGGAGAGAGGAACCTTCCCCAACAGAGTTGCTAGAAAGATATGCGGTATTTATTTTTCATTTTTGTGTCTTGTGTTGTTGAGTGTGTGTTTTTGTGAAGGGACACCACGTAGATCCATAGATGTACTCATTAGGGTGATCAGATATGACATTAAGGAATAGTGTACTATCTTAAGAGATAGAAGTCATTATCTTATAATTGACCTAATCACCTGATGAGGACTCCAAAGGTATGATGGGTCTTCGGATATACCTGAGATCTTTCTCCTACTTTACATGGAAAAGTAAGGTAAGGTTTATTTTAAACTAGGTTCATCAAATTTCGTATGGAGGCAAGCCCTCATAGTTAATTACATCCTAAGAAATGAGATTCCTTAGGAATACTCTTGATTAAGGTAAATGAGGGTTATCTCTAAAGATTGTAAAGATAAGATCATCAACAAATTGATTATATTTTGGAAAATCAAGTGGGATTGATCAAAAGGAAAGATTTATTATCAAAATCAAAGAGAGATGAGTTGGGGATGCTTATGATACTAGGAAATTTAGTGAGCATCCCAAACTATCCTATGGTTAGGCTTTATATTTTTGAAATTCTGGGGAGTTGTATTTTTGAGTTAAAATTTTATTAGAAATCTATGGATTATAATTCTACAATACAAGATTGTAGAAATGCCTAAGAGGTGAGGATTTATGATTATAGCCCCAAAGGAAATAACAATCTCAAATCCTAAATCTAGGAAACTCTGGTGAGGGCCAAAGCACGACATAAATCTAAGGTGAAAGTGGGTATATCGCTTACCTCCACAAGAGAGGGTAAACTACCCAACTACTGGACTTATAATTGCACAGGTGGCCATGCCTAACTCCTATGATTTTAAATATATGTAGGTCAGTCATATCTTTTGCAAGATAGTTAGGCTTTTATTTACTTAGAAGAGAAACTAGATCCTTAAACTCACTCCTTAAGAGACTAAATCATGAAGGGCATGAATAATGACCTAAATCTAATACAATTTTTTATCAAATTTTATTTAATTTTGGACATTTTTATTTGACATCGGCTATGAGATTTTATATGTCTAATACATGAGAAAATCAGTTATGGGCCAAAATCAGAAAGAAGGAGGTGTGTTTTCACCATGGCTCTCAAAGTCAAACCATTTTCTCTGATAAAAGTGGAAGGAAACCCTCCATTGGCAAGAGTGAGATAATATGATTTATGCATGATATGAGACATACAACATCCAGCTAAGGGGGTTGCTAAATCTTTTATTTCCTTAATTTATGTCCTAGGTTTTAGGTGAGGTTATACATTATTTAGTTTAATTTTGAATTGATTAATTGGATAGAAAATTTACTTTTTCCTAAGAGCCTAATCGCATTCAGGCCATTCGATAATGATCAAACAATTAAGAAATTAGAAACTCATGCCATCCTAATTGCACAATCATAAACATAACATCAACCAACTTATAAAATAAGCACAGAAAGAATAAGAGGCTAATGTGGTTGGGTTCCACCGCATAACCCAAAAAAGAATAATGGGTAGCTGAGCTCCACCCTTATACAACCTAGTATAATGAAAAAATAAATTATAATTATAAAATGATAAGTGTTATGGGGTTTTTCATTCTTCATCCTCCATCTTTCACTCTTCATCTTGCATTCCTTCATCTTGTTTTGCTTCACCTCTTTCTTTCTTTTGATTTTTGATTTAGTCCATTTCTTTCTTTATTTTAGCTTGACTTGTGATGTAGTTTGCTCCAAGGCCTCACATGGTATGTAAGACATGGTCTTATAACCAATATTCACCTTAATCCCCATAACACTTATTCTAATCATAATGCAAAAATTACATTAAAAGGAAGAAAAGTAAATCTAGCTACACCTGCAAAACAAATGTTAGCTAAACACATCGTACAACCCAAGCAGTTATAGAAATAATTTAGATTTAGTACCCCACACATGCATAACTAAGCACATCTATCATAATTTGGGTTATTCTTAGGGGTATAAGCAACCTGCATAGCAAAAAATATTTAAATTTTTATTATAGCACCCCTTAAGCACAATCCCCCTATAGAAAGCATGATTAGGTTAATATCAGACTAACATCCACACTACACACATACACCTTAAAATCCAGTCTAAAGTATTACACCACAAAATAAAATCATGCATCAAATCATGCACCGCCCTAATAAAGAGCTAGAAATAGTGGCTTAGCCTAATGTTTGTGTGCCATTTAAGGCTTGTGTGATATGTTTTAGGTAGGCTTTAGAGTTATGATTTGTTAAGTGTGAGAGGTTTAATGTATACAGGATTGATTTCTCTTTAAGTAGTTTAATTTGGTTTGGGGAATTTTTACTTAATTTTTGCTCTTGTTTCACGTAACCTACACTTGGCGACTAAGTGCTATAAAGAGGAGAAAGAGCAGGAGAGTATCTCTTTTATCCCTACCTTAAGTGATTTCTAAGATAAATTGACTAATGAATTTTTCTTAGTGAATGGTTTATTTTGTATTTTAATTAACCCTAAGTTTAAATTCACTCTAAATATCCTTATTCAATAAGAAAGTCACTTTAGGATTAGTTAGGGTGGATTACTATCACATAACACACACTCATTCATTTCTTTCCATCATGTATACCATGCATATGAATAATCCTAAGCATGTCTAAACAAACAATGCAAATCTTAGCACACTTTGATGATGGATGCAAAGAAATGTGATTTTAAAATTTTGATATTCTATTTCTTAAATGGATCATTAATGCATGTATTTATTCTATAGAAAAGAAAGATTTTCATCCATTAGTTAAATTCACATCGACATGTATAAAAGTATAAGTGAGTAGTATGGTGCCATTATTTTCAATCCCAATGGCGTAAGGTGCAAGACCTACTTAGGGCTACTTAAATCCTCACAACCCCGAAATATCCAAACTGATATACCACTTTTCTTAGAAACATGTAAATATATGAGTAACTCCAAGGATGAGAAAATCAATGTAAAAATTATGTTTTATTTATTTGGTTGTATGACTTACATGTATAATATGAAGATCCTTCTTAACTCTTAATATAGAGATGCATGGGAATAGATTTAGGCAAGTGTTCTATTCTTTTCAAATGAATTATACACTTGCTCATCTCATATGAATCCATGTTAAGAGAAGGAAAGAGAACTTCATAATACTTATTTTATGATATCATCACATACAAGTTTATACATATTTATAATTAGCAACACTTCATTTATAATCTTTCCTTTATGGGGTTTGAAAATAATTTTTGGTTTAATAGTGATAATAGCTACTCATATTCTTAATTTTAACCAACACATGCAATTTGACATAAATGGAAATATTTTTATTTAATTGATTTTTTAAATAAATGAATGTATGATTTTATATGGAAAATAATATTTAGTATGATTGAAAAGAAATAAAGGAATGTAAGCATATGACTCCATTCACCCTAATTAATTCTTATGGACAATCATATAAAATAAGATCATTTAAAATGAATCAAAATTCTTTAAGGATGTTTTTTTATCTTTGGATTTGATTTTGATTTAGGAACAATGAGAATATGTTTGCTGGTCCTAAACCATTCCCACCATGTGTGAATTGTTTTTGGATTAATTTAAAATAATTAAGCTAATTTATATTTTTATTAGGTTAAAGTATGAATTAAATCCATTGATTACCCCTTGCCTAGACTACTTTAACATAATTATCCAAGTAATTATGAGCCAATATATAATATGCAACCACATGGAAATTAAACCAGCAATGCACCTAAGAAATGAAGGGGCCTAATGCAATTAGCTCATAATTATTGGTTAATTAAAGCTAAAGGGTTTGATTTAAGTAATTTTATAACCCTCTTACACATGTAGTTTAATTATAATTTTTTTGGAATTCTCTTAGGTTATTGAACACCTAAGAATCTACCCAAGAATTGAATGATTGAGTTCTAGAATGATTTAGTTTTAATTTTGATTAATTGAATTATTTAATAAAGTGATTAAGCCATTAATTAGTTGCAAAATTGATTAAGTGTTATCCAAATGAAATAAACTTAGAGGAAAATATTATAAATGAGGCCATAATCTTATTCTCAATGTCCATTCACTATTCTATAATGATTAGACAACTTAATTAATTAATTCATTATTATTTAACATGCTAATTAATCATTTAATTAATTAAGGGAGTGATTAAGAATGAAATAAGCCATTCCCCTAATTAATCAAGCAATAAAGTTTAAGAAAATCATGGGAGGCAGATGTCATCCCACTAATCAACCTTAGAAAGTTTAGAATTAGCTGCTAGAGTAATTATAGAGTAATTAGCTTAATTATATTTCCAATAAAACTCAAATTGAGTCAAAATCACTATTCAAAATTAATTGGTTTTTATTTTATAATATTCTCCTCTAAATTACCTTTAAAATGAGTATTTATTTATATTTTTTTATAAAATTAGTTATGAATTTTAAAAGTTTTACCATTAAAATTAGATTAATTAATCCTAATTAAACTCATAATTCTATCGAGCCACGTGGTGGCTAACATGATGCTTTTTTCATGTGGTGCAATGGGATTGGTTATTTAAGTTATCACATCTATCAACTGAGTCAACTGGTGACGAATGCATCTTCTCTACGGGCCATCTGATATAAGATTGGACAGCTAAGATTTATCCCATGGTTTAAGGAAATCGAGAGGGTCTATTTTGATCAATCGTCATGATCATGCGAAACAGATGATCCATTATTTGTCTCCTCCCGAGCAGCGAGAGATGGATGCCATCCATTGATTGTTGCTCGTTATGAGCTCACCCGAGCTCAGATGGAGCTCAAATTCACCCCACACCTTTGAGGAAGCACAAGTAACACATCTAACGGTGAAGATCACATGACTTGATCATTCACTTCACAAAAGACCAAGCAAATTTTACTTTAAGTTTGATTTCAATCAATTACCTACGGCTATCATCAAGACTTCCAAGAGGAGTGTAGCTTCATCTAGCAGAGCGGTCTTGATCAAACTCCTAACTCCAGTAGTGGGAAAGCTTGGGATCTGATTCATTTTGACTCACCTTGATCCAAGGATGGTGTGTGCAAGAATAGTTTAATTTTAGTTGAGAATTGAGTGAATTGGATTCGAAAGTCACCTCCCCTATTTCAACTTTAAGTAAAACTGAGAGTAGGGAAGCAAGGGTTCTTAGAAATGGCTAAGGAAACCTCTGGATGCTTAGTTTTAACTCTTAAAGCTCTGAGGAATGATTGTCTTCTAGTTAGAGTGAGAATGAAGGGAAGTATATCTCCCCTTACTTAGATCGGATGGTGGATGGCTAATTTTCCATTTTAGCTTAATGGCTTGGATTGTTTGGTCATTTTGAGCTTTAAAATATCCCAAATGGGTCATTTTAGGTGGAGGAGTGAGGGAGAGTGACTACCCATGTGATTGGTGAGTGGATTTGGTGAGCCAAGTGTTCAAAGGTGATCAAGGAGGTCGATTTGGCATTTCCTTGGGTCATGGCTAACCCAAGCTCATTGGGTCATGTTCACCACTCTCTTTGGTGCCCATGTGGACCAATAGATAAGTGGCTAGTGGGATTGGGAAACAAATGGGCAAATTTTAAGTGAATTTTATCATGGGATACCCTTTGACCTAATGGCAAAGTGGTCATTTGGCTATGAGTTTAGTTTAGGCAGATTTGAAATGATTTAAAAATGCGTTGGGCCAAATTTCATATGATTTGGAGTTCATTTGATATGATTTAGCTCAATTTGACCCATTTGGGTCAAGTTGGGTCAAATTGGGTTAGGTTGACTAATTGATCAAATTGGGTCAAACCATGAGTTAGGTCAAGTTTAAATGATCATTTAGAGCCTATGGGTATCATTAGTTTGGTTTAATTTTGTTTGGATTTCATTTTGGTTCATTTAGGTCAAATGGGTCAAGTTAACCAATTTGACCTATTTGCCCAATTGGGTTAGCTCATGAGTTGATTTAGGCTTGGTTGATCATTTGAAATGTGTTGCAAACTTTGGTTTCAATCAATTTTTATTTGATTTGATTTCAAATTGATTTGACTTTTTGGGTTAAGTTGGGGTTAGGTTAGGTCTAATTGGTTAATTGAAGCTTTGGTCAAGTTCAACAATCAATTTGGAATGAATTTGACCCATTGGTTGCAATTAATTTAGATTAGATCAAGATTTGACCCATTTTGGCTTTTAGGTCAACTTGGGTCAATTTGGGCTAGGAGGACTAATTGGGTTTGGTCTAGCTCAAGTGAGAGTTTGGTCATGTTTAATAAATGATTATGGATTGATTTGGATCAATTGTTTCAATCAATTTGGTTCATAGTGAATTTTGGCTTGTTTAGGTCTCTTTTGGGCTAAGTGTTAACTTGGTCAAAGGCTAGGTTTGACTTGGTTTGATCTAATTTGACTGATTGATCATTCTAGAATAATTGTTTATCACAATGTGAGGCTTGGATGGGCTTAGTTCAATAAAATTTAAGTTAGATTAGAACTTAGCTCAGAAAGATCTTTTAGGTCAATTTAGGTCATGTATGCTTAAATGGGTCAATTAGCTTGATCATGGCTTGATTCAAGTTTGGTTGAACTGACATATGGACTTATGATGGAAATATAAATCCAATTGCAAGTAGTTTGGAGTCAAATGGTTTTGGTTCATTTGACAATTTCAACTCAAAAGGATGAACATGGGCTTGACTTAGGTTAGTTGATTTTGGCTTGGTAATTATAGTTTATGTTTATATTCGAGCATGTGATCGAAAGAGTGATTATTTGAAGAGAAAATCCAAGGGTTTGGATTGATTTGAGAATGATTTGGCTAAATCCAAGAAATTTGCTTAAATGATATAAATTGGATTTAGGTTTGAGTTTTAAATTTATATCCATTTGATTTTGGTCATTTGAATTTATATTTTATTTATATTTATGAATATAAATGAGAATATAAATGGTCTATGAGAGAATCATGTGAATTAGAAGTGATTTAAATGTGAATTTGGCTAAGGTACGTCAAAAAGTTTTTTTTAAATAAGGGTTTTGATTTGGTTTAATTTATATTCATTTGATTTGGATGTCTATTCCATTTATATTTGTGAATATAAATAATGGAATAAGTGATTTATGAAGAAATCACTTAGATTTGGGTTAATTTAAAGGGTTTGGTTAAGCTTTTGGATGTGATTCATAAGGCTTAGGAAGGTTTTGGATTTGGAATTGATTATGAGTTTCAATCATCTAGAATTGGAGTTGGATTGGAGTTAACTTTGGATTTGGATCATTTGAGATTGGAATTGAATTTGGAGTTGATTTTGGATTTGAGAAACTCAATTGATTTAAGATTTGAAAATCAATTGAGTTGGAATTGATTTGAGATTTGATTTGGATTGGTTTGAAGGAGTGTGCATCGGCTAAATTTGAGCTATAGGGTAAGTAGATGACTTAAATCCATGATTCATAGCATAATCCTATGATAAACCCTTTTAACTCTTTATGGTTAGGTCAAGTGTTCACCTAATCACTAGAAGTGTCTTGAGACTAAGGAACTCTTAGTGTCTAGAGAGGATTAAGGTAAGTCCCCCAGTGGCTCCTTTCCTCCTGAATACTTCAAGTCTGGGTTTAGTCCTTACATAAGACTCCCTAATTGGTAGTCACTCTGGGTGATAGCACTGTTAAGAACTATCAACTCAATTCCGAGAGATGTAAGTCTACATGTATTCTTTCTAGACTGATTGTTACACACTGATGGGCACCTTAGGTTGGTTTGTTATTGCCATGCTGATTGTGACCCACCCGGTGGATACACCACTCTTGGCAGATGTAAGATTGCTATGCTTTCTCCTTGAGTTATCCACCAAATACCTACAAGCTTTCTTTTATAGGGTTCTAGATAACACCTCTAGCGACACCTTCCTTGTGGTCACTCTATTTGGATCAGGTCCTTAGCGACCCCATTTAGACACTACCCCAGTTACTCTTGGATTGGATAGTCCCCCTTTTCTAATAATCACCCTTGTGATTGGAGAATTTGTCTCGCAGATATGCTGACTCTCCTTTGGTCCAATAAGTCTGAGATAAGACTAGACTGATATGAGCTCCTTCTCAGTGTGGTTCCTTGCACACCAATAGATTTCATGTAAACATAAATAACAAAACATATATATATATATATATATATATTCATTTATGGATTAAGAGGAAAACCCCCAGCAATAATTTTTCTCAAGCAGGCATCATATATTTAAGACAGTGTCAGCAAAACTCCTTATAGGAATTGTCTAACTACTTTTGAGTTGAGATAAGTCTCAGAGTCAGCACTCTCTCAATAGTCACCCTTAAGTCAGGTTTGACTTTTTGTGCCACCAACAAGTCACCCTGACGGTCGTCCTAGCTTTAAAATATATAAGTCTATTATGTATTATTTCTAGCATGATCGTCACACACCGACATGCAACCTTAGGTTGAATTTGATTTGTTATGCTATCAACCAATCACCCCAGTGGTTTCTTGTTTAGGAAGTTATAATTCTACAAGCTTTCTTCCTAACTTGACCATTGCACACCGAAAGGTACCCCTTAAGTTGGTTAGCTCTACCTCATGGCCAGTAAACTATCCCTTTAGATTGGTAAATCTAAAATAGGACTAGACTGATATTATCCACTTCTTAGTGAATCCATCGCACACCGACAAGGTTTATCTTTAAATTTAAATTGAATTTATTCTTACTATTCTTGAGTCAATGTGAGTCCACAGTGGCATTTGCACAAATAGTCACCTTAGGTTAGGTTTGATTTGTTGTGCTATCAGCTTATCACCCTAGTGGTTCCTTGTTCATGAAGTTGTAAGTCTACAAGCTTTCTTCCTGGATTGACCACTGCAAACCAAAGGCATCCCTTAGGTTGGATAGCTCTACCTGATGGCCGATAGACTATCCCTTTGGATTTATAAATCTAGATTAGATATTAACCCCTTCTGGTGGATCCATCGCTGCAGGCAAGGTTGTTTCCTCACCATTCTTCCGGTGGATTCTTATTCAATCCATATATTGAATTTACCTTATCCTTAGTGGATCTGAGCTCATATCTCTAGCAAATGTACCCTCAAAATCAAATCATATCCTCTCCCTAGTGGAGCTCTCATAAAATCAAACTTAGTCAAATACCTATCCCTAGTGGATGATCTAAACCAACTTCCCTAGTGGAAGGTTCATGCACTCATCCCTAGAGAATATTTTTTTTCTGAATCATTATTAAACTCAACTTTTATCCTCTATTGATAACCTAAACTCGCTTCCCTCAGTGGATCCTTCCTTCATCTCTTATGCTTTTAGCATGAGTTGACTTGCATTGCACTAAGATCTTGATTCTAACTACATCTCAGGTTTAGGGGTAGATCATTTCTATTAGTGGTTGCAATCCTTCAGATGTTGTTGATGTCGTCAAGACGTCTTTAGTCAAATACACCAGACCTATTGGGCATCCTTTATTGACTTCACTTTTAGGAATGAACTCTCAACTTCCTCATCAAAATTCTAAGACTCTTGTAGACACTAAGAGTTCCTTAGTCTTAAGACACCTCTAGTGATTAGGTTAACACTTAACCTAGGCCTAGAGACTTAAAAGAGTTAATCATAAGAATTTATTATGCCTTAGAGATTTAGGAAGACTTGCCTACCCTATAGCCTTAAACTCATTCCTTGCTTCCTTCTTTCAAACAAAACCTCAAATTCAAATCCAACCCCAAATCAAATGATTGAAATCCTATGATTGAATTCAAACTCCAAAATCCTTCATAAATATATGAACCACCTTGCTTAGCCTTCCTTCAAACCAAATCAAATTTGGTTAATTTTTTTAAATCAATTATTTCTTCATTTATATTCACAAATAAATGGAATCTAAATTCAAACCATTCAAATCAAATCAAACTAAATCAAACCAAATCATTTCTCAACTTAAGCCCTTTTGACCTATATCCCTCAATTTGGTCAAATTTATTTCCAAATCACTCCAAACTTAAGTGATTTTCTCATAAACTATTTATATCTTCATTTATATTTATAAATATAAATGGAATATAAGTCCAAATGGCCAAAACCAAACCCAAATCAAATCAAATTCCCAATTTTATTTTTTTTATCCAAATTCTTGAACTTGGCTAAATGATATCCAAATCAACTCAAAGCCCATGAATTTCTTCATGATTTAATCACTCCTTCAATCATTGTTCCAAATATAAACACGAACTACAATTACCAAACCAAACCCAAGTCATCCCAGGTCAAGCCTATGTTGGCCCCTTTTTACTTGAAATGATCACATGAACCAAAATCCCTTTGACTCCAAACTACTTGCAATTAGATTTATATTTCCATCCTAAGTATATATGTGAATTCAATTAAACCTGAATCATACCATGATCAAGCCAATTGACCCATTTAGGTCCACTTAACCCAAAGTGACATAAAAGACTTTTTTGAGCCAAGTTCTAATTCAACCCAAATTGGATTAAACTAAGTCCATCCAAATCCCATTTCATGATCAATAATCATCATAAATTAATCAATTATCTTGAATTGGGTCAAACCAAGTCAACCTATCCCTTTGACCAAGTCAACACTTAACCCAAATGAAACCCAAACTAACCAAAATCTACCATAAACCAAATTGATTGAATCCATTGACTCAAACCCACTCATAATCAATGATTGAACATGATCAAGCCATCAATTGAGCCAAACCAAGTCTAATTTGCCATTTGACCTAAGTTGACCCAAATTGGCCTAAAAATCCAAAATGAGTCAAATCATGATTTGATCCAAATTGATTGTAACCAATGACCCAAGTTCATTCCAAATCACTTATTAGACTTGAAAAGCCATGATTGAACAATTTGACTAATGGCCAACTTGACCTTCAAATTGACCTAAAGAGTCAAATTGGCCAAAATACAAATTAAACCAAACTAAAATCGACAATTACTTTCAATCAACCAATTAAACTTGACTCAAGACCTAACCCAACGCAATTTGGTCAAATTGATCAAATTGGTCAACTTATCCCATTTAACCCTTTTGAATCCAAATGAGTCAAATTCAAACCTAAGACAAATTAATCAAAATCAATTGAACCAAAACATCCCAAATAATCATATGAACCTAAACCAATTCTTTGTTTGACCCAATTTGACCAATTAGCAACCCAATGATTTATTTTTGACCATATGAAGCCAAATCACCCAAAACCACCTTTTGGAACTTTGGTTGCTGACCTAACCCAACCCAAATGAACCCTAGGTAAACTTCAAGCTAGCCCAAATCCATGTGGGAGCATCCCAAAAGGGATTAACCAATGGACACCCTCTATTTGCATTGGATTCTTATCATAAAGTGTCTTTCTCACATGAGTCCTCCACTTGCCAAATGAGGCAAGCCTAAACTTCTAGCCCAACCTAAGCCATCTAGCATCTACCATGAACTAGAAATAAGCCAATTCCCCTCATGGCCAAACCCAATGGATGCAAGGAAGAACAATCCCACATAATCTCCTCAAATCAAGCCTTGAGACTCCTGACACCACTTATCCACTCATGGCATTGTTGACCTCATTTCTAGAGTGAGCTCTCAACCCCTCCATCTTAGACATAGGACTCCTCTTAGACTTTAAGGATCCTTAGTCTTAAGAAATCTTTAGTGATTATGTGGACACTCAACCTAGCACTAGAGACTTAGAAGGGTTAGCCATAGGAATAGGTCATGCCATAGGGGTGTTAGGAAAATTTGCCTACTTTATAGCTTAAATCATTCCTCACCTTCCTTCCTTCAAGTCAAAATCCCAAATAAATCTTATTTTATTTTCTCCAAACTCAAATCAACTCCATATGATTGAAATCCATGACTGAAATCCATATTCAAAATCTTTCAATTCCTAAGTTTAAATCTTCCTAAATCCTTAATTTTCCTCTTAAATACTTAGCCAAAATCATAATCAAATCAAATCAAATCTTTCAGATTATCTCATAATTCATTTATATTCAAATTTATATTTAAATATATAAATAAAATATAAATTTAAACTAATCAAGAAAAACTCCAAATTCAAAATCAATTCGAGAAATTTCCTTAAGTCCTTTAAATTCCCTTTTAATGGACTTAGTCAAAATCATAATCAAATCAATTCAAATTTATGGGATTTTCACATAACTCATTTATATTCTCATTTATATTCACATATATAAATGAAATATAAATATAAATCAATCAAATCAAATCCAAAAATTAAATTTCAAATAAAATTTTTCAAGTCCTTTAAATATTCCTTTTAATGGACTTAGCCTAAATCATGTTCAAATCAAATCAAAATCATGGGATTTTCTCATAACTCATTTATATTCTCATATATAAATGAAATATGAATATAAATCAATCAAACCAATCTCAAAATTCAAAATCAACTCAAAAATTTCAGTCCTTTAAATTCCTTTTAATGTAGCCTAAATCATGATCAAATCACTTCAAATCCTTGAAATTTTCCCATGATCATTTATATTCTCATTTATATTCATATATAAATGAAATATAAAAATCAAAAAAAATTCCAAAAATCAAACTCAAATCTACTCAAAATCCAACTTAAGCCCTTCAAGTCAAAATCTTGAACTTAGCCAAATCAATTTCAAATCATGCCATACAATTCAATCAAATAAATCATCAATCTTGACCAAATCCAAACCAAAAGTCAACCCCCAAATCCATTCATATTTTTCCTTTGAATATGAAATTTTCAAATGAATCAAAACCTATTTGGCTTTAAACCACTTGCAAATGGATTTATATTTCAATCATAAGTCCATATACAAGTTCAATCAAACTCAAATAAAGCTTTGACTAAGCCATTTGACCCACTTAGGCTCACTTGACCCAAAGTGACCTAATGTACCTGTATGAGCCAAATTCTAATCCTAACTAAATTGTATTAAACCAAACTCACCTATGCCTCTCATCATGATCAACAATGTCATGGAATGATCAATCAATCAAATTGGGTCAAACCAAGTCAAACCTAAGGGTAGACCAAGTCAACACTTATCCCAAAAAAAACCTAACATAGCCAAAATCCACCATAGGCCAAATTGATTGAAACCATTGATCTAAGTTCATTCATGACCTATGTTTGAACTTAACCAAGTCAACATTTGAGCCTAACCTAGCCCAATTGACCACTTGACCCATGTTAACCCAACTTGACCTAAAAAGTCAAAATATGTCAAAACTTGATCTAAGGCAAATTGATTCAAACCAATGAGTCAAGTTCATTCCAGCTCACTTGTTGAACTTGACCAAAGCCTCAATTTACCAACTAGACCTAACCTAACCCAATTGACCATAGACACAACTTGACCTAAAGGGGTCATGTTGAGCCAAATTCAAACTTAACTCAAATTGATTAGAAACAAGGATACAAATACACTCCATATGACTAACCAAACCTAAACCTACCTTGACCTTCAAATAGGTCAAATGGGTCAAAGGTCAACTTGACCCATTTGACCTAAATGAAGTCATATGAGCCAAATTCAAACTAAACCAAATTGAATCTAAAGCCAAATATTTCAAATGGTCATATGAACGTGACCAAACCCTTGGTTTGACCCAATTTGACCAATTGGTCAACTTGACCCAAGTTGACCCATTTGACCTAAATGGGTCAACATGAGCCAAACCTTATCAAATGAATTTCAAATCTCATGAAACTTGGCCAAACCTAGTTTCTCCACATACCCAACATATCCAAATTGAAAATTAAAATGACCATTCTACCCTAGGCCATAGAACAAATTTTGGCCTAATCCATGGGTAATTTGGTCATGCCTCTTCATATCAACTTGATACTTTCTAATAGCTCAAGTGGACCTAATGAAGAGTGGTGCACCCAACCCAATGGGTTTAGGTCAGCCCAAATGGACCTAAGGTCAAACCTGACCCCATGAGTCAAATTAGCTCATTCCAAATCCTTCTTCCACTCAATTCGATGCACATGGGAGGTTGGAAATCCACTAAAGACCTCAAATAGACCATGGGCGAAGAGCTAACAGCATAAACAACTTCTCCAATGTGGTTAATTGGATCAAAATGGCAAGGAGGTGTATTGATCCGATTCCATAGGAGATATACTCCCCTAATTCAATTTTCATCATTCCTCATTGATTGAAACTAGTGTTAGGAAAGATAGAGCCATCCTAAGCTTCTAAGAGGATTTGAAAAGTGATCTTCTAGATTTTCTCATTGAAAATAGGGGAGCTCACTTGAACCAACTTCTCCACTCAAATCTACTTTAATTCCTCTTGCGCACTTCCTTTGGGGATTAATTTGAGTGCACCCATGAATCCATTTGAGTTCCCATGATAAGGAGAGCCTCAATTGGATCAAAGTCACAAAGGAGATCAAGTGGTGTTGGTCCATAGAGCAATCCACTCAAACCCAAGGCCTAAAAATTTCAACATGCCTTCATATCCACTAGATGAAGCTACCTCAATGAGCTCGAGCATCGGTGATCACCTCCAGCTAGGTATGGAATTTTTTGACCAGTTAGCATAGGAGGTGTTGGTCTTTTGTGAAAGGAATTTTCAAGTCATGTAAAATCCTTCATTGGATAAGCTTCTCTTTAGCTTTAGATGGTGTGGGAACAATTTCATTTCAATTCAAGCTCAATCGAGCTTAAATATTCCCTAGGATCATTGATGGCTTTTGATCTAAGGAAGAAGCTAGAGATCCATCCATCATGCATTTTGGATGGGCGAGATTATTCCCACATTTAGAAAATCATTTATCCTTTATAAAATGGTGATCCCGGCCATGATCTTGATTGAGCGGCGAGATCAAAGTGTGTCTCCACCGTCATTTGGATGGACGTTTAAGTGGCTCTGCACATGTGTAAAGCATGTGCCGCCATGTGTGAGTGAGCTAAAGTTAGTTAGAATTAATTAATGATTATTAATCTCTTGTTCTCCTAAAATTCATATCTCCTTCAATAAAACTCAAAAAAATATGAGGTAAAATCTTATGAAAAGATAATTCAACCTAGAATATTTTAAAGATAATTTAATGGATTTTGATTATCTTTTCTGATTTTGGGTTTTATTGAAAATCATATTTTGCTAATTACCTCTTAATTAATCCTCTGATTAATCCCAAACTTCTTGGGTATATTTTATTGGATGGCCCCTGCCTCCTCTAATTTTCTTGAGATTTATTTAAGGTTTAATTAAGGGAATTGCAAATATATTTTCTAATTACTCCCTTAACTTAATTAAGAATAATTGAGGTGTGATTAGTGGTTTTAATACATTATTAAGGTTGATTAAGGTTAAATGTGGATAGTTTGGGAATAATTTTGGGGTATTTCCCCAAGCTATTCCTAAACCCCTTTTCTTTCCTTAATCTCTCTTAATTAAGGGTTAATTTATTAATTATCCCTTAATTAATTTCTAAAATTTTAAAATCTTCATAACTTAATTAATCTACTTTGGGTAGATGCTTAGGTGTTAATAGCTAAGTTTAATTAAGGAAATCAAAACCCAATTCATATGTGAAGGGTGTTTTGAAATTACTTAAAACTAAACCCTTAGCTTAAACATTAATTAATCATGAGCCAAATTGCATTAGGCCCTTCTTTGGCTCATAATTACTTGGTTAACTATTTTAGTTAACTATTTAAGGTGGTTAATTAACTTGTTTAATTCATACCTTAACCTAATTAATACATAAAAATGAATCTAATCATCTAAAATTTAAAAAAATATCAAACACATGTGAGAATGGGTTAGGAACAACAAACTCAACATTTTCAAAATTAAATCAAACTTAAAACCAAACAAAATCACTAACTTTGATTTATTTTAAACTTATTTCATAAAATTGTCTTTAGGATTTAATTAAAGTGAATATGTTTACATGCTTTCATTGCTTTGATTCTTCTCCCAACATGTTAAATTTGTATTCCATATGGTTCCATGCATTTATATTTTTCAAAATTTATATATAAAATGAAATTGTTTACTTTATGTCAAATTTACATGTGTTGGCTAAAGTAGAAATATGAGTGGCTATTATCATTACTAAATTCAAAATTATTTTCAAAACATATAAATCAATTATCAAATCTGAAAGTGTGCTATTTATATTTTAATCATAAGCTTGCATGTGAAGAAAATATAAAGGTGTGCTTAGTATAAGTCCCCCTTCTCTTTTAAGTTAGTATAGTTTTGAATAGGAATTTGGTAAGATGTATAGTTCAATTTGAAAAAAAACCTAACACTTACCTAATTCCATATCCTTTTCATTCCTATTCTATCACTTAAGAATGGTTACCTATACTTGCATACATAAATTAAAACAAAAATGAATCAACTAATACAACTTTTGCATTCTTTTCCATTCATTTCTTTTGTACACATGTTTGTATTTAGGAAAAGTGGTATATTAGTGGACAGGTTATGAGGCTTTAAGTAGCCCTAAGTAAGTATAATACCTTACACCCCTGGTGCTAACAATGGTGTTATACTCACTTATGCATTTCTTTCTTTCATGTGTGTATATGTGAAAATTGGATAAGAAACCCTTTTCTACTTAAAGAAAATCATGCATCATAAACTTCAAATTTCCTTAAATAAATTACTTAGCATCATAAAGTGTGTTAAATATTCTCATTTGTGTATATATATGCTTAGATACATTTATGCATGTTATACATATTGGGAAAGAAATGAAGTGATGTTTTGTGAATTTAATTCATTTTGTTTAAATATTAAAATGTCTTTCTTTTTGAATAGGTTTTTTTAGAGTTTATCTAAACTTAGGATTAATTAAAATATTTAATCAAAGCATTCACTAAACAAAACTAAAATGTGAATCTACTTTAGAAATTACTTAGGTTAGGGAAGGAAAGAGAAGTTCTCTTCTCTTTCCCTCTCTTCTTTAGTAATTAATGGTAATTTGAACCTAATCAAAACATGAAATAAAATCAATCCAAAATAATTAAATAACTTAAATAAAACCCTCCTCTAAGTTGAACATGTTTTCACATTTAGAATTTTCTAACTTAAAGCCATAGCTAAGCATACCACACAAACTTTCAAAGCAACACATTAGCCTAAGTCACCACTTCTAGCTTTAGGTTAGGTTGGTGCATAGTTTGATGTTTATTTTATTTTATGATATATATTTTAGATGATGTTAGGATGTATGTATATAATGTAGAATGAATGGTAGCGATGATTTATTTATTATTTTAGGATTGTGCTTAAGATTATATAAATAAAAATATAAATGCTTTTACAGTGCTTATACCCTAAGAATAATCCAATAGGCTAGGTGGATTTAGTTACTCATGTGTGGGGTGATAAATCTAATATACATGCTTGGAATTTATGTGATTTGTTCTAGCTAATCTCTATTTTTGCAGGTCTTGGTTAGATTTCCATTCTTTTACTTTTCATTTAAATTAATGCAATTATAATTTTGGAATGATTGTTATGGGGTTTGGGATGAACATTGGTCATAAGGTCCTATCTTATGCACCATGTGAAGCTTTGGATCATTTACCTTACAGCCATCCAAAATAAAGAACCAAAGAAGAAAGAGAAAAAGAAAAAGAAAGAAGAAAAGAAGAATGAAGAATGAAGCTTGAAGATCCCTATAACAATGAATTCCTTACTTAATTGGAATTTAATTCATTTGTAATCTAGGTTGTATAAGGGTAGAGCTCGGCTATCCACATTTTTCTTTCGAGTGTGGTGGTGCTAAATCACAATGGCCTTTTATTCTTTTCTATGATTAGCTTTATAAATTGATTTATGATTTATTTAGCTTGTGCATTAAGTGGCATGATTTTCCTAGTTTCTTCCTTTTATATATGGCTCTATGATGATTAGGCTCTTAGGGAAAAATAAATCTTCTAACAATAATTAAAATTAAAATAAAGAACTCATAACCTCACTAAAGCTTAGGTTTAAAATCAAGATAAAAGAATTAGTAACCCTTAGGCTGGATGAGTATTTCTTTATAATATCATGCACAAATGCATCTTATTTTCTTGATTGGAGGGCTTCCACCTTTTCCGAGAAACTTGGCTTGACCTTTGAGATGTGGAAACACACCACCTCTCCCTCTTCTTGATTTTGAAATAACTTTATTTCTCATGCATTAGGCATATGAATCTATTAGCCGAGTCAAAAATGATCATAAAATAAAAAAATTTGAATTGCATTAGATTTAGTCATTTGAAGCATGTCCTTACATGATCTAGTCTCTTTAGGGAGTGAGTTTAAGAACATCTCTTTCTAAATAAATAATAAACCTAGCTATCTTGCATAAACATATATTTAAAATCATAGGAGGAGTTAGTTGGCGGTCAGGTGATTGTAAGTCCAAGTAGTCGGTGGTTTTTTCTCTCTTATGGAGTAAAAAATACCCATTTTTTCCTTAGATTTAGGTTGTGCTTTCATCTCACCAAAGCTCTAGATTTAGGTTAGGTTGCTTCTCCTTTGTGGCCATAAGCATAATTCCTCACCTCTTAGGCATTTTCTTAATCTTGTGTGAAGAAATCATAAGCTCCAAAGTTTTAGTGAAAAATTCAACTTAAACATATTAAATCAATTTCAAAAATGTAAATCCAAATTATAATATAGTTGTGATGCTCGCTAGGTTTTCTAGCATCGTGAGTATCTCCTACTTATCTTTCATTTTGGCTTCGATAATAACTCCCTCTCTTTGATCAATCTCATTTGATCTTCAAAAATGAACCAATCAATTGATAGTTCTTTCCTATTGAAATCTTTGAACACAACGATCATTTATCTTAATCAAGAGTTTTGTTAAGAAATCCCCATTCTTTAGGATGTAATTAACTGTGAGGACTTCCCTTGTAGGGAACTTAATGAACCTGGTTTAAAATAAATTCTCCTTTACTTTTCCATGTAAAGTTGGGGAAGAATCTCTAGTACATTTCGAAGACCCGACATCCTTATGAGTCCTTATTGAGGTGATCAAGTTTATTAAAGAGTAGTGACTATCTTTCGAGATAGTATACTATTTCTTGATAATGTACTTGATCACCCGAATAAGTATATCTGTGGATCTATCTGGCATCCTAAAAAAATGAATTTGTATAGTCTTGCCATCTCTTTCTACCCATAGATTTTGAAAGGCAAACTCTATAGAAATTTTTCAACCAATAGATATTTCTAGCAATTCCATTGGGTATGGTTCCTCTCTCCATCTTTAATAAATGATCATTATCTTTAAGTATTGATAGTGGGTTTATACTTTGGTATGAATATGATATTATCTTTCTTTTTGATGGCACTTAGCTTATTTCATTCTTAAGTTGAGTTAGCCAACATTCTTAGGTTTTAGGACCGCATTCTTTGTTGGTCTTAAAACCCCATGTTCTCAATGGTAAAATAAAAAAAAAAATAAATAAAACATTTAAAGACTTCCTTCTTATCATTTTTATGATAAGGAAAGGTTCATTCTAAAATAATAAAGGCAAAATATATCTTCCTTAATAAATTTGCTTTTCAAAAAACACATTTTCAAAAATGCACTTAATAAAATATTTTTCACAAAAATTTTTTATCACCCACATTTAACAATTATCATAATTGTTACATATAAAAATTTTCAAAAAAAATAAAATTAACAATCTTTTCCAAAGGCGCAAATGAACATCTTCTTTCAATTCATTTTGATGAAGATTTCATTTTCAAAATAAAATGAATAATCATCTTTCAAAATCATCAAAATAAAATTTTCAAAAAAAATACACATGAAACCTTTCCATTCAATATCACTTCTGAATGGAAGTTTCATTTTCAAATAAAATTAAATTTTCAAAATACATGAACCTTCATTTAATATACTCAAATTTATTAAATGAAGATTTCATTCAACTAAAATAAATATCATTTGGAAATCCCACTTAAACATATCATATATGATTAAGTTGGAATTCAAAAAAGCAATAATCACACAAAATAAAATTTATATTTCAAAATAAGATTGATTCCATTCAACATACCAAATTTGTTGAATGGAAGTCCTCAAAAATTCTTAAACAATCATACTTTCAAAATTCTAAACATATTTGGAACTTCATTTAGCATACCCAATTTTGTTAAGTGAAGTCTCCAAATTCAAAATCCAAAAAATTTCAAAACACATTTGGAATTTCACTTAACATGCCCAAATTTGTTAAATGAAGTCTCCAAATTCAAAATTCAAAAATTTTCAGATACATTTTTTGGAACTTCATTTATTATAATCAAATTAGCTAAGTGAAGTCTCCAAATCCAAAATCCAAAATCAAAAAATCTTTCAAAATACATTTGGAACTTCATTTAGCATACTTAAATTCGCTAAGTGAAGTCTCTGAATCTAAATTCAAAAAATTTTAAAACACATTTGGAACTTCATCTAGCATACCTAAATTTGCTAAGTCTCTAAATTCAAAATAAAAAATATCAAAATATATTTGAAACTTCATTTAACATACCCAAATTTGTTAAGTGATGTCTCAAATCAAAATCATTTTTTTCAAACACATTTGGAACTTCATTTAGCATACAAATTTGTTAAGTGAAGTCCAAACAAAATCAAAATTTTCAAACACCTTTGGAACTTCATTTAGCATACTCAAATTTTAAGAAGTCTCCAAATTCAAAATCAAAAATTTTCAAACACATTTTGAAACTTCATTTAGCATACTCAAATTTGCTAAGTGAAGTCTCCAAATTCAAAACCAAAAATCTTTAAGCAATTTTTAGAAATTCATTCCTTAGCATACCAAACTTGCCAAGAAAAAGTTTCCATTTTCAAAACCAAACTAAACACAAAATTTTTGAACACATCTTTTGGAATTTAATTTAGCATACTGAAATTTGTTAAGTGAAATTTCCATTTCACAAAACTAGGTGGGACATCAACTTTAGCACACCAAATTTGTTAAAGTAAAGTCTACACTTTCAAACAAATCAAGACACAAATGAAACACATAGGATTTCCTTAGTATACCTAAATTTACTAAGGGTCCTACCTTTTTCAAAAATCAAAACATCAAAATAAAAATGAAACACTTAGGATTTCTTAGCATACTTAAATTTTCTAAGGATCATTTTCAAAATCAAATAAAACACACTTGGATTCTTCACTTAGCATACCTAAATTTGCTAAGTGAAATTCCAAATTTTCAAAATCAAAACAATAATTCAAAAAAGAAATAATCACTTTTTTTTCACTTCACTTAGCATACCTAAATTTTAAAATAAGTAAATTCAAAATCACTAAACAAAAAATAAAATCAATTTGACCCTTACTTTAACATACCAAATTTGTTAAAGGAAAGGGTCTCAAAAAAATCTAAATTCAAATAAACATGAACCTATGGAAGCATCCTTCTCAAGATATTTGAATCCATCTTTCAACATACCCAAATCTGTTGAAGTTGGATTCATATTCAAAATTCCTCTTTCAATTAAAAATTCTCAAATCTATTTGAACCCCACTTAACATTTTCAAACTGTTGGATGTGGATTCAAATTTTTAATTAAAATTCAAAAGTATATAAAGACAAAAATCTAATATAAACTCATTTCTTATTGTAGATTCTTACAGTCACTTACAGTACAGTGGAAGTTCAGTTTTCAATCTTTTACAGTTGTTCTGAAATTTTTGGTTCACAGAAGTTCATTTTTACCTTCCTTCATGGTATGGATTTGGCTTTAGACCAAGATAAGTTCCCTTGATTGGACCATACACATCTGATCCACTTTGGTAGGGTATTCGAGGGAGTGAAGAATACTTGTGAGGGCACTCCCTCACCATCGGTAGACCATGGTGGCGAAGGCGGTCATCGATTGATTACCCTCGACTCGATGTCTCCTCAGAAGGAAAGCGGTCCATGACCAGGTTATATGATAGCATTGGTGTACCAATTTGTTGGCTCATGGTTTCTCAGTTGCCCAGTGAGGCTCTACCATGTACCCTCAGGGTAAGGCTCCCGATCTCATGGTTGCCTCCCCTACTTTGAGTATGGTCTAGCTCTCACTCCTCCCATCCTACCTGACACGCAGTAATAGAATCACATGATCAAGTACACCTCGAGGATTACTAGAGAGATGGAGCGGATCCCGTTCGGTTGAGTTCCATTTATCACTTCACCACGGTTATAAACTAGTTCCATCCTCTCTGGTTAGACAAAAGATGTTAGGAGGATTCATCATCACCTCCTAGTGGTGTAGCATAATTTACCAGAGTAGGAGGATGGTTGGCCTTATCATCTTATGCAGTAGTGAGAGCATGGATGCTCAAGTCGAACTCAGTTTGATCGATCCATCATTAGGTGGATATTCAGAGAGGGCCAGGCCCATATAGCTCACATCCTAGGAGAGATGGAGGTTCAATCGTGACCTTCACTTGTTGATTTTCATTTCTACTCGGCCAGACCATACTGGCATTCTTTTCTTGGGACTAGTCATCATAGGAGGACAACTCCTATACATAGAGTCGTGGTGTCTCCACCGCTCTACCTCATCCATCATCACATGTCGCATCTCAGCTCCATCAAAGGCCATGAAGGCCATATCAGGGAGAGCACCCATTGGTGATCCGGTATGGTTGAGGATCCTACCCCTTCTACACCCCTATTGTGATGGGTTGAGCTCTCTGCTTGACCTTCTACAGTGAAAGAAAGGAGTGGCAACCCTGAAGCATCATGGGCATCCCTTCACCAACTCCACCAGTATAGCAAGATGTGGAGATGGTGACAATTTTAAGGTAGCAGATAATGATATTAGATGGAATCTAGGGTTGTCACCCTTCTCATAGCTAGTGGCAGTCAGGAGTGTCACTCATCTAGTGAGTTCAATCCACATAAGATTGACTCTCCAGTGGCGAGAGTGCCTCTCGATTGCATGATAATGATGATCACCGGTCTAGATATTTTGTTTAGATGATTTCTCTCTTATAGTAGCATTATTTTGGAAGAAGGAGATCTTGGGGTATGATTGGTCAGATGAAGAGAAAATCATCTTTGATCCCAATGAATATGACTTGTTGGGAGACTCAACTGGAGTCTACATGGTAGGCACTAGAGGATCTCTTCTCAGGGAACAACAAGCTATGGAAGGTGAAGAGGTTAATCAAGAAGACACTATGGAATTTGACACCTCGACATCAATTGAGGGAAGATGAGTAGATAGATGGGATGGCATGATAGTTAGAGGACTTGTTAGCGGCGGTTTAGTTCTTCAAAATAAGCCCCATTAGTTCATCTACTATCACATGTCACTTGAGTTAGTGCATGTCTTGGACCCAACAAGACTACCTCCCATTGAGCAAGGTAGCACTAGCATGTATAGGAAAGTGGAAAGTACCTCCATACAAGAAAATACATAAAATCCATGGTTGGTAGCAAGTGAAGGAAGCATTGGCCAGGAGGATCATCGGTTCAAAGGGTAGACCCTACAGGAATATCTCAATATCCCAAAAATTTTATACCACCTTCCTTCAAAAGCTTTGATGGCAGTGGAAATCCAAGGTAGCATATAGCACATTTTAAGGCCAGTTGTTGTAACATGGTGTGATGGCGCTTTGCTTTTGCCTTTTTAATAGCGGGTATTATTGGTATGTTGAACTACATGATTCAAAAGACATTTGTTGAGTTAGAGAAACTCTTCATCAAGTGGTTTAATGGAGCTTAGCAAAGGGTTACTATAGATGATCACGTTGTAGCACAATAGTTCCCTAGAGAGTCCTTGTTGATTATATTCTCTGATGGCATAACCTGAGTATGAAGTACGAATCACAATTATCTGAGCACCATGTCATTAAGATTCTCTTAAAGAATATCCATGACCTGGTTGCCTTCTTGCTTAAGGGCTTCACTATCAAGACATTTGAGAAGCTAATTAAGAAGACAACTAGTCTACAAGGAGAGGTCAAATAGTTTCTTTTTCAAGATCAGTTGCCTAAGAAGAAGTCGTAGAAGGTCTATGAGAAAAAACTTGGAGCAGTAATAGCAGTTGATAAAGGGAAGCAGCCAGGTAGAGATTAGTCTGAGAGACCACGACCTTAGCGACCTCCTCCTTTCCACCAGAGGTAGCCTGCCTCCATAACCATACCACCAACAGTAGCAGCATGCATATATGCTGCTAGGTAGCTATGGTCCACCTACTCTTTCAGATAAGTTAAATAAACCTTATTATTTTAAGAGGGAGATAATTGAGAAGATATTTAAGAATCTCTTAATGAAACGATTTTAGCTACCGAGCCTAGGAGGAGGAAGAAGTAGAAAAAAATCATGATCCAAACTTTTACCACCATATGCTAGGTCATGTTTTAGAAGATTTCTTCATATTTAAGGATTGTCTTGAACACAATTTCAAGATCGATGCTATAGTTATTCCAAAAGAATATCGTATGGAATAACCATCCAGTTCCATTAGGGTAATCCTTAGGGATACATGTGATCCTATCTAAAATAAAGAAGGTTGGAATATTTCTTTATCCAAAACCTCTAAGAAGATCATCTAAATGATCAAGAAGCTTTCTTGCAAGTGCCTGAGTCAGCTCAAACCTCCAACACCAAGGAAGGTTTGCAAGTTGCTAGTGTCAACTCTAGGAAAGGGGAGCTTCAGTGTGATAGCGCATGTGTCGGCCCGGGATAGCCCATTAGCATACCACACCAAGCCCGACCTCTAACCTCAGTTGTAGCTTCCACACTGCGGTGACTTCTTCCACTTTCTAGCTCTTATTCTTCTACTAGTAGAACTCTTGTATATAAGGGCATCAAATCCTTACCCCACTCACTTTACTTGATTTCTACTTTGTACCTCCAAATAATTCCAAGAAATTGAAGAATAAAGCTAGTTTGAATTACACATGTGTCACCGATGGGTTGTCTTCTTCTATTCTAATGATAACTCTTCAAGTCAAAATAATTATAACTCTAATCTTCTCTTTTTTGATTAGAGTTGGACTTTCCAACTCTCATGTGGGTTTCTTGAGATAGACTTGGAATCATCGATTAGGGTCCCATAGGAGAAGCTGTAGGTGAGCCTGATGTGCAGGTAGAACCTTCCATTACCTTACCACAAGAGATCACCGAAGTCAACCTCCATAGTGGCAAGGTTCTACCTCTTAGGGCAGCACCTCAAGATAGAGGAAACAAAATAAAGTCATTGAGAAGATCAAGCCCTCCACAGATGCTCCACCCTTGGATATGCTTGTGGAGGATTAGCCCAAGGTGGACTACATCCTTTCTCATCTAAGAAAGTTTCCATCTAAGCTAAGCATATGATGCCCTTGTCTTATCCAAAGAGATGATCATTAAGGCTCTCCTTGATCCTAAATATTAGCTTTGGCACCTATAGGTGAGGAGCACATTATAACAAAAAAGCTCAGGGATCACCTTCACGATGAAGACCTTCTTCTGGGGACTTGGAGCACAATCCCCTACATCATAGTTGGCATGGACAAGTTCAAACTTGCCAGTTCTCATGGATCCAGTGCATGCATGAACATTATGAGTCTAAAGACCCTTTTATTTGAAGACATCTCCACTCCAAGGAGAGATGATGTTGAGAGGATTCAATGAACAAGGTGAGTGCGCTTTAGGTTTTATAGTGTTACTTTTGGAGATAGGTGATTGGAAGACTGAAGCTAAGTTTTTCATCAGTGATTGGAATACTTCATTCACTTTGTTGCTCGATAGGCCTTGGATACATCAGAATAAGATCATTCCATCCTCCCTCCATTAGTGCATCAAGTTTAGAAAAGATGGAATTGAATACCATGTCAATGGAGATGAAAAACCATTTTTAGTTAGAGAGGTTGAGATTTATGAGGATGCGACCTACTATCTTCCTCAAAACACCCTTTCTCTTGAACTTGGACAAAATTCAAATGCAAACAAAAGAAAAAAAATGAAGAAAAGAAAAGAAAAAAAGAAAATGAAAAGAAAAATGAAAGTCCAAGTGAACAAGAAAGGGGAATTGAAGAAGAAATAGATGCATATCACATTCCACCCATCATTCCATCATATGGACATGTGGGTAGATGGCTCAACCTCCACCGGGCAGGTAGAGGAAGAAATAGAGGCGGTTCAGGTGGAGACCCCTAGTTGGCCGCCAATAGAGGTCATGTTCAGTTCATAGAGTACCCTACTATTCACATAGAATTCAGAGGATGAGTCTAATGTGATTAGTATACCAACCCCTCTCGGGTTCCATTGGAGGTGACTTTGATAGAGCGAAGACCAGGCCTCAAACAAAGCAAAGTATTTGAATGTGAAACTATTAGGCAGCAGTTGGGAATCTTAGTTCTAACCTCATTTACATCTCAGAAAGTTGAAGGTTTGGTAGTTAGGAAGTCCCTAAGTCTTTCAATGACATGAAACAAAAGAGGTTCTTTTTGGGATCATCATCCTCAAGTCCTGAAGTTGATGTAGAACTTGAGGAGGATACTTTTAAGAATTAATGGAATTACCATTTGACTTTTACTCGCCTTGTGTTCAAAATCTTATACATAAAGGTTTAGTTCCTCATACATGGTCCAAGCACAGTAGTACTTTGAAAAGCTATGGAATAATATAATACAAGTACAATCAAGAGCGATTAAGATGCGTATAGTGGGTCTGGTGGATGAGAAAGATTACTACTTAGTTATTACCAATCATTTGGAGTCTAATAGTTTTTCTCACACAACATCAACTCTTATGAGAATATGTGTTTAGAAATCTCATATGATCTAGATGATCTCCAAGTCAAAGAGGCACTGCCATAATTTGAAGAGGAGATTCATTCAACAATAGACAAACTTAAAGAAATCAACCTCAAGATAGAAGAAAATCCACACCCGACATACATCAGTTCATTACTGAATGAATAAAAACCAATGACTTAGTTAGGCTATTGATCAAGTTTAAAGACTACTTATGGAGTTATGAAGAAATGCACGGATTATCTCGACATTGCGGTCCATAAATATAATAGATCCATTACCCTATTAAGCAAGCTCTAGCATGTGATTAGAAATTGAACAATAGGTCATTTCAGTCAAGAAAATCAATGTGGTTTCATCGGGGAAGAAAAATATCCCTTGGTTAGCTAGTGTCAGTTAAGAAGAAGAATGGCCAAATTTGTAGATCGATTTTAGGGACTTAAATAAGGCATGTCTAAGGATGAGTTTCCTCTTCCTATACGAAATTAATGGTGGACATTGTCTCATCAATCTTCTCTTTCATGGATGGGTCATCAGCTATAACAAATCAAGATGTCTCTAAAGATGAAAGAAACACTACTTTTGAACCGATCAAATATTCAATTATAGGGTCATGCCTTTTGCCTTAAAATGTGCTACATACATCCCATGACTTAGATCTTCAATGAACTCATCCATCATCGGGTTGAGTCATTGATGATCTAGTAGTCAAGTGAGAAAAGAAGAACCTCTTTGACTTGAGAGTAGTTTTGAATGTTAAGATAATATAACCTCAAAATGAATCCCATGAAGTGTGCATTGAGTAGCTTGGAAATTCCTTGGGTTTGTTTGCGGGAATAGAAATAGATCTAAAAGATCAAAGCTATCTTAGAAATGCCACCTCTAAGAGTTTAACTCAACTCGAGATCCTTTCAAGGATTGGCATATCTAAGGCTTTATCTCCAATCGAGGAGATGCAAGCCATTTTCAGCACTTATCAAAAGGATGCCAAGTTCAAGTGGGATGATAAGTGCATGCTTTGAAGACATCAAAGTATTTGGTGAAGCCGCGGTTCTAGCCCCATGAGGCATGCCACTCATCCTCTACCTTGTTGCATTGGATGACTCTCTCGATGCTCTGTTGGGCCTGACAAGGAAGAGGAAATGCTCTTACCTCTCATCGTTATCTAATTCTTCTGAGAACTATCCACCTATTGAGAAACATTGCTTTGATCTTTGCTTCCCAAAACTTGCATATATGCTTTCTCATAAAGTGATCTCTAGAAATAAATCCACTAGTATCTCATGACACAATGCACATTCAGACATTTGGCATGGTCCATGATACTCTCGGTTTGATATCACATTGTACCCCTGTAGTAAAGGAAGAGCAGATTTCTTAGCGACACACCCACTTCCTTGATTCTCACTTAGTGATGATCTCACGATGAACAAATCATATGAACTTAGGGAAACAAGCTGATGGAGATGTATTTTGATGGTGTTGCTTCTTTTCTTAAAGGTGAATCACCACGTTCTATTCTCCCAAGAAAAGAAGGCGTAAGAATAGTTCTTCTAATTCCAAACCATAATGTGATGAGATTCTCATACTATCTTTCCAACCCCTGCACCAATAACGAAGTTGAGTATGAGGCTTTGATTGTCCGAGTTAGCCATCACTATCGTGTCAAGAGCATCAACATATTGGGATTCTCGTTGGTCATCAACCAAATTATCGGTCCTACTAAGTCCTCAAACCCAATCATTACTATGAGTATACCATGAAGTTATGGCCCAAATTCAAGTCACCATCTACAAGGTTCCCCGAGAGAACAAGATGATGCTTTGGCCAAACTTGCCAAAGAATTGGCATGTAAAGATGAGTCCATTTCAATAAGGGTCCAAAATAGACAAGTCTCCCTTATTGATGTTGAACTCATCAAGAGACTTTCTCTTGAAGGGAGGTTTCATTGCCAAAAAAGAAGAGGATTGGAGGCAACCATTCATAGATTACTTGAACACCGACAAACTACCTCAAGAAAGGTCACAAGCCCATCAGGTGAAATAAAGAGCTCTTTCCTATGCTCTTGTTGATGGCACCCTATACTGATGGTCCTTTGATAAAATGTGATTATATTGTTTAGACAAACACAAAGCCCAAGGCATTGTAATCAAGGTACACTCAGGTCTATGTAGAGTGCATCAATCTGATCTGAGAATGAAGATGAAGATCGCTAACTTGGATATTATTAGCCTCTTGATTCTGAGACTACATGGATGTAGCTAGGAGATGCCATCAGTGTCAGGTGCATGGTGTGCTCCTCCATCAACCACTCAACATTCTACACCCTACATTGGCCTCATGGCCATTTGAGTGTTGGGGACATTGTTAGGTCGATCCCTCCTTCTTCCAAGGGCATCGATTCATCTTAGGCACCCGCTACTTTTCCAAGTGGGGAAGCCATCCCACTCGGAGGTCATAGCTCGGCATGTGCTTCAATTTTAGAACCATATCATATATAGGTTTTGGGGTGCCTCGATGAATTATATCTGATAATGGTACTACATTCAAAAGCACGAAGATCAACAACTTCACCAGAAGATATAGTATAGATTGGAGATACTTCACCATATACTACCCCAGAGCAAATGGCGCTTAACAGAAGAATTCAACAAAACTCTCATCCAGATACTGAAAAAGACTCTTGATAATAGAAATGATAGTAGAATGAGCAGTTGGTTGAAGCCTGCTACCACCATACCAAACTCATTATTTTCTTAGTGTATGGGTCCAAAGCCATTCTTCCTTTAGAAGTTTAACTCCCATCACTAAGGATAGCATTGGGTAACAAGATCACTAGGCAGAATGCAAAGTTGTTAGAAGAGCTCAAAGGTTTGGAAGAGTCGCTATGCTTAGAATCGAGTTGTATATAAAGCCAAAATGATTCAAGCTCATAACAAGCTGGTCTGCCCTAGGTCTTTTTGAGTAGAAGAACTTGTGCTAGTTCTAAGAAGACTAAATTTTCTTGTCAAAATATGGGAGACAAGTTTAAACCCACTTGGGAAGGCCCCTATGTCATAGAGAAGGCCTACCAAGGAGGATCTTATTAGCTTATTAATTGTAAAGGGGAACACTCAATGCTTCTAATTAATGGGCTCTATCTAAAGAAATATTATCCATGAAACAAATCATGTTTGAAAATAATCATTAATAAAAGAACAAAATCTATTCCATTCATCAAATCTTCTCTCTTCTTTGAAGCGTTGTTTGCTTATCTTGTGAATCTTATGACATGGGGTAGGTGTAAGAGTCCCCGGTGGCATCTATCCTCTCTTTCACAACAAAACACAATCTCTTGATGCTATTAGAATAGGTGTAAGAGAACCAGAGGCATCTATTTGATTAGCACAAATAAGTTAAGAGAGAACCCAAGCGGCATCCTTTCTTAGTGGGAATCTTTTCCATATGGCACCATTTCTCAAATGTGTTTAAGGTAGGTGTAGAGTCCCCAGGCATCCTATTCCTTTTAACACATGCACAAATAAAATACAAATCTTTTATCTCAGCTATTTGATGTGGGAGCAAGCCCATGTGGCACTCACTCATTAGGCTGCTCTAGCGATTATACATGCTACCTGGTATGTCACCCGTGGTCATTTATTTGGAAGATGTGAGTCCCCGTGCTTTATTCCTAACTTGACCATTGCAAACCAATGAGCACCTTGTTAGTATGGTAGCCTTTACTGCTTGACCAGTAAGCTACCTCATGTTGACTTTATTTAAGAAGATATGAGTCTTCACGCTTTTTTCTTAAACTAGCCACCATGTTCTAACTAGGTGAGTATATTTGAGGTCTAGGATAAGTGCCCCAAAGGATCCTTTCCTCTTGACTACTTTTGAGGTGATCTAAGTCCCTAGTGGCATTCACTCGGTAGTCGCCTAGGTGGATAAACTGTCGAGCCAAGATAGACTATCAGTAGTCGGTTATATGAGGATGTGAGTCCCAGAGCTTTCTTCTAGGCTAATTATTGCAAACGGCATGCACCTTAGGTTGGTTGATGTTACTATCTAATAGTGACTCACCGATAATACACCACTCTTAGATATGAGTCCCAGCTTTCTCCTTGAGTTGGACGAATACCTATTGGATATACATGGCCATGTCATCTTTTTCAAGTGTTGGATTAAGCCCTTAGCATCCCCTGCACTCTATTTGGATCAAGTCCTTATGACCCCATTTAGACACTACCCAGTTACTTTTGGATTGGGATTCCCCTTTCAGTAGCCACCCTATGGTTGGAAAATCTATTCAACGGATGCACAAATTCTCTCTCAGTTCAGTAAATTTGAGATAGGCCTAGGATGATATAAACTCCTTCTCAATTTGATCCCTCGCAAATTAAGAGGGTCCACATTAAAATAAACTAAACAAATAAACAAATTTTCACTTGTGGATTAGGAATTCAAGCCCCCAAAGGGCCCCTTTTTCTAAGCAGGCATCCTATCTTTAGGGTGTCGTAGAACTCCCTAGGAATTGCGACTACGAGTTGAGATAAATCCCTGGGTCAGTACTCACTCCATAGTCGCCCTTAGGTCGGGTTCAATCTATTTTGCATAAGTTACCGGTGTCATTCGCTTTGAAGATATAAGACTATGATGCATTCTTTCTAGCATGAATTGAAATAGCGACAGGTGGGTTTGATTTGTTGCCCAAAGCAACCGATCACCCTAGTGGACTTTCTTAGTGGAATATGTGAGTCTCCAAGCTTTCTTCGCTTGAATTGATCATTACAAACTGAAAGAAAATCCTTTGGTCATAGAGTTGCTGATATTAGCTCCTTCTCAGTGTGATCAATTGTAAACTATCAAAATCCATCAAAATGAAAAATGAAATTAATCTTTGATTTTCTTTGAGTTGATCTAAGTTCCCCAATGGAATTCACTCAATAATCAATCCTAGGTTGGGTGGATATGTTACCTTGCTAGTATGTCACCCTAGTGTTCTTTTGTAGTGGAAGATGTGAGTCCCCACTCTTTCTTCCCTAAATTGATCAATGTACACCGAAAGGCATCTCCTTTGGTTGGATAGTCTTACTATGTGGTTTGTAGACTACCCTTTTGGATTGGTAAATCTGAGTTAGATCAAGGCCACCAGAGTCCCTAGTTAGTGCATCCCATTGCAACTAATTGGATTCATCAAAACAAAACTTTATAAAAAGAAATTAATATTTGACTATCTTTGAGTTGAGTCCCTCGACATTCACTCAAAGTTCCCGGTTGTGGACATGTTACTGCTAGTATGTCACCAGTGTTCTTTGTAATTGAAAGATGTGAGTCCCACTTTCTTCTAGATCTTGAACCAAAGGCATCTCCTTTGGTTTGATAGCTCTATTTTGGACTACCTTTTTTGGTTTGTAAATGAGCTAGGTCACCATGGCCCCTAGTTAGCATCCAATATGATCTATCTCAAAATCATCAAATGAAATAAATTCAATCATCTTCCCAAGCAGAACTAAATTAAATAGACTCAAGCTAAACTCAAAACACAATAATCAATCAATCTAAATCAAAATTCTTTGCACCATGAGATGCAAGTCTAACTCTATGGATCAAATTATAATCCCATGAATTTTACCTTCTTCCTCTTTTATGGATAACTTGAACTTACCTCATTATTCACTTTTCTTGGAGTTAAAATAAACAAAAATAAAATAAACAAACAACAAATCAAAATTAATTCAACCCTCTTTCCTAGTGGAAATTCCTCTCCTCAGTGAGATTTAAATCAAATCAAATCTCTCATTCCCTTGTGGATGACTTGAACTTGCTTCCCTAAAGAAAGGTTCACTCTCTATCCTTTAGTAGATTCTTCCCTCTCTCTTATTTCTTGAACATTAATTCACTAAGCTCAATTTTTCAATGCCTTGGGTTAAATAGATCTTTATTAGTGCTTGTAATCTTTTTGGTGTTGTTGGTCATTTTGGTCCAAATATGCGTGTTTCTTGTCATCCACACTTTTATATTTGTTGACCTCATTTTTAGATGAGCTCTTCCCTCCATCTTAGACATAGGACTCCTGTAGACATTAAATCCTTAGTCTTAAGACACATCTAAATTAGTGATTATGGACACTCATAGCTCAGATACTTAGAAATTAGCCATAAGAATAGGTCATGCCTTAATGTTAAAAATTTTCTACCTTATTAAACCATTCCTCACCTTCCTTCCTTCAAGTCAAAACCACAAATCAATCTTATATGGTTTTCTCCAAACTCAAATCAACTCTATATGATTGAAATCCATGATTAAAATCCATATTCAAAATCTTTAAATCCTTGAAATTTTCTCAAGATCAATTTATATTCTCATTTATATTCACATATGTAAATGAAATATAAATTCAAAATCAATTCCAAAATTCAAACTCAAATCACTCAAAATCAACCTAAGCCTTTCAAGTCAAAATCTTGAACTTAGCCAAATCAATTTCAAATCAAGCCAAACTCTTGATTTTCCTTAATGACTCAATCAACCCTACAATCATGAATCCAAATAAAAATACAAACTTCAATCACTTGACCAAAATCCAAATCAAGTCAAACCCCAAATCCATTCATATCCTTCCTTTGAATATGAAATTGTCAAATGAATCAAAAACTCATTTGACTTCAAACCACTTACAAATGGATTTATATTTCAATCATAAGTCCATATACAAGTTCAATCAAACTCAAATCAAGCTTTGACCAAGCCATTTGACCCCAGGCTCACTTAGTGACCTAAGTACCATGAGCCAAATTTGACCAAATTGGATTGAACAAAAATGACCTATGCTTCTCATCATTAGACGATTAATCAATGAAATTGGGTCAAACCAAGTCAAACTAAGGGTTGACCAAGTCAACACTTAGCCTAAAATAAAACCTAACATAGTCAAAATCTATAATTGGTCAAATTAATTGAAACCATTGACCCAACTTCATATATGACCTATGTTTGAACTTGACCAAGTCAACATTTGAGCTAAATCAGCCCAATTGGCCACTTGACCCAAGTTGACCCAACTTGACCTAAAAGTCAAAATGTGTCAAAACTTGATCTAAGCCCAATTGATTGAAACCAATGGGTCAAGTTCATTCCAAATCACTTGTTGAACTTGACCAAAGCCTCAATTGTTCAACTAGACCTAACCTAGCCCAATTGACCTTAGACCCAAGTTGACCTAAATGGGTCATGTTGAGCCAAATTCAAACTTAACCCAAATTGATTGAAACAGATACCAATCCACTCCATATGACTAACCAAACCTAAACCTACCCAAAATAGGTCAAATGGGTCAAATAGTCAACTTGACCCATTTGACCTAAACAAAATCATATGAGCCAAATTCAAAACTAACCAAATTGAATCAAACCAAAACCAAAATAAAAATGGTCATATGAACTTGACTCAACCCTTGGTTTGACCCAATTTGACCAATTGGTCAACTTGACCCAAGTTGACCCATTTTGACCTAAATGGGTCAACATGAGCCAAACCTTATCAAATGAAATCCAAATCTCATGAAACTTGGCCAAACCTAATTTCTCCACATACCCAACATATGTGTAAATCAAAAAATGATAATTCTACCCCTAGGCCATAGAACAAATTTTGGCTAATCCATGGGTAATTTGGTCCCTCATCCACTTAATACCTTTCTAAATACCTCAAGGGGACCTAATGAAGAGTGGTGCACCCAACCCAATGGGTTTGGGTTAGCCCAAATGGACCTAAGGCCAAACTCGACCCCATGGGTCAAATTGGCTTATTCCAAATCCTTCTTCCACTTAATGTGATGCACATGGGAGGTTAGTGATCCACCAAAAACCTCAAAATGGCAATGTGCAAAGAGCTAACATCCTAAACAAACTCTTCAATGTGGTCAATTGGATCAAAATGGAAAGGGAGGAGCTGACCATCCGATTGCCATAGGGGGAGATATACTTCCCCTAATTCAATTTGAATTCATCATTCTCTCATTTGATTGAATCCTAAAGAGTATTAGGAAAGATCAAAGAGCCATCCTATGCTTTCTAAGTGGGATTTGAAAAGTGATCTTCTTGGTTTTCTCCATTGAAAAATAGGGGAGCTCACTTGAACCTTCAACTTCCTCCACACTCAGAGCTACTTCAATTCCTCTTGCACACTCCCTTAGGGGATCAATTCAAGTGTACCCAAGCATCCATTTGAGTTCCCATAGTAAGGGGAGCCTCAACTGGATCAAAGCCATAAAGGAGATTACATGGTGTTGGTCCATAGAGCAATCCACTCAATCCTAAGGCCTGAAAATTTTAACAGGGCTTCGTCTCCACTAGATGAAGCTATCTCATCGAGCTCAAACATCAGTATCTCCTCCAGTGAGGTATGAAATTTTTTGACCACTTATCATAGGAGGTGTTGGTCTTTTGTGAAAGGAATTTTCAAGTCATGTAAAATCCACCATTGGATAAGTTTCTCTTTAGCTTTAGATGGTGAGGGAACAATTTTGTTCCAATCCAAGCTCAATCGAGCTCGGATCTTCTCTAAGATCATGGATAGCATCTGTTAATCCCAAGGGAAGAACTCGGGTGATCTTTACACATTTAGAAAATCATTTATCCTTTTATAAACTATAGGATGATCTTTTTCGATCGAGCGGTGGATCAAAGAACGTCCACCTGCCACTATGGATGACATTTAAGTGCTCCATGCGATGTGTAAAGCATGTGACAGCATGTCACACTATGGTGAGGATCGGTTAGGAAATTAATTTTATTAATCTCTCTTGATTCTAATTATTCCTTCAATAAAATTTAGAAAAATATGAGGTAAAATCTTATAGAAAGATAATTCAACCTAAAATATCTTAAAAATAATTTCAATGGATTTTGAGTTATACTTTTCTCTGATTTTAGGTTCTATTGGAAATCATATTTTACTAATTACTTTTTAATTAATCTTTTGATTAATCTTAAACTTCTTGGGTATGTTTTAGGGGATGACCTCTGCCTCCCCTAATTTTCTTGGGATTTATTTAAGGCTTAATTGGAGGAATTGCAAATATGTTTCCTAATTACTCCCTTAACTTAATTAAGGATAATTATGATGTGATTAGTATATTTAATTAATTATTAAGGTTAATTAAGGTTAGAACCAGTGGATAGAAGATTTAAGGAACAATTTTGGGGCATTTCCCTTAAGTTATGCCCTAAACCCCATGTTTTAATCCTCTCTTAATTAAAAGTTAATTCATTAATTATCCCTTAATTAATTTCTAAAAATTCTAAAAATCTTCAGAACTTAATTAATCTACTTTGGGTAGATGCTTGGGTGTTAATAGCCTAAGTTCAATTAAGAAATCAAAACCCAATTCATATGTGTGAAGGGGAGTTTTGAAATTACTTAAGCTAAACCCCTTAGCTTAATTAACCATTAATCATGAGCCAAATTGCATTGGGCCTTTTTCTTCCTAGGTGCATTGCAAGTTTAAATTCCTTGTGAGTTTTTTATGTCATCTCATTGGCTCATAATTACTTGGTTAACTATGTTAAGGTGGTGTAGGTAAGGGTTAATTAACTTGCTTAATTCATACCTTAACCTAATTAATACATAAAAATGAATCTAAACATATAAAAATTATAAATAAAAAAATCAAATACATGTTAGAATGGGTTAGGAACAGTAAACTCAATCCACATTTATAAAATTAAATCAAACTTAAAACTAAACAAAAATCACATTGAATACACTTTGATTTATTTTAGACATTCTTATTTCATAAGAATGTCTTTAAGATTTAATTAAAGTGAATTTGTTTACATCATTTCATTGCTTTGATTCTTTCCCCAACATGTTAAATTAGTATGCCATATAGTTTCATGCATTCATATAATTCAGAATTCAAATCTAAAATGAAATTGTTTACTTTATGTCAAATTTGCATGTGTTGGCTAAAGTAGAATATGAATTATATCATCATTACTAAATTCAAATTATTTTTAAAACATATAAATCAATTATCAAATATAAAAGTGTGTTATTTATATTTTAATCATAAGCTTGCAAGTGAAGAAAATATAAAGGTGTGCTTAGTATAGGTCTCCCTTCTCTTTTATGTTAATATAATTTTGAATAGGAATTTGGTAAGATGTATGGTTCAATTGAAAAGAACCTAACACTTATCTAATTTCATATCTTATTCATTCCTATGCTTTCACTTAAGAAGGGTTACCTATAGTTGCATACATAAATTGCATAAATAAAATGAATCAACTAATACAACTTTTGCATTCTTTCTTTTCCATTCATTTCTTTTGTACACATGTTTGTATTTAAGGAAAGTAGTATATTAGTCTAGACAAGGTTGTGCTTTAAGTAGCCTAAGTAGGTCTTGTACCTTACACCTCTAGTTAATAATGGTGTTGTACTCACTTATGCCTTTCTTACTTTCATGTGTGCATGTGAAAATTGGATAAGAAATCTCTTTTCTACTTAATGAAAATCATGCATCATAAACTTTTAAATTTTCTTAAATGAATTACTTAGCATGCATCATAAAGTATGTTAAATATTTTCATTTGTGTGTATAGATATGCTTATAATTTATTCATATACATTTTATGCATGTTGGGAAAGAAATGAAGTGATGTGTGTTTCGTGAATTTAGTTTATTTTATTTAAATTTTAAAATGCCTTTCTTTTTGAATAGGTTTATTTAGAGTTTATCTAAACTTAGGAATAATTAAAAGACTTAATCAAAATATTCACAAAACTAAACTAAAATGTGAAACTACTTTAAAAGTTACTTAGGTTAAGAAAGGAAAGAGAAGTTCTCTTCTCTTTCCCTCTCTTTATAACTTAGTAATTAATTATAGGATTCACTTGAACCTAATCAAAATATGAAATAAAATCAACCCAAAATAATTAAACAACTTAAATGAAACCCTCCTCTAAGTTGAATATGTTTTCACACTTAGAAAATTGTAACTTAAAGCCATAGCTAAGCATACCACACAAACCTTCAAAGCACGCACATTAGCCTAAGTCATCACTTCTAGCTTTAGGTTATGTCAATACATGGTTTGATGATTATTTTATTTTGTGATATATGTTTTAAATTAGATGTTAGGGTGTATGCTCATAGAATGATTAGTAGGATGATTTAGCCTAACCATTATTTTTTGTAGGGTATTGTGCTTAAGGGGCACTATCATAAATAAAAATATAAAATAATTTTGCTTGCAAGTGTTTATCCCCTAGGCATAATCCAATAGGTCAGATGGATTTAGTCACCCATGTGTGGGGTGATAAATCTAATATACATGGTTGGGATTTGTGTGATTTATTCTAGCTAATTTCTATTTTGTATGTGTTGGTTAAGTTTTCATTCTTTTTATTTTCATGTAAATTTATGTAATTAAGATTTTAGAATGATTGTTATGGAGATTGGAATGAACATTGGTCATAAGGTCCATCCTATCTTATGCACCATGTGAAGCCTTGGAGCATTAACCATACAACCATCCAAAAGAATAAACTAAAGAAGAAAGAAGAAAAGAAGAATGAAGTTTGAAGATCCCCATAATAATGAATTTCTTACTTAATTATAATTCAATTCATTTATAATCTAGGTTGTATAATAGTAGAGCTCAGCTATCCACATTTGTCTTTTCGGGTTTGTGTGATGGGGCCCGACCACAATGGCCTTTTATTCTTTTTTATGATTAGCTTTATAAATTGATTGATGATTTGTTTAGCTTGTGCATTAAGTGGCATACTTTTCATAGTTTATTTCTTACTTTATGTATGGCCTTAATGACGATTAAGCTCTTTAGGAAAAAAATAAATATTCTACCAAACTTAATAATTCACAATTAAAGTAAGAAACTCGTAACCTCACCTAAAGCTTAGGTTTAAAATAAAGATAAAAGAATTAGTAACCCTTTAGCTAGATGAGCACTTTTATTTATAATATCATGCACAAATGTATCTTATTTCACTCTTGATTAGATAGCTTCAACCTTTGCCAGAGAATCTTGGCTTGACCTTTGAAAGTCATTATGGAAACACACCTCCTCCCTTCTCATTGATTTTGGCCAATAACTTTATTTCTCATGCATTAGGCATAAATTCCTGTTAGTTTGAGTCAAAAATAATTATCCTAAAATGAAAATAAAAATGTAATTTGAATTACATTACATTTAGGTCATTTGAAGCATGTCCTTACATGATCTAGTCTCTTTAGGGAGTAAGTTTAAGAACTTAGTCTAGTTTCAAATAAATAATAGCCTAGTTATCTTGCATAAAGTATAATAATTTCTTATATGTATTTAAAATCATAGGAAGAGTTAGTTAGAGACAACCCCTAAGTGATTGTAAGTCCAAGAAGTCGAGTGATTTGTCTTCTATCGTTGAGGAAAACTAAATACCCATTTTTACCTTAGATTTAGGTTGTGCTTTCAGCCCTCGCCAAAGCTCTCTAGATTTAGGTTCTGAGGTTGCTTCTCTCTTTATGGGACATAAGCATAATTTCTCACCTCTTAGGCACTTCCTTAATCTTGTGTGAAGGAATCATAAGTCCTAAATTTCTAATAAAAAATTCAACTCAAATATATTAAATCAATTTCAAAAATGTAAAGCCTAACTATAAGATAGTTGAGATGCTCGCTAGGTTTTCTAGCATCATGAGTATCTCATACTTATCTTCCATTTTTGGCTTCGATAATAACTCCCTCTCTTTGATTAATCCCATTTAATCTTCAAAAATGAACTAATCAATTGATAGTCCTTCCTATTAAAATCTTTAAAAATAATTATCATCTACCTTAATCAAGAGTTTTTCTAAGGAATCCCCATTCCTTTGGATGTAATTAACTATAGGGGCTTGCCCCTGTAGAAAACTTAATGAACTTGGCTTAAAATAAACCATGTTTTACTTTTTCATATAAAGTAGCGAAAGAATCTATGGTACATTTTGAAGACCCAACATTCTTAATAGTCCTTATTGAGGTGATCAAGTTCATTAAAAGGTTGCGACTTCTATCTTTCGAGATTGTACACTATTTCTTGATGACATACTTGATCACTTGAATAAGTGCATCTTCGGATCTGCATAATATTCTAAAAAGATGAATTTTTATAGTCTTTCCCTCTCTTTCCATCCATATATTCTGAATGGCAAACTTTATAGAAAATTTTCAACCAATAGTCATGCCATAAGGAGCTGACGGCTCCCCTCTGATGACTCAATGGAGGGTAATCGGTAGATTTTATTGGATCAATCCCATCCATCCATCATGGGAAATTGAGGGGTATACCCCTCAATGTGAGCAAAATTCAAGATGAATCACTTTGTGTGAGTCCCTGAGGCCATTTCAAAATCCTACAGAACTTCCTAGAGCATCCCAAGCCTTCCTCGATTGGCATTCCTCCTCCCCGAGTGAAGCCAAAATAAAACATTACTCTTCCAATCAATACTCCCCATCTGCTAAATCAAACTTTAATTCCTTGCACTGACACCATTCTCGTACTCCATCGAAGAAAACTGAAGCACTCCCAAGCCTTTCAGAGCACTGGAGATAGGAGTTCGACCAAGATCGATTGCCAAATAGAAGATGTTTGGCCTCGGAAGAAACCTACATCAAATCAAGCTCAAAGTTTTTCAACAGGGCCTCACCTCAACTAAGCGAAGCTACCTCCATCGACCCACCACTAAACATTAGCTCTGGTGAGGTAATTTTACAAATTAAGCCTTCTATGAAAAAATTTCTTGGTCTTTTGTGAAGTAAATTTGCACGTCATGTGTTTTTAGCCATTAGATGTGTGTGCCTCCCCTCCCTGATGGTGTGGGATGAATTTGGAGGCAATCCGAGATTGGGTAAGCTCGGATTGAATGGGAAAAGATGGATGACATCTGTCTTTCATTGCTCAAGAACAAGATAGATCATGAGCCATCCATTCATAGTGATTGGAATGAATGGCTATGATTAGATCCCACATTAGATCCCTTGATTCATTTCCTAAATACCAGATCTGATCATGGACATCCGATCTTAGATCGGACAGTCCACAGAGTCAGCATGTCTTCCGCCATCTGTGTCAGCCTTCGGATGTGTTAACTTAAATAGCCAATCCTGTTGCACCACGTGAAAAGTGCACCACGTCAGCCACCATGTGGCTCGATGGGATTAAGGCTTTAATTAGGCCTAATTAATCCATTTTTAAGCCTAAAACTTCCTAAATTCATAATTAATCCTAAAAAATTTCAAAAAATACAAACTTAAACTCATTTTAAAAATATTTCATAGTAGAATCTGGTGAAATTATTATTAATTTATTTTAATAGTGATTTTGGCTTAATTAAGTTTTAATTAGAAATATAATTAGCTTAATCACTCCTTAATTAATTACCCAATTAATCTCAAATTTTCTATGAATATTTAGGGGGATGGCCTTTGCCTCCCCTATTTTTTTGGGATTTTATTAGTTGCTTAATTAAAAAAAATCCTCTGATTAAGCCTAAATCACTTTCTTAATTTAGTTAGTGATAATTATTGAGTGAATAGTGGCTTAATTAATCATTTAAGCCAAATTACCTCTGTTGAATAGTAAAGGAACTTAGGGAATGTGATTATGATATTTTTCCTAATTTATTTCTTAAGTTTTTCTTCACTTTTTGGAATTTTATTAATTAATTGTTAATGAGGTAATTGAGTGCTTCATTAATAAACTAATTTTCAAGATAAAATCAAAGCCTAAATGATCAAATATGGGACTCAGGGATTGAGATTAAGGCCTCTTTCTTGATCTCTTTCTTAAGTTAATTTCATTAATTGAAAATGTCTAATATTTAACCAAATGGGTTAAGAAGCTTAATTAACTCAATCTAAAATCCACTTCACATATAATCTCCTTTAATCCATCTTGGGTAAGTCTTTGGATGTTCAATAACCTAAAAAGAGAGCTAATGAAATTATGGTTAACTCACATGTGCAAAAAAATCATAAGAGTAGTTAAGTGAGATCCCTTAAGCTTAATTAACTATTAATCATGAGATAATTGTATTAGGCCCCCTTTCATTTCTTAAGAGCATTGCAAATTTAATTTTCATGTGGTTGCATATCATATTGGCTCATGATTAATTAGTTAATTAACATAAGGTGATATACATAAGAGTTAATTAATTGACTTAATTTATACCCTAACCTAATTAAGACATAAAATCAACCTAATTATTATTCATGAAACCAAATTAACTCACACATAGGGAATGGGATTAGGATTAGCCAACCTCATTCACTTTTCTTAAATCAAATCAAACATGAAAATAAAATGACATTAAAGAACTTTGGTTTGTTTTAAATAATCTTATTTAGTTTGATTGTCCTTAGGACTTAGTTGATTTGAATGAAATCATAAGCATGTGTTATTTTATTTTCTCTGAATCATGTTAAATGTTATATGACATAATTCATGCATCGATCTCTTTTAAAAATTAATTAAATAAAATGATTTTCTTTATATCAAATTGTATGTGTTGATTTAAATTAAAAATATGTGTGGTTGGTATCTCTATTAAATCCCAAATATATTTTCAAAAGTTTATAAACGAATGAATATACATATATGTTATAAATTTAGCTTTATATATGAAATACAAGTGAATATAAATCTAGTGTATAAAATCAAGTCTCTTCCTTACATTCATTTGTTGATTTGCATAAGAAAGAATGCTAGTGGTATATTAGTTTGGACATCCCAGGAACGCACGGCTTTAAGCAGCCCTAAGGATGTTCCTACCTCATTCTCTTGGTGTAGAACAATGGCGATGTACCTCCTTGATTTCATTCTTATGCATTTGGACATTAGAATTTAGATAGAGATTTAATTCATTTATGCAAAATAAATCAATCAAAGCAAAATACAATGTTTACATAGTTTTTTATTCCTGTAGTTATTTATACATCATATATATCTAAGAATAGTGGTATATTAGTCTGGACATTCCAGGCAAGCACGGATTTAAGTAGCCCCAAGGAGGTTCCTACATCGTTCCTTTGGTGCAGAACAATGGTGACGTACTCGCTTAAAATTTTTATACATGTGGATGTGTACTTAGCTAATGAATAAAATCTTCTTTTTCCATTAAAAAAGGCATGCATTCACACTTTGTTTATTTGGTTAAGCTAAGTAATCATGTGATTTAAAGTTCTTTCCTTATGCTTTTGCATAAGAATCTATATAGAGCTTTAAATTAACATGACAAAATCCTTTGATTATCAATTCTAAATATATTCACTCACATTCATCATTTAAGTGTGCTAGGATACAAGTTGCATGTATAGATATGCTTAGGCTCTAATGCATGATATACATGATGGAAGGAAATGAATAAACATGTGCTATGTGATAGTAATTCATTCCAACTAACCTTAAGATACCTTTCTTATTAAATGAGTTTATTTAAAGTGAACCTAAACTTAGGATTAATTAAAACATATAATGAGCCATTCACTAAATGGAATTGATTAATTAATTTATTTTAGATATGACTTAAAGTAGGGATAAAAGAGAGTGATCCTCTCTTTTTTTTCTCTGCATAACACTTAGTTGTTTTATGTAGGTCAAATGAAACAGAAGAAAACATTAAGTAAAATTTACAAATCAGTTAAACCACTTAAAGTGAAACAACCCATTATGATTGAATGTCTTTCATATTTAGGGAATCTTAACTCTAAAGCCTAGTTAAGATATACCACACAAGCCTTAACACACATACATTATATTAAGTCATCATTTCTAACTTTATATTAGGGAGGTGTATGGTTTGATGTATGTTTTATTTTGTGATATAATGTTATAGACTATTGGGTGTTAGTGTGTATGTGCATAGACTTGATGTTAGGCCATGACTAGCCTAATCATATTTTATACAGAAGATTATGCTTAAGGGGTACTTAAATATATATAAATATTTTTATGCAGGTTACTTAACCCCTAAGCATAATCCACATTAGGACATGTGGACTTGATTACCCATGTGTAGGGTGCTAAGTTCAAATTATTCATATAACTGCTTGGGTTATATGGTATGTTTAGCTAACACTTATTTTATAGGTGTAGTTAGATTTATTTTTCTTATTTTTAATGAAATTTTGCATTATGAATTAGGATTAATATTATGGGTGCTTAGAATAAACATTGGCTACAAGACCAAGTCTTATGTACCATGTAATCCTATGGAGCTTACCCAACCAAATGGAAGAAAAAAAATGAAGAAAAGAAGGATCTCTGAAGATTTGAAGATCCCCCATAGCTCACATTCATTTGTTGTAATTAAATTATAATTATTCTTTTATTATACCTGGATGTATAAGGGTAGAGCTCAGCTACTCACTTCTTTTTTTTGAGTTGTATGGCGATACCCGACCATAATTGTCTATTATTCTTTTATGATAGTTATATAAATTATTTGATGATCTGTTTAACTTGTGCATTAAAAAAATATGTCTCTTCATAGTTTATTTATGATTGGTGATTGTTGTATAGCCTGGATGCGATTAGGCTCTTAGGATAAAAATAAATTTTCTATCCAAATTAACAGCTCATAACTAAACTTTTAAAATAACTCATAACATCACATAAAGCATATGCATTAAATTAAAATAATAAAATATTTAACAACCCTTTAGCTGGATATTGTATACTTAACATCATGCATATCATCTTATTTCTCTCTAATATAGAGAGGGCTTCCATCTTTACCAGATAAAATGGGCTTAACCTTTGAGAGTCTATGATGGAAAACATCTCTTTCTCTTTTAATTTAGCCCATAATCAACTTCATCATGTATTTAGGCAGATAAAGATCATATAGTCTATGTCAAAATAAAGAGTCAAAAATTAAATAAAATTTGATAAGATTTACATTAGACTAAGTAATTATTCATACCACTCATACCCTAGTTTCCTAAGGAGTGGGTTTAATAACTTTAGCTTCTTTTTTAAATAATAAGCAACTTAGCCATCTTGCAAAATAATAAGATTTGCCTACATGGTTTTAAAACATAGAAAGAGTTAGCTAGCTGGCACTTCAGGTGGTTATAAGTCTAGCAGTTTGATGATTTACTCTCTCTTGTGGAGGTAAACAATATACTTATAGTCGCCTTAGATTTAGGTTGTGCTTTGGCCCTCACTGAAGCTCCTTAGATTTAGGATCTAAGGTCGTTGTTTCTCTTTGGGGCTACAAGCATAAATCCTCACCTCTTAGGCATTTCTAGAATCTTGTATTGTGAAATTATAAGTCCTAGATTCTTAATAAAAGTTCAACTCAAACATATAATTCTCCTCAATTTTAAATATATAAAACCTAACTATAGAATAATATGGGATACTCACTAAGCTTTCTAGTATCATGAGCATCCCCTACTCATCTTCATTTGGTTTTGATAGTAAGTCTTTCCTTTCGATATATCCCATTTGATCTTCCAAATATAACCAATTTATTGATAGTCCTATCTTTGAATTCTTTGAAGATAATAATTGCATACTTTAATCGAGAGTATTCCTAAGGAATTCACCTTCTTTAAGATGTAATTAACTATGGGAGCTTGCTCGCATAGGGAACTTTGGAACCCGATTTAATTAAACCCAACTTTATTCATCTATATAAAGTAAGGGAAAAAATCTTTGGTATATTAGAAGACCCATCATACCTTAAGAGTTCTTATTAAGTAATGAAGTCCATCGTTTCAATCTTTTGAGATAGTGCACTATTTCTTGATATCGCACTGATTACCTCAATAAGTACATTTTCATATCTCTGGTGTCCCCATATACACACACATGCACATGCAACTGAAAATAAACATCATATATACTTATATATGTATTTTAACGCCAATACATTCATATGGCGAAACTTGAGTCCTATTTTGAGTAGTCAAATCCTCCTCCCCATAGGGACTAGAGTTGATAAGATTGATTATTTCAATAAAAAATTAAATAATTAATCTCAGTAAGGTTGCATATAAAATTAATATAAAATGATACCTTCAAGTTGATCATATTAAGCCTACTTTTATTACTTTCATAAAGCCTTTAATAGTTTTAATATGGTTATTTCATATTTATAAATTTAAATATTTAATTTTAAAAAAATCTTAAAAAAATATAATTACAAGCTTCAATCTATAAATTTAATCCTCCTCATATAAGAGTAGAGTTGACAAGATCTAATGTGTTATAATATGATTTCGAAATTATAGACCTGATCCTCTTCAAGCAAAGAGTAGGATTGATAACGTCTACCCCAATGATGGTTATGTTGATTAAGAATATCAACCGGAGGGGTTTATTATTATCAAAAACTTCTAAAATTTAAATGTTAAGTGAAATTTCTATCAACTATTCAAAATAATTTCAAAATAAGAAAATTAATTAAATAAAAAATTATCATAAAAAATAATAATAATACTAATAATAATAAATTCATCCATCATCTTTCTATAATTATTTATCGAGGGTGATAAATTTAATGTTAACATAAGCTTACAAAGGAGCTAATGTCATATTATGTATATTATTATATTCACACTCAAAATGTTCTATAATAGTAAGAACGTGGCTCGTGTACTCTATTCACGTGGTTTGGCCAATAGGCTCCACATAAGAAACTGCTAGACTCCTGACCGGGTAGTTTGGCCGCAGTTTCACTAAATTATGGTCACCAGTATATAGATATTCCTTTAATGGTTTTCTACCTCTTTGAGTTGTGGATTATAGGGTGTACCTAATAGAGTATAAACTCCGTTGTTAGCTAGGGTGGACTTAAGATTATTCTCTTTGACAAATATCAACTCTAGTCCATAAGGTTTTCCTGGACGATGCAACCTATGGTTACTGACAATAATCCTTCAATCAGGTTAAGTCGACCATCTCCTCAAACTAAGTGGACCAGGGATCATTACAACTGAAAGAAAGACTACTATCTTTGATCAAAAGCAATACGTAACTGAACGAAGTACAACAAAGTATAAAAAAGATGAATTTTATTACTTTTCAAATCTGAATTGTTGTTATTATACGCCAAGCAAATAGTCATCTACCTTTTGAAAATTTCATTCAATACAAAATCTATATGCTCATTTCATCGAGTGATCGGGCATAAAATTTTGGAGCCCATAATTAAATGCACTCAATGAATTATATTAATCATGCCATAGATAAAATCATTATGTATTTGCCTCTATAAAATATATATTCAACTCTTAAAATTACATAATAGTGACTGTATAAAATATTTCAACTTACAAATAATCTAAATTTATTCTACCTTCAACTTTACAATGGGGATGACCATGAGTCCCCTACTTATAATTCATTGAAGAGAAAATAATTTGCCATTAATCACTAAATAAAGATATTTTATTAATAAAGTCCTTACTTTGTAATCGTGTTTTCGATATTCTAATCAAAGACATAGCATACATTTTCAAAATCTTGATCCTTTCTTAAAATACTTATGAAAGTTTAATAGTAATTCTAAAAGTATCTTTCATCAAATGAATATAAAAAATCTCAAAATTTTGGATTGATTTCAATAAAATGCATGCATCTTCTCTTTGTTCAAAGTTTATGTCATTCTTCCTTGCAATTTTTAATACATAAACTACTTTTTACAAAAAATATCAAAGTTATTAAAGTTGATGCAAGAAACAATGAATATAATATATGTTGACATATTCTAGTTTAGAAACATTAATGCCTTCAATTTATTGAACTCTCCTCTCATATTAATTCTATAATATCCTTAGCCAGACATTCTTGAAATATTTAAACTATATGTTAAGAAGAGTTGCTCAATTATTGCTTTTAAATATTTAGTTGATATATGAGCTATCATAGAATTTAAATTAATTATTTAATTAGTTATTTATTCAATAACAAGTAAATTCAATGTTAGTTGCTAGCGTATATTCAATGTTAGTTGCTTTAAACTTCAAGTTTTAAAAAAAAGCATTTAAAAATATTTATGTAATATCTTGGGCGAACTTGAATGAGTATTAATCATGTTGAATTTAATTTAATTATTGATTTCCTTGATTCATTTATAGCCATAATAATAGATTAATCAAGCACTTGTGAGAGAAAGAGGGCTTAAATGGGATTCAAATACAACAAATGATATGGGACCACAATAATCGGAGGTCCATTAAACATCAAGCACCTTCCTTGAACATGATAATCTAATTTAATGGCACTAATAAATTACTCATTAATTTACAAATAATAATTGTTATTAAGTAGGTAACTAACATGGAGTTTAATAACCTTTTTTTTCCAAGACAATGGTCTATTAAATACCTTAACACTAGAATTTGCAATTGCAAGTTATTTGTGCCATCTTTAATTCAATTAGTTGAATTATTGCTTAATATTTTTGTGACCAATAGTGCCTATAAATAAACACATTTCACTTTCCAATCATAGGTATTGTTATTATTATCCAAGATGTTAATATTATTTTTTTTCTTTTCAAGTAGGAGATCTAACACTCATAAGATACTATGTTGTTAAGGTTGGAATGTAGTAGTCCATATAATATATGGATATTTATAGCATACCATATCCTAATGTAATGTATTATGATTCACTTGATTATAATATTAGAAATAAGAATGACATGAATTTAATCAAAATTTCATTCTATTCAGGGCTACAATTGACATTTGCTTGAAACTCTTATGTAAACCTTACTAATATGGAGTTGGCCAAATACGTTCATGCTTACATTTTTTTTCAAAATTAGTTGCTTCCTAACATTTGAAATACTATATTTGTTCACCACAAATCCCAAAATGATATACATCAAGCATACAATCTTACTTTTACTTTCAATCCTACTCTGACTATCTCTTTTATTTATATACACATGTCAACAATAAGTAATAGGAGAGGATGAAGGTAATAAGAGAAAGAAGAAGTTGTCATAGGATTTATGAATGTTTGCAAAGAGTGTGAGAATGATACACAAAGAAACTAATGCAATCGTAGGATGAAGTGGATGTCCATATTAAGATATAATGACATAAATCAATAAAATTATAAAATTAAGAATAAATTATTTAGAAAATTCCTTTGATGTGCACTACAACCTTTTGTCAAAATGGGAAAATATGAAAATTGGGTTCTAAATACTTATAATGCATAAAAATTATCTTTTATCTAATATTATTTTTTGTAATTAACGAGCATTTAGATATTATTGATTATTAAAACCAATAACTAAAGAAAAAACTAAAATGATGATGAGGATTCACCTAAGCCCTCAAAGGATGATGCTTGAAGAAATCAAGTTATACACACCTATTTAAGTTGAATAATTATCTAATTAAATTTTTTTTTTTGGAATGATGCTAATAAAACTAAAGATTTTTTTTCAACGTAAAACATTAATGTCTATAAAGAAGAGGCACAATGCTAATGATGTTAAATCTCCAAAATTAAATATAACTTTTAGGAAAATGATGATAAATAAATGGATAAGAAATTCTGATAACTGAATAGACATTTCAAAACTAAAGCTCCAATATATATGAGGATACCTACTTATAGAAATATGAAATGAATTTTAATTAGGAATGACTTAGCAAAGATGAATGGATGATCTAACTTTATAGTTAATTGTAGCATCACTCAAATCAATTAAAATTAAGTGTAAGCAAATTAAATCATAAAAAAAAAAATTTTGAGGTACTTTGAGCATAAAAGATTATCATGTAATATAATAAATTTAAAAATCACCAAGAAAAAGTCATTGATATTAGTGCATTATCACATAATTAATAAGGAGCTTCTGCTTGGAATCATTTTTATTTTTTTGTTTTATATTTTTATCTTATTTTATTTATATTTTACTTCAAAATAAAGTATGTTTAATGATATTAATTAATTGTTTTTAAAAATATTCAAAATATTAAAAAATCATTTTGAATATTTTAAAACTAATGTTATTTATTTCAAGAATTAAAAAAAAATAAAATATTAAAAATATATACTAAATAAACATATTATTAAAAATAACATTAAAATAAAAATAAAAAATAAAAAATAAAATTGATCCTAAATAAGCTCTAAGTATATTCATCTTTTTTTATTGTTCCACACCAGCCCAAGTATCGCTTTTAAAAAAAATGTAGATTAGGTCTAGCTTGGTTCAAAAACTCCCTGGACACATGCTTTTATGATCGAAGTGAAGTTTGTGCATTTTTTTATTTTTATTTTTTATATATTTTAAGATATTTAAATAAATTTAATTATAAAATCAAACACAATATATAAATATAAAAATTTAAACTCAAGATTTTTTTGATTGAAACTTAAAATTTTCAACCGAGGCATTTGAGGAATACGCTCACTTTGAGGTGGTTGAAGGGATGCATCAAATTAATACTGAATAAAAAATCTTTTATTATATAATATATCAAATTTAACTTATATTTCGATTTAAATATTTAGGGTAGAATCGTAAGAGTAAAGTACAAGAACAAGAAAGAAGAAAATGTTGCAATTCAACACGTAATAATCGAGCGCCGTTGAATGCATCGCATCCTGTTCCAATCACCACCCGGCGCCCGCTCTGACTCCTCTGCTGAATTCCTCGCCTTCTTCCTTCCCTCCACCCACCCTTTCAATAACACGGCCACTTTTCCATCTCGCTTCCCACAAACCTCACCCGCAACCTGTTCGACGCCATGCCTCAAAGAATCCTCATCCTCTTCCCACTACTCACTCTTATCTGTCACTCCTCATCGGCTACCATCGTAGCGATCCTCACTACCTCAACTGCTTCTGACCTCGCTGCGAAGGAACCAACATCAACGTCTCCTTCCCGTTCAGCCTCCCTGACAGCCCTAGCTACTGCGGCGTCCCGGGCTACGATCTCCACTGCAGCGATGGCAAATCAGAGCTTAGCATCAATCGGCGGAGTCGATTACAGAGTCAAGACACCCAGGGGTTTCATCACACTGGTCGACTCCGATTTCCTGGACAATTCTTGTCCTCATAGCTTTACAAACACTAGCATCAATTCCACGCTCTTCGATTTCGCCGATCTCGATTTCTACTTGACCGTCTACATCAACTGCAGTATTCCGCTTCCTGGCTTATTCGAGATCTTATGCCTTACTGATCTCGTTGGGCCATACTTGTCGTTATAAGTTAGAGAAGGGGCCGCCATCGTTTCTGATGGATTGGTTTGGGGGTGTGTCAGTTGAAGGCGGCAGGTGTATGAAACGGCGGCGATGTCATTGAATCGCAGCTCGGCGAAGTTTGGGGAGGCGTTGCAGCAGGGTTTCAGATTGAAGTGGAGTGCGGGGAACAGCTGGTGCAAGGGATGCATTGATTCAGGCGGGGTTTGTGGTTATAATTCGACTAGTGCTACTGATCCCACTTGCTTCTGCGACAACAATACAGCAATCGGGAGTTGCCCTTACGGACGGAGTAAGTAATTCCTTTCCTTCTGTTCTGTTTTTATTACTTTCTTCAGCCTTTCTTGAGTTTTTTTCTGCATGATCCTCTGCTGTTCGATGAGGTATTCTTAGTTTAATTAACCCTAAACGTAGGCTAATTTCGTAACATTCTATATGAGGCCATGGAAGTTCACGGACTACAATATGAATCACAGACTAATATAACTTAGAGCACAGCACCACCTTACTAACAGGTACAATCACGCAATAAATACTCTCCCTTCCCATATCTGTTACTAGAAGTTAAAAAATCACTGAAGTAGATGGATTATGACCAATTTCTTCCATACCGTTTTTGCAACCGGAGAAAATTTTCTCATTTTCTTAAGAAACCATAGGAAACAGAACCTATATCACAGTTGTACCTTCTTGCTTGCTTTTGCTATTGAAATTTAGTTGGTTTGGAGAAAAGTGTTGTAGGACCATTGAACTGTTTGCTTTCTCAAACGAATGGCTTGTCTCGTAATCTCGATTTTAAGTTAAAAATACTGACAAGAGCTATCATATTGTGTCGAGTAATTCTAAATAGTTTCACAATTATAGGTAACATGTACGGTTAGTTTTTTGGGGCACCATATCTCAGAGGTATCCGCTGTTCAGTTATTGATTTAGTACTACAGAGGTGAATGGGTAGAATGGTCTGAAAGCCGTGGGCGTGTGAACACTGTAGGTTGGCGATGTGAACAAATGCCACCTAAGTTTAATTTAAGCTTTTGTTTTTATTTATTTTCAAACATGACTTCTATAGATTATGGCCTAAGTTGTTGAATAATATAAAGGATAAAATTTGTTAGTAGGAATGCGAACTTCAATTCGATGTTTTATAAAATGACTTGTGGAAAGCCCGATTAGAAAATGCTTAAAGGCTTTGACTAGAGCGTAAGAGAAATCTAGTTGAAGTCAAAATCTTATTTAATGCCCTTGAGAGACAGAATTTAAGATTTCACATACTTGAATGAGATCTCCAAGTTACAAATAAATGCTTTTTGGGCAATATTCCAGGTGGGAAAGGTGGGAAGAAGACTAAGCATTATCCACTGAATTTTTTACTTAGCATAATTAATTAAATTTTACATAAATTGAATTTTTTTGGTATTTTTTTATTCCATTGATCAATTGGTAATCGAATCTTTTAGAATCTGAGGACTTTGGAGGAGAGAAAGTTATTATGTTAGTTTTGAATAAACTGAAAAAACAAAATGTTTACATCATAATAAGGAACTGCGCATTGATTCCTTAAAAAACTGAAAATAATTTGGGATTCTACTTGGGAGAGTGTAGGGGAACAACTTTATGTTTGGCGAGTATCACCAGGTGGCAACTCAAAACTAAATAAATTTGTTTTCTAAAATTTGTTTGAGTAAGTCCTTAATTTTGGAGCTTTATTAAGGAAAATAGATTATTTGGTTAAAAGTAACTTAACCTTTAGATTTTCTATTTTGCTTTTTCTAGTTTAAAATATAGTAAACTGATTTGAATATCTACGTGAAAGGATGAAAATGGGTTTATTAGGCAGCCATATAAAATTGATGTTGAGGGATTAGAAAGAAAATATGGTACACCTAAGAAGCATGGATAAAAGTTATTCCAAATGATTTATGATATTTATTATTAACACCAAGGACAACATAAGAACATAGAAAAATTAAGATTTTAATAGCCCACTAAATAATTTGGATATGTCAGTTAAGCTAATTGACACATATTGTTATCTATTAATAGAAAGCTTTTGATTTTTTTTTTTTTTTTTGAGAGAGAGAGATAGATATGTCATGAGGATAATCGTTCACCTCCCACATCAAAGCATGTAAAGTTTTATAGATAGTAAGGGCTTATTTTGCTATATGCATAAAATAAGTTAAGGGTGAAAATTTAGAAAATTGAACTACTTTGATTGTTTAGTTGATGAGAGAAGTCAGAAGCAACGTCTACTTTAAGAAATGATTATACTCCAAAATTAGACTGACACTAAAAGCCTTTTTGATTGCAAGCGAGGTGGGGAGTGTTGTGAGATGATTTGGTACGAGTAGTTGATTGTGAGCGAGAAGATCTATGATTATGATTAGTGATGGAATCAACCTTAGTTCTAAGGAGGTATAAATTTATATATTAAGATAAAATTAAAAGGCAAAAATAATTTTTGTAGTTGGGAGGAAGCAATTGCCTCCCTTCAATTATGCATGGGTCTGCTCTTGATTGTTATACAGATCATACCTATTTGAATATCAAGTAAATATTAAATCTTTTTTCATACTTTAACTTGGATTAAAATTTAAGTATGAGATTATTTTCTTTTTCTCGTTGTGTGATATTGTAGTTATGTTAAATAACTAAGTTAATCTATTAATGATTTACGACATATTTATGACTTATTTTAAATTTATAATTTCTTTTAATTTGAAGCATAAAGATTTTTTTTAATTTAAATTTTAAATTAATAAATCAACAAATCAATAAAAATTGATTTCATTAAAAAAAATAATAAAGGTTTGAGAGAGTGCCGCCCACCCTAAATGGATGGCCACCCGATGGACCATAAAAAATTGGGCAATTAGGGCCCCTAGAGAATAGTCTAAGTGAGCAGTATGGGTGATTGATTCATAAAAAACATCTTTTCGCTTGATTAGGCTTTTTAAAAAGTGATGAACGATAAATTATAAAAAACACGTCTAAATCCGACAAAGAACCTCTCCTACTTGGCCACTTCGGAAAAAAATAATAATAATAATAACGCTAGTCTCATCTTCCCTAAACGGCGAAAAATTTTCCTGATCCACAAGCTCATATGTGCATGTACACTAATTAGTTTGAGATTTTAAAACTTCCATCCTCCCCCTGTTTCCGTTCCCTTTGGGTCAAGAAGCAGCTGTTTTTCAGCAAAATGTTCCACCAACTATTCTTCTTCTTCCTTTTCATCTATGCCACTCTCTTAGTCTCAAACCGATGCAGAAACCCAGAGCTACTTGGATTGCAGCCCCCGACCCATCATCTGTGGAGGCCTCAACGTCAACATCTCCTACCCATTTCAAATAGATGACCGGCCTCTTTTCTGTGGCCACCCCGGCTACGCCCTTCGCTGCATCAATAGCACGAACTTGGTGACCACCATTAGCAACAGAGAGTACCAGGTCATGGCCATCGACTACACCAATCTCCACATCGCTGTCGCCGACGTCAGCTTTATCGGCAGCTCATGTCCTGTACCCACTAAAAACACAACCGCTGACTTATCACTTTACCAATACACAGACCTTAATAAAGCTGTCACCTTTTTCATGAACTGCACGTTTTCTGGTGGGCTTCCACCGGGGCTTCACAACTTGAGTTGCTATGCGGGGAACACTTCTTTTATGTGGTTGGCGATGGGAGCTCGTGCGGGGATAGCTGTGGATCAGTAGTACAAGTTATGATGCATCAGGCGGTGGTGGATTTGTTGATGAAGGGTGAGGTTGGGCTCGGCGATGCTCTGCAGCAGGGATTGACACTTAAGCGGACGGCCGGAGATGGGTGGCGCCTGCTGGTGGTTTGTGTGGGTATAATTTGAGCTCGGTGAGAAAAAAACACTTGCATGGGTTTGGATATTTTCGTTGATTTTTCTCTCTTTTTTGAGAATCCTGTTAAGAGTTTGATGAAATGCTTAAAAGATGAATAATGTCTTTATTGAGAGACATTTAAGTTTGAAGAATAATCTCAAATTAAAAGTAAAATGAAAGTTTAATTTTTATTAGTCTAATAGCGCTCATTTACTTGATAGTGTATTGTGCTCAAGGTTGATCGAATATATATAGTAACAAGCATTTTCCTCATATTGGTGCTTTAGCATGTGAATCAAATAATGTTATTAACTATTTGAGTGTTAAATGTAATAAGTTTGATCGAATTGTTTGCCATTATTACAGCACTAATCATTCTCTAGCAAGAATTACCTGATATTATTCTTTAGTATTTGAATGATGTGCTTATTTTCGCGCTCTTCTGTGTCTGTGCAGCTGGCAAAGGGCGGGTCAACAGGAAAGTCTTAATAGGTACTCTCTTCCTTCAATTTACTCTCATAAAGCTTTGGTCAACTCATTTAGATTTGTTTGATGTGCTGTAGCTTTTGTCTTGTCTTGATGGGAAGAAGCTTGACCAATCTATTTTCCTAGTTTATGTTATGGATTTATGACAGAGAACTCTATATACGACTACATAAAAGACAATTGTCATGATTTATTGTTTTCTTTAATAGGATATAACATTGTGAATTTGGTGTATTCGATCAACCTTGACTTGAGAGTTTGAATTGAGGAAGATAATTCGCCCATCCCCTATGGTCGGTGGTAGGTAGTATAATTTATGTTGTTAGCTTTGGTCAAATCTAGTGTGGCTATAATTTTTTACTTCTTTTCAGATAAGATACAAGTGGAGGCAATCAGCTTTTCTCTATATGGTTTCCAGCTCTATCGTTCAACTGGCTGGTGATTGCCATGTTATTGTTGGTAGTTGGAAATTAAATATTTGAACATTAGTGTTAAAAGCAGATGAATTACTATTTAAAATTTAAACATTTCAATAATTTAGTTGTTGGGAAGCAGGGATCAAAAGGACAAAGGATAAAAAAATTTTGTTATTTGGGAAAGTAAAACGACATTGCAGTTCTTTAGCTTCATAAATTTCAAGCACAAAAATAACCAATGAAAACAAAGCAAATTTTTGTGGAAAACACAAAATGAAAAAAAAAAAAAATCCTAGCCCATATGTAAGTTCACTGTCAATAATAATATTTGTTTACAAGTCTCATCTCCATTTGAACTATTAGAGGGATCCAGGATGCTAATGCAAGATTTAAAGCAAGGAGGGACAGATAAAGTGGAAGGTGGAAGTTTCTTGAGATGTAAAATTTGTCAATATAAAAGAAGTGGTATTTACTCGAGGGCACATAAGGTATGTGAGCTTTGTGTTAGCATAGAACACCACTGAGATGTAGGTGGGGGAGATTAGTATGATGGAAATCAATTGGAAGTCTTCGAGAGTGTCTTATTGGATGTTGGAAAAATAGGCTAAATAGCAATAGATTTTCCGATCTTCAATTAACTAGATTAATTGGATGGTGCGGAGGATGCTAGATGCATGTAATCAAAGGTCTTTGAATGGGTGTTAACACCTAAATGGTTTGTCAAGTAAGTGTGGTTGATGAAGCTAGCGATTTATTAAGAAAAATTGACTAGGCAAGGAAGTAGATTGGTCTGGTAGAGCTTTTATTTTGACAAGAAATATAGCACATCATGATGGCTATTGAAGAGACGAAAGCTTTGAAAGCCATAAAGCATCCTTAGTTTCAAGTGAAAATTTTCATAATGAATTAAATACAAGGCTTATTTATAGCTTCTCATAATCATTTTATGAATATCTAAATTATCTAGATTGAATGAAGGGATATTTCACTTGCCTCATCATTAAAATTCATGCGGATGTAGATCAAATGAAATTGACTTTGGGTCAACCTGAATGACTACGAGAGTTTGGTTTTGGTTGGGCATTGATGGATGATAGCCTTTAATTATTGTCATCACCACCTCCCTTTAGTGATTGGATATTATAGAGATGTTCATAGTAACATCATAATAATTCAAGTGGCCTAATTTTGTGTTGCAGAGAAATAAAAAAAATTTCTCATGAGATATTGATGTACCTTTTCATCATCAAAATTTGGTGAAAACCTACATACACACTAACAAATAAAAGGAATTCTTCCTCTTCACAAGAAGATCATTTTTTTTAAGAAAAGCAACATGTAAGGTGGAGCGCATGCTTCATAGTAATTCTAAGAAATGTAATGAATTTTCTAAAATTTGGTGATCAAATGGAGACAAATTGTGCTCCTCATCAATGATCCGCTAGTCCCTTGGCGACTAAAGGTGGCAACATCTATATTGTCACCACCTACCTCTTTTTTGTACATACATAGGCTAGTTTAATGCAAAAGGCATTTGATTTGTATCATGCCAATCTCATGGGGCAAGTTTAGTATCCAATTCATTAGATTTAAACATGCATATACTTTTCATGAATCTTTAGACCACAATAAGACAATTCAGTCATTTTTCAAGTTATGTTCACTTCAATCAAACAAAAATATATTGTAGTTAGTCAAGATTTACACTTTATATCAAAAATTATGTTTGAATAGGTTTGTAATTTGTATGATCTGAACAATGAAATCAAAAATGATTATTTTGAAATTATAAAAGAGTGAAGAATGTACTAATAAATTAAAAAAAATAGAAGATTTTTAATGTAAAGTAGCCAATAAAAATAAAACTTTTATATTTATTTTACTTCTCTTGATCTTTTAAGACACTTCTTTATTTTTCTCTCCAAATATTCTCCTCCTTAGATCCTGAATTACATTTCTTTAAGTTCATCTTTATTTATTAGATTGTTTAGTAGCTTTAATTATTTAGTAGCTTTAATGTGAAGATTATAATTTCTCTATTGTGAAAATAAACTTTTATTTTTTGTCGAATGTTTGATCTCTTTTTATAAATATTTTAATATTGTGCCCTAATTATTTATTCCATGCCTCCTTTTCTTTCCAAATAAAGTCTTTTCTTAAATGTTTGAACAGGCTTTAAAGTTTTATTTTGTGCATCTACAAAGAGCTCAAAACTAAAAGTTTCTTGAATCAGGGGCACAACCAATAAGATAAAGAGTTTCATAAGAAGCTTATGATATATGATAATAATTTATGTTATAAAAAAGATTTTAGAAAGTGTGAAATTAAAAGGGATCAAACTTGGGCCTACTAAATCAACGGTCAATGTTGTTTCAATATAAAAACTTAAGCCTATAGGAGGAGATCAATCACTTGATACACCAATATATTTTTCACCTATCAAATGTGGGATTAAATGCATAGCCTTACATGCCTTAATAATCTCTTCTGCTTATGAGAGCTCTCCACATCTGTTAAAATCCCGCTCAAATTAATTTTTTTTTATTATCATCAATTATCTGCTCTTAACTTTTGCTCAATTATGGTAGAATGTAGCTAAACATCATGTAAGTTATAAACTGCATGACCACTTAATCTCTACTGAACTATTTGATCTGATGACACTTATTAGGAAGTGAAATCGTTTTTTTAATAAGTACTAAGCAAGCCTTTCAGCACTAAGTTCTTGTAATATTTTTATCCCTTGTTAGATCATTGAAATTCCAGCTTCTCTATAATCGGAGTTGGTGGGCAATTCTTACATTAACTTGTCAAAGAAAACACATGTAATGATGTGTAAAGCCAGTGGATCGCCTAATATTTTAAGAACTTCTGGCAAAATGAGCTTGTTGAGAGAAATTTGAAGATGCGTTCAATCTATATTTTTCAACTTGATTATGTTACATTCACGTAGTTTTTTCTCTTTTTACTACTTATGCACTTCAAAACCAAAATCATGTTGGGTATTAGTAATAGTCCCAGCCCACCCCCCAACCCCCCACTAATTTGTTGACTTCTACAATAATGTTGTTTTTAAGAAGCATGAATTGCCTTGACAGTCAGTTATATCAAAATAAATAAGCATTAACCAACAATATTTCATATATGCTGATAAGTGCATACTTGATCTTATGAACATAAATATTCATTCATTCTCTTGTGCATACGTGAAACATATAAGAATCCCAAGGAGGATAATGGCTTTGGTTCCAAGGTATTGTCTGTTGGGAGTAGATTTTTTATTACATCAACTACAACCGATGGTCTTCAGGCCACCACATGCTTATAAATTTTCTTTGTTCTAATTTTAGTCAAATCTAAATTTTTTTACAACCTTATTGCAGGTTTAACTTCCGCTTTGGCATGCCTCCTGTTGGTTTGCATACCATTATACTTCTACATTATCCAAAGCAACAGATTAAACAACTTCATCTTCTGGAAGAAGAACAAGATAGCTCAAACAATCGAAGCCTTTCTAGATGCATATGAATATCTTGGTCCAAAAAGATACAAATACTTAGCTTTGAAGAAGATAACCAAATCTTTCTCAGAGAAATTAGGCCAAGGCGGTTATGGTGCTGTGTTTAAAGGCGAATTTCCTGATGGTCGTTTGGTGGCTGTGAAGGTCTTGAGTGATGCGAAAGGCAATGGCGATGAATTTGTCAATGAGGTGGCCAGCATTGGTAGGACTTCTCATGTCAATGTTGTAAGTCTCCTGGGCTTCTCTTCAGAGGGTTCTAAAAGAGCTCTTATCTATGAGTTCATGCCCAACGGCTCCCTCGAAAAGTACATCTATTCAGAGAATTTGAAATCTACTCTTGGCTGGGATAAACTCTACCAAATAGCAGTTGGCATTGCTCACGGACTTGAATACCTGCACCGCGGTTGCAATACTCACATCGTACATTTCGACATCAAACCGCACAATATACTACTCGATCAAGATTTCTGTCCAAAGATTTCGGACTTTGGTCTCGCACAGCTGTGCCTCAGAAAAGATAGCATATTTTCTGCTATAGATACAAGAGGAACTATAGGATACATTGCTCCGGAAGTTTTCTCCAGAAACTTCGGAGTTGTCTCCAGCAAGTCAGATGTTTATAGCTACGGGATGATGATATTGGAAATGGTGGGAGTAAGAAATACCTCACATTCCTGTAATCAGAGCGATAGTGGATACTATTTTCCACACTGGATTTATGAGCATTACCATCAAATTGGCCATGTGGAAGGCCTCAATGTGACTGCTGAGACAGTAGAGATTGTGAAGAAGATGGTGTTGGTGGGGCTGTGGTGCATCCAAACAAGGCCTGAGAGTCGGCCATCAATGAGCAAAGTGGTGGGCTTCAGAGCAACATTGATGACTTGGACCACCAAGCCCTACTTGCCTCCATAGTGTCATTTTATTTAAATCCTTATCATTATAATAATATTAGTTTAGCTCAAAATTGAGGATCGCTAAAATTGAATTAAAATTTGGATTTGATCAAGATCAAATCGACATTAATATATGAGCCAAAGATTTGGATCAAACTTTTTTTTTAGATCGATCAACCGTCAGATCGAATAATCTCTATTATTAAAAATATTTAAATTTATATATAATATTTTTAAATTTGTAATCATAAAATTATTCCTAAAATTAAGTGTATAGAATTATAATAATTTGTATTGAACCAACTTCAAATCGGCTCGAAATCAGCTCATTGTAACAGAATAATGCACATTTTCTTATTTAATTAACATGCCTTCAATTCTGTTGTAGGAAGCACACAAAATTCAAGCAGGCACGACATCCAAATACTTTCTCCAATTATAATTATTTCATCAAGCTAGTGAAATTTGTTGAATCCTAAAAAAGCAGTGTCCTGTATGTTTTAAAATAATCACTAGAATATAAATTATATAGGAGAAAAAATTCGGAGAAATCTCAATACAGATGATAAACATTTTGACTAGGTTTACTTGCATGGGTCCAGTTCTGATAGAAAATATTCCACTATAATAGAGAAGGGTATATTGTAACTTTCTCTTCCACATTATCCATTAAAAGTATTGAGATAAAATAATATATGATCAAACATTAAAGAGACTTTGAGTAACTTTCTGCTGTATTCCGTATTCGCAACGTCACAATATTTTCTAGCAAGCTTATATCTGACATAACTATGCCTATTTTAGCATTATTGAACATGTCTATGACAAGACATTACTAGCACATAATATCATTTAGGGTATAAACAAACTGAATATGAGCAGGTTGAAGCTTTATCTGTGTTTGACTCATTTGTATTTATTTGTATTCAAAATTGGCTCTTATTTAAAATATGCTCATAAAAGTATGTTTATGTTCGACTCGATGTTGATTGATTTGTTCGAATTAGTTTGTGTTAATTAAGCTTTGTCTTGAATTTGTCATTTCGCTTGAATTCATCAAGCTAATTCAAATCATTTTCTCTTATAAGTTTTGATATTTGATTTTTAAGGTTTATAATAAATATTTCATGTGAAGGAATACAAAAATCAATTGTACAAGTACAAAAAGAATCAAGTTGAATAGCAACTCTAAAATAATCACAATATCTGAAAATTCAATTAACCACATCACAACAATCTCTTGGCAACCCCACTGCAGTAACCCTCCAACAACCCTATTGCAATAAGTCAAATAATTTGGCTACCTCAACAAGACATCAATCCTAAGATAACAACTACTAGGGTTGACAAAACAACTCGTTAACCACATTACAACAACCCTACAACCCCACTTGTAACAAGCAAGTTAAAATGCTTTTGACAACCTAAAATAACAATAACCACAACACCATCACTATAAAAATCCCTTGACAACAATCTAAGAAAAGAAAATCAAGAATCATAAAACTTTTGAACTGCGACAACCACCATAACAAATCAAGCACAATAAAACTGAACATTGGCAAAAATCAAGAATCAAAGGTGTTATTTATGGTAAGTATAAAGCATTAGAACATATGTGATCGAAAATAAGAACATGAGAAATAACAGATTAACTAAGAGCTACTAAAGCTCATGCAATATCTGAGATTAAGAGTTAAGATATAGAAAGATTCACCTACATAAGTGAGAAAGAGGATGAAATCGACTGAACAACGGAGAAATGGAAAGAAACCCAAGACCTAGCGTTGCTCGAGATGCAAGAACAAGAGCGAGGAGGCTACCGCTCAAGGAACCGAAGAAAATTAATCAATGATTTAGGGTTAGTCGAATAGCTAGTTTATATATATAATGTTTCAAATAATTTTTAATTTTGAGCTTATTCGACCCAAATATGATTTTATATCTAATATGATTTTTAAATATAAATCATCGAATTTTGAACCTTTCGTTCTTCCGATTTTATATCTAATATGATTTTCTCAATCTTATAGAGTGCTATTTTTTTTTTCTCATAGAACATCAACTGCACATAATACCAAACAAAACTTAAGAGCCTTTCATGTCAGTTGATATATATATATATATATATATATATATATATATATATATATATATATATATATATATATATATATATATATATATAACTCATTTGTTTAACTCTCTAAAAGTATTATTAGAGTTAAAATTTCAATCTCAATTTTAAACATATTCCATTAAATTTAATCATTATGCATCCTCTTTAAACATCATTTAATTATCTTATACCAATAGTAAATAGTGGTTGTTATCTAATTAAAATTCACTAATGATAATACAGTAAAGTTTGTCCGATGATGTTTACTCACCAGAATTGAAGAGTGAGAAGCTCATTATATACAAACTTCTCACTGTTTAATTACCTTCTCTAATAAAAAGAAATTTATTCAGCCAATTAAGCAAGACTGAAGTCATGAACTCCATAACCTTCCAAAATTCCCGGAGAGAGCCGCCATAGTCAAACATCCATGTGCTTTGCTCCAGAGAACAATATTGTTGAAAAGGAAGATGCTGAAGACTTATTATTCCAGAAAATTTAACGATCGCATCGCATTCTTTATTCTCTTTCTAAGCTGTCAAATGCTACACGGCTGCTTCATATACTCATAATATAAATCTCTCAATGATTATAAGCAAATAATATAAATATTACAATGACTGTATAAACTATTTCAATATAAAATAATATAAATTTATTATATCTTCAACTTTACAATGGGGATGACCATGAGCCCCCTACTTATAATTCATTGAAGAAAATTTAATTTGCTATTAACCACTAATAAAGATATTTTATTAATAAAATTCATACTTTGTAATCGTGTTTTTGATATTCTAATCAAAGACATAGCATACATTCACAAAATCTTGATCCTTTCTCTGAAATACGTGTGAAAGTTTAGTAGTAATTCTAAAAATATCTTTCATCAAATGAATATAAAAAATCTCAAAAATTTAGATTGATTTCAATAAAATGCATGTCTCTTCTCTTTGTTCAAAGTTTATGTCATCCTCCCTTACAATTTTTAATACATAAACTATTTTTTATGAGAAATATCAAAGTTATTAAAGTTGATGCGAGAAACAATGAATATAATATATGTTGACATATTCTAGTTCTATAATATCTTTAGGCACACATTCTTGAAATATTTAAACTATAGGTTAAGAAGAGTTGCTCAATTGTTGCTTTTAAATATTTAGTTGATATATGAGCTATCATAGAACTTAAATTAATTATTTAATTAGTTATTTATTAAACAGCAAGTAAAATTATTTGTGCATATAAATAAATGAGCTAGCTTATATTCAATGTTAGTTGCTATGAACTTCAAGTTTTTAAAAAGCATTTAAATTTATTTATGTAATGTTTAGGACAAATTTGAATGAGTATTAATTAGGTTGAATTCAATTTAATCATTGATTTCTTTGATTCACTTATAGCCCTAATGCTACATCAATCAATTACTTGTGGGAGAAAGAGGGCTTATAAATGGGATTCAAATGCAACAAATGATATGGGACAATAGTAATCAGAGGTCCATCAAAGCATTAATTACATCAAGTACCTTCCTTGAACATGATAATCTAATTTAATGACACTAACAAATTACTCATTAATTTATAAATAATAAATGTTATTACGTACGTAACTAACATGGATGTTAATAACCATTTTTTATTGCAAAACAATAGTCTATAAAATGCCTTAGCACTAGAATTTGCAGGTAGGAGTGTGCATTCAGTCGGATTGGACAAATCAGTTTTTTAATTTGTTAATCCGTTTGGTTTGAAATTTAGAATCCGAAAATCCGATCCGTATAAGATTTAATATAATCCGAACCAATCCAATCCGGAAAAAAGTTTGGATTTTAGGTTCGATTTTTAAAAAACCAAAAATATGTAATTAAAATACCTAAATATTTAAACAAGCAGTAATAATGCTATGATTATCAAACTACTAGTAATTAAATACCTAAACATTTATAAGACCGGATTTAAGATAAATCTTGGTTAAACACTACCAAAAGGCCTAAAACAGAATACCAAACATCCCCAAATTGTACCTTGAATTCACTGAAACAACACATCCTGATGCAATCAAAAATGATACCTCACTCAAATTTGATGAAGCATCCACGGCCTCATCAAGTTATTCTATAGAAAACAGCTGCAACAGCCAACAAACCACAAAGCATCGATCAACCTTCTTATGAATAGTTAAATGGAATCATAGTAACAAACATGATTCCATGAACTGCAAAACACACTCAAAAGATATAATTTCTCCATACAACAGCCAAGAAAATCATGCTTCAGATATAATTTCTCCATACAAATTTCAGCTTCTAATTTATGGAGGCTTACAAAGTCAATTTCAATTTTCAAATGAGAAATTTTCCAGCAGCTTACAAGTTCAAATGTACAATAATTAAAAAAAAAATCTGAACTTTGAATGTAAGCAAAGATTGAATGTCGCGACAAAAAAAATACATATTCGACTTGCAATGCTCCAATTCCAAGAGTCCCACGCAATAATAAACTTGCACTACCAAAAAACCTCAAAAAAACTAACCGATTAGAAACAGAGATAAAACAAAGAGAGACTAAAAATGAAAGTAAAATTCAAAAGAAAAGAAAGGCTCAGCTTAATAAAAAATTACTAAGAGTAGAATATGTGAGCATCTAACTCAGAGAGGGATCACATATAATGCTACCAGATATAGTAAATGAAATATAACATCAAAGTCATCATTGTCGAAAGTGCCGCCATAGAACTCAGAAGCCACCCAAGAGCATCCACCAGCCTAAAAAAGGTTAAAATAGAGGGAACCGCTAAGTTCTTGCAATTGCAATTGATAAACCACCAAGTAGTAGTAGGGAAGAGCATTCAACCACCATTTTACAAGAAATAAAGGAGAAGAAAAAGAAAGATAAGCTATAAAGAGAAATAGCTGAGGAATTAACCAATAAATAAGGTTTAGATTGACAGGAAAATCAATGGTGCTCTAAATAGTGGTAGCACAAGTTTTTTGATACAAAAAATAAAGTGAGCAATCAAATTATTATCATTTGTACTTTCAGAATTAAAAAATCTTAGTAAGTTCAAGTATTGAATTAAAAAAATCTTTAATTGACTTAAACCTATCAAATATGAATAACTGCTAAGAATGATCTTTCAAAGATGATTTTTTTGTAATAATCAGAAAACTATACGATATTTATAACTGCTAAAACTAGAAAGATCAAAGATCAAATAACGAAGATGAAAGGGGATTTAGGGAACACCATAATGCCACTGCTTGGAAGAAATGAATCAAGATCTGCAAAGTCCCAAATAGATATCAACAACAAAAATGCAACAAAATTGATTCCATTTCGCCATAATTTCGAAAGTTCCAGGTACTAAATCAAGCATAATCAATTTTGAGATGATTCAAACTTAAAATCCTTTAGTTGGAGGATGGGTTTGAACCCCCCTAGCATGAAAAATAGAAAATGCATAGCAAACTACCACCCAATAAAGCAACTATAAGATGCATTTCAAGAAATGCATCATATTTTATTTCTTATGGAACTGAAAAAAAGTAGTATGCAAAATGAGCTCAGTCACCGCTCACAAGTCACAACACACCCACCCGGCCACCCGTGATAAAATAAGATCAATGCAAAATAAGATATCGAATTCGGTAGAAAGATTTCAATGAATTGTTGAACAGAATGGGTAGATTTAAAACTACACCGGCTCACAACACACCCATCGGCTTACTTTCCACCGGCTCATAACACAAAGTAGGAAAGTAGCAGCATGTCAAAACAAAAAACTCCATAGTCTATAGATATCAAATAATTAAAATATGATCAATGCAAAATGAAGCTGAGAGCTTCATTGTCCATGAGACTATGACACACTTTAGACAACTCATTGTCATTAAACATAAAATAGAGAGCCAATCCAATTAATCGGGGTTTCATCATATGTCAACTAGTAATTACCGAGCAACAAAAAATATAAATCATAAAAGAATCTACCAAAATGTATCATTCTAGTATATCATGTATTGATGTATATGAGTATATCTGTATGACTGTAGTCTGTATCTGTCTGTATGACTGTATCATTTCAATACTTTACCAAAAGGTTGGATCATCTATAACCTTCGATAGATCTGAAAGAAAAAGTATTAATGCATAATATAGTATGGTAGTGATGTATGACTGAAAAAATAAAGTGCTATAATTAATCAAAAAAGTCTAAAAGATATAAAAATACCTTCATCAAATTTATCAATATCATTAATGTTCTCCTCAATATTGACTGGCTCACTTGTCCACTTTGCTCTCATCCAATCTTGAGAACAAATAAGAGCTTGTACTATTTTTGGAGATAAAGAGCTCCTAAAAGCATCTAAAACACGACCACCAGTACTAAAAGTATACTCAGAAGCTGCATTTGATATAGGAACAGCCAAAATATCTCTAGCCATTTGAGATAAGATGGGAAACCTCGGAGCATTAACCTTTCACTATGTTAAAATATTAAAGTCATCTTGCATAACTTAAGAGTCTTTAACCAAGTATTTATCTAAGTTTATTTTACTCTCAAGATCATCTCTCCCATAATTATGCATCTTGAACTTCTCAACCATCATGTATTTTCTCTCTCTCTCTCTCTCTCTCTCTCTCTCTCTCTCTCCCTTCCTTTGGATCATGATGGCTTTCAACAATATTTTGTCTTATCTCGGAAGCAATTTTATCTCTATTTTTGTTAGCTAACTTCATCTTATAATCATATAACATATCATAGCAGTTAGACCTTATTACTCATGCCAAATTAGCCCCCTCCAAGCCAGGATATATATCCATTATAACAAATTCAATATATCTTAGTTTGAACCTGGGATCAAGTACAACTGCAAGATAAATATTCATATTCATTTTATCAACACATCCCTAATACTTATCAAACTTTAATTTCATTTTCTTTGCCATGCTACTAACTTCAAGATCATTATGGAGCACCTGCATTCCATGCATAAGCTTGATGTGGAGCAGCCAACTAAATACACCCTTCAACATAGCTTAATAAGAAACAGCCAAAAAAAATACAGGCACATAGGGAGATCAACAGAGAGATCAACAAGGCAGTAAACCCAAACCAAAGATGAGAGCCTAACAGGAACAAAAGTCAGAAGAAATATCCACCTATTAAAAGCTAGATCACTGTAATAATTATACACCATTTGATCCAAAAATGATCTCAACCCACAGTGAAAAACATATAGCCCAAAGTGGACTAAAGCTAAAAGCAAAGAAACAACATAACAAATGTACCATACGTAACAAAATAACTCATTAATCCATTTAGCTGATAAGCAATATCATATAATAGAAACTGGAGCCAACCGAGGTGATAGTAAACAACTCCAAAGCAGAAAATAAACATAAAAAGAATCCATGAAAAAACCGTTGAAGACAGCCTTCAAGTAAAGGGTAATATGTCAGCAGCTAAGCAAACAACAACAACATAACTCGAAAGAAAGGAAGAGCAAAAGAGATGCCTACCTTGCAAGACAACCGCAATAATCACATCAATTAAAGGAGAAAAAGATCAACCTACTGCATTGTTGAATGCTGAAAGAACCTGCCGTCGAAGTCCGTGAGATGCGAGACCGCGAGAGGAAAACTTAGAGAAGAGAACGAAGAGATTCATAGTTTTAGTCTTTCAGAGTTCAGACTATAGGGATTACCATATTAGGGTTGCCTTGCCGATTGCCAAAGAGGCAAAGTCAAAAGTAAGCGGCAGTGCACTTTCTTGATTCATAAGATGTAGCGAGAAGAGAAACAGATGAAACGAAACGAAAATGTCGAAAAGTGAAAAATGAAATTTGAAAACGAAGAGTCAAAGAGATCTAGAGAAGTCGAATAGAACCAGCCCGCGGGGGATTGCCTTTTGAGTTTTGCCTCCCTTTTGCTTTTAAGTTTTAACTTTTAAGTATTTTACCTTTTCTGTGTGGGCATGGGCCTGCAATTGATAAAGAAATGGCAAAATTTCGTCCAATCAGCATTCCATAAAATTTTTTGTCGGTTTCGGATTACAAAATTTTAAATCTAATCCATAATCCAAAACCCAATTTAGCTAAAATTAAATTTGAAATCCAAAATAAAATTAAAAAATCGATCCAAATTAAAATTTTTGGTTCAATTTTAATTGAATTTTTTGTTTAAACTGAATTATGCACAGCCCTATTTGCAGGTGATAGTTATTTGTGCCACTTTAATACATTTTATCTTATATTTTTGTGAGCAATAGTATCATAAATAAAAACATTTCACTTTTCAATCATAGGTATTATTATTGTTATTATTTATTTTTGTTATTATCCAATATGTTAAGATTGTTTTTTTTTTTTTTTGTTCAAATAGGGGATATAACACTCACAGGATACTTTGTTGTTGAGGTTGGAATGTACTAATCTATATGGTCATAACACTATGGTGTGCTTTATAGCACACACCACCTAGACCCTGATGTAATGTATTAGGATTCACTTGATTATAATATTAGATATAAGTTAAACAAATGACTTGAACTTGATCAAAATTCATGCTAGTCATGTGGTTATAATTCATATTTTCTTGAAACTCTTATATAGATCTTACTAATATGGAGTTGGCCAAATATGTTCATGCTTACATTTTTTTTTTTTTAGATTAGTTGCTTCATAACATTTTAAATACCATATTTGTTCACCACAAATCCCACAATAATATACATCAAGCATACAATATTACTTTTACTTTCAATCCTACTTTGGTTATCTCTTTTATTTATAAAACACATGTCAACAATAAGCAATAGGAGAAGATGAAGTTGATAAGAGAGATGATGTTTACATGGGCTTTGTGAATGTTCACAAAGAGCGTGAGAAATATACACATAGGAATTAATGCAATCCTAGGTTGAAGAATAAAATTATAAAATTAAGAATAAATTAGTTATAAAATTGAACCAAAGTTTTTGAATAATTTGATTTAGCTTTGAACTTAATAATTTGGATTTTGGTTTTAATTAATGAAAACTTTGGTTTTTGGTTCTTGGATCGATTTGTTAAATAAAATTTTGGATGAAATCAAATAAATCAAAGTAATTATATCACATAATTAATAAGGAGTTGCTGTTTGAAATCACTTTTATTTTTTATTTTATATTTTTATATTATTTTATTTATATTTTACTTCAAAATAAAGTATGTTTAATGATATTAATTAATTATTTTTAAAAACATTCAAAATATTTAACAAATAACAATCGAGTGGGAGCTTGCATAATAGGAAGCGAGGTGGGGAGTATTGTGAGCTGATAGGGTTGTGATTGAGTGTGAGTAGTCAATTATGAGCGAGGAGATCTATGATAATGATTAGTGGCAGAATTGGTCTTAGTTTTAAGAAAGGACAAATTTATATATTAAGATAAAAATAAAGGACAAAAATAATTTTTAGATGAGACAAATGATTAATTGATTAACTCGTGTAAGAGAAATTTTAAAACTCATGAGGGATCCTGCCCTGATTGTCATAAAGATCTTGATCCTCGGGATATATTTGAATATCAAGTAAATGCTTATGATAAATCTTCTTTCACACTTTAATTTGGAATAAAATTTATGAACGAGATTATTATTTTTTTCTCGTTATATGATATTATAACTTATGTTAAAAAAAGTTAATACATTAATAATTTATGGCATATTTATGACTTATTTTAATTTGAAGTGTAAATCTTAATCAGCCTCAAGATTTATTTCTTTCTTTGTTGAAGTAAAATTCTCAATTCTTAATTTTATCTTTTTAAATTTATATAAATATTTAGTTCAATATATATATATATATATATATATATATATATATATATATATATATATATGCTAAATAATTTAAGATTTTATAATTTAAATTTTAAATCAACAAATCAATAAAAAAAGGGGATTTATATATATACTACGTTAAACTTTCATATTTATATATCTAACACCTAAAGTTAGATATTTATTTATCTAACACTTTTCTATGTTTAAAAATATACATTTCACTTTTAAAAAGTGAATAAAGTGATATTTTTGATATGATATTGAATATTAGAGTATTATATATATATGTAAAAATTGAAATTTAAGTGTTAGATATATAAATATAAAAATTTGATATGATATGTATATAAATCCTCTAAAAAATGCAAATACTTGAGAGAGTGCCGCCCACCACCATAAATGGCTGACCACCCCATGGACCATACAAAATTGGGCAATTAGAGCTCCTAGACAATAGTCCTAAAGTGAGCAGTATGGGTGATTGATTAATCAAAACTTTTTTTGCTTGATCAGGATTTTAAAAAAGGGATGAACGATGAATTATAAAAAAAGACGTCTAAATCCGACAAACAATGTCTCCTACTTCTGCACTTCGGAAAAAAAAAAAACACAAAAACTAGTCTGATCTTCCCTAGAGAGCAAAAAATTTTCCTGATCCACCAGCTCATATATGCATGTACACTAATTTATTAATTTGAGATTTTAAAACCTCCATCCTCCCCCTATTTCCATTCCCTTTGAGTCAAGAAGCAGCTGTTTTTCAGCAAAATGTTCCCCCAACTAATCTTCTTCTTCCTTTCATCTATGCCACTCTCTTCGTCTCAAACCGATGCAGAAACCCAGAGCTACTTGGATTGCAGCCCCCGACCCATCATCTGTGGAGGCCTCAACGTCAACATCTCCTACCCATTTCAAATAGATGGCCGGCCTCCTTCCTGTGGCCACCCATCAATAGCACGAACTTGGTGACCACCATTAGCAACAGAGAGTACCAGGTCATGGTCATCGACTACACCAACCTCCACATCGCCATCGCCGACGTCAGCTTTATCGGCAGCTCATGTCCTGTACCCACTGAAAACACAACCGTTGACTTATCACTCTACCAATACACAGACCTTAATAAAGCTGTCACCTTTTTCATGAACTGCACGTTTTCTGGTGGGCTTCCACCGGGGCTTCACAACTTGAGTTGCTTTGCGGGGAACACTTCTTTTATGTGGTTGGCGATGGGAGCTCGAATGGTGCGGGGATAGCTGTGGATCAGTAGTACAAGTTATGCATCAGGCGGTGGTGGATGAAGGGTGAGGTTGGGCTCGGCGATGCTCTGCAGCAGGGATTGACACTTAAGTGGACGGCCGGAGATGGGTGGTGCAACGCGTGCGTCGCTGCCGGTGGGTTGTGTGGGTATAATTTGAGCTCGGTGAGAAAAAACACTTGCATCTGTGCCAGTGGCTCGTGTATTTCAGGTATGGGTTTGGCTATCTTCGTTGTTTTTGCTCTCGTTTTTGAGAATCCTGTTAAGTGTTTGATAAAATGCTTAAAATATGAATAATGTCTTTATTGAGAGACATTTAAGATTGAAGAATAATCTCAAATTAAAAGTGAAATGAAAGTTGAATTTCTATTAGTCTAATAGCGCTCATTTACTTGATAGTGTATCGTGCTCAAGGTTGATCGAATATATATAGTAACAACCATTTTCCTCATATTGGAGCTTTAGCATGTGAATCAAATAATGTTATTAACTATTTGGCTGTTAAATGTAGTAACTTTGATCGAATTGTTTGCAATTATTACAACACTAATCATCCTCTAGCAAGAATTACCTGATATTATTCTTTAGTATTTGAATGCTGTGCTTATTTTTGCGCTCTTCTGTGTCTGTGCAGCTGGCAAAGGGCGGGTCACCAGGAAAGTCTTAATAGGTACTCCTCTCTTCCTTCAATTTACTCTCATAAAGCTTTGGTCCACTCATTTAGATTTGTTTGATGTGCTGTAGCTTTTATCTTGTCTTGAGGGGAAGAAGCTTGACCAATCTATTTTCCTAGTTTATGTTATGGATTTATGACAGAGAACTCTATATACGACTACATAAAAGACAATTGTCATGATTTATGGTTTTCTTTAATAGAATATAACATTGTGAATTTGGTGTATTCGATCAACCTTGACTTAAGAGTTTGAATTGATTAAGATAGTTTGCCCATCCCCTATGATCGGTGGTAGGTAGTATAATTTATGTTGTTAGGCTTTGGTCAAATCTAGTGTAGCCATAATTTTTTACTTATTTTCCGGGAAGATACAAGTGGAGGCAATCAGCTTTTCTCTATATGGTTTCCAGCTCTATCGTTCAACTGGCTGGTGATTGCCATGTTATTGTTGGTAGTTGAAAATTAAATATTTGAACATTATAGTGTTAAAAGCAGATGAATTACTATTTAAAATTTAAAACATTTCAATAATTTAGTTGTTGGGAAGCAGGGATCAAAAGGACAAAGGATAAAATTTTTTTGTTAAGTGGGAAAGTAAAACGACATTGCAGTTCTTTAGCTCCATAAATTTCAAGCACACAAATAACCAATGAAAACGAAGTAAAACAAAAAAAAACAAAAAAAAACTAGCCATATGAAAGATTCCACTGTCAATAATAATATTTGTTTACAAGTCTCATCTCCATTTAAACTAGTAGAGGGATCCGGGATGCTACTGCAAGATTTAAAGCAAGAAGGGATAGATCAAGTGGAAGGTGGATGTTTCTTGATATGTAAAATTTGTTAATATCAAAAAAGTGGTATTTACTAGAGGGCGCATAAGGTATGTGAGCTTTGTGTTAGCATTGAACACCACTGAGATGTAGGTGGGGGAGATTAGTATGATGGAAATCAATTGGAAGTCTTCGAGAGTGTCTTATTGGATGTTGGAAAAATAGGCTAAATAGCAATATATTTGTCAGTCTTCAATGAACTAGATTAATTGGATGGTGCAGAGGATGCTAGATGCTTGTAATCAAAGGTCCTTGAATGGGTGTTAACACATAAATGGTTTGTCAAGTAAGCGTGGTTGACGAAGCTAGCGATATACTAAGAAAAATTGACTAGGCAAGGAAGTAGATTGGTCTGGTAGAGCTTTTATTTTGGTAAGAAATATAGCACATCATGATGGCTATTGATGGGACGAAAGCTTTTAAAGCCATAAAGCATCCTTAGTTTCTAGTGAAAATTTTCATAATGAATTAAATACAAGGCTTATTTATAGCTTGCCATAATCATTTTATGAATATCTAAAATATTGCTGATACTTATCTAGATTGAATGAAGGGATATTTCACATGCCTCATCATCAAAATTCACGCGGATGTGGATCGAATGATATTGACTTTGGGTCACAACCTAAATGACTATGAGAGTTTGGTTTTGGTTGGGCATTGGTGGATGATAGCCTTTAATTGTTGTCATCACCACCTCCCTTTAGTGATGATATTATGGGGATGTTCATAGTAACATCATAATAATTCAAGTGGCCTAATTTTGTGTTTGGAGAAATAAAAAAATTTCTCATGAGATGTTGATGTACCTTTTCATCATCAAAATTGGTGAAAACCTACATAGACACTAAGAAATAAAAGAAAGTCTTCCTCTTCACAAGGATACTTTTTTTTAAGAAAAGAAACATGTAAGGTGGAGCATTGTTCATAGTAATTCTAAGAAATGTAAAGAATTTCTAAAATTTGGTGATCAAATGGAGACAGATCGTGCTCCTTATCAATGATCCGCTAGTCCGTTGGCGACTCAAGGTGGCAACATCTATATTGTCACCACCTACCTCTTTTTTGTACATACATAGGCTAGTTTAATGAAGAAGACATTTGATTTGTATCATGCCAATCTCATGGGGCAAGTTTAGTATCCAATTCATTAGATTTAAACATGCATATACTATTCATGAATCTTTAGACCACAATAAGCCAATTCAGTCATTTTTAAGTTATGTTCACTCCAATCAAATAAAAGTAGTTAGTCAAGATTTACCCTTTATATCAAAAATTGTGTTTGAATAGGTTTGAAATTTGTATGATTAACAATGAAATCAAAAATAATTATTTTGAAATTATAAAAGAGTGAAGAATATACTAATAAATTTGAAAATTAGAAGATTTTTAATGTAAAGTTGCCAATAAAAATAAAACTTTTATATCTATTTTACTTCTCTTGATCTTTTAAGACACTTCTTCGATTTTCTCTCTAAATAATCTCCTCTTTAGATCCCGAATTACATTTCTTTAAGTTCATCTTTATTTATCAAATTATTTAGTAGCTTTAATGTGAAGATTATAATTTCTCTATTGTGAAAATAAACTTTTATTTTTTGTCGAATGTTTGATCTCTTTTTATAAATGTTTTAATATTGTGTCCTAATTATTTATTCCATGCCTCCTTTTCTTTCCAAATAAAGTCTTTTCTTAAATGTTTTAACAGGCTTTAAAGTTTTATTTTATTCATCTATAAAGAGCTCGAAGCGAAAAGTTTGTTGAATCTGGTGCATAACCAATAAGCTAAAGAGTATCACATGAAGCTATGATATATAATAATAATTTATGTTATAAATAAGATTTTAGGAAGTGTAAAATTAAAAGGGATCAAACTTGGGCCTACTAAATCAACGGTCAATATTATTTCAATATAAAAACTTAAACCTATATGAGGAGACCAATCACTTGATACACCAATATATTTTTCGCCTATCTAATGTGGGATTAAATCCATAGCCTTGCATGCCTTAATAATCTCTTCTGCTTATGAGAGCTCTCAAATGAAAATTTTTTTATTATCATCAATTATCTTGTCTTAACTTTTGCTCAATTATGGTAGAATGTAGGTAAACATCATGTAAGTTATAAACTGCATGACCATTCAATCTCTACTGAACTATTGGATCTGATGACACTTATTAGGAAGTGAAATCATTTTTTTAATAGGTACTAAGCAAGCCTTTCAGCACTAAGTTCTTGTAATATTTTTATCTCTTGTTAGATCATTGAAATTCCAGCTTCTCTATAATCGGAGTTGGTGGGTAATTCTTGCATTAACTTGTCAAAGAAAACACATGTAATAATGTGTAAAGCCAGTGGGTTGCCTAATATTTTAAGAACTGGCAAAATAAGCTTGTTGAGAGAAATTTGAAAGATGCGTTCAATATATATTTTTCAACTTGATTAATGTTGTTTTACAATTGTAAGAAGCATGAATTGCCTTGACAGTTAGTTATATCAAAATAAATATCATTAACCAACAACATTTCATATATGCTGATAAGTGCATACTTGATCTTATGAACATAAATATTCATTCATTCCCTTGTGCATACATGAAACATATTAGAATCCCAAGGAGGATAATGGCTTTGGTTCCAAGGGATTGTCTGTTGGGAGTAGATTTTTTTTCACACCAACTACAACCATGGTCTTCAAGCCAACACATGCTTATAAATTTTCTTTATTCTAATTTTAGTCAAATCTAAATTTTATTTACAACCTTATTGCAGGTTTAACTGCCGCTTTGGCATGCCTCCTGTTGGTTTGCATACCATTGTACTTCTACATTATCCAAAGCAACAAATTAAACAACTTCATCTTCTGGAAGAAGAACAATATAGCTCAAACAATCGAAGCCTTTCTAGATGCATATGAATATCTTGGTCCGAAAAGATACAAGTACTCAGCTTTGAAGAAGATAACCAAATCTTTCTCAGAGAAATTAGGCCAAGGCGGTTATGGTGCTGTGTTTAAAGGCGAATTTCCTGATGGTCGTTTGGTGGCTGTGAAGGTCTTGAGTGATGCGAAAGGCAATGGCGATGAATTCGTCAATGAGGTGGCCAGCATTGGTAGGACTTCTCATGTCAATGTTGTAAGTCTCTTGGGCTTCTGTTCAGAGGGTTCTAAAGAGCTCTTATCTATGAGTTCATGCCCAACGGCTCCCTCGAAAAGTACATCTATTCAGAGAATTTGAAATCTACTCTTGGCTGGCATAAACTCTACCAAATAGCAGTTGGCATAGCTCACGGACTTGAATATCTGCACCGCGGTTGCAATACTCACATCGTACATTTCGACATCAAACCGCACAATATACTACTCGATCAAGATTTCTGTCCAAAGATTTCGGACTTTGGTCTCGCGCAGCTGTGCCTCAGAAAAGATAGCATATTTTCTGCTATAGATACAAGAGGAACTATAGGATACATTGCTCCGGAAGTTTTCTCCAGAAACTTCGGAGTTGTCTCCAGCAAATCAGATGTTTATAGCTACGGGATGATGATATTGGAAATGGTGGGAGTAAGAAATACCTCACATTCCTGTAATCAGAGCGATAGTGGATACTATTTTCCACACTGGATTTATGAGCATTACTATCAAATTGGCCATATGGAAGGCCTCGATGTGACTGCTGACACAGTAGAGATTGCGAAGAAGATGGTGTTGGTGGGGCTGTGGTGCATCCAAACAAGGCCTGGGAGTCGGCCATCAATGAGCAAAGTGGCGGATATGCTTCAGAGCAACATTGATGACTTGGAAAAATGCAAAGCCTTCTTCTCCATAGTATCATTTTATTTCAATCCTTCTGATTGTTAGGCAGAAAAATACACGTGTTCCTATTTAATTAGCATGCCTTCAATTCTGTTGTAGGAAACACACAAAATTCAAGCAGACACGACATCCAAATACTTTCTCAAATTATAATTATTTCATCAAGCTAGTGAAATTTGTTGAATCCTAAAAAAGCAGTGTCCTGTTTGTTTTTAAAATAATTACTAGAATATAAATTATATAGGATAAACAAATTTGGAGAAATCTCAATACAGATGATAAACATTTTGACTAGGTTGACTTGCATGGGTCCAGTTCTGGTAGAAAATATTCCACTATAATAGAGAAGGGTATATTATAACTTTCTCTTTCACACAGTCATTTAAAAATATTGAGATAAAGCAATATATGATCAAACAATAAAGAGACTTCGAAGAGTAACTTTCTGCTGTATTCCTTATTCGCAACGTCACAATATTTTCTAGCAAACTTATATCTGGCGTAACTATGCCTATTTTAGCATTATTGAACACGTCTACAACAAGGCATTACTAGCACATAGTATCATCTAGGGTGTAAACAAGCTGAATATAAGCAAGTTGAAGCTTTCTTTGTGTTCGACTCGTTTGTATTTATTTGTATTCGAAATCGGCTTGTATTCAAAATAAGCTCATAAGTATGTTTGTGTTCGACTCGATATTGATCGATTTGTTCGAATTAGTTTTTGTTTGGCTTGAGCTAAGCTCGTTTGTTTATTTGCTTGAATTTGGCTCGATTTTGGCACGAATTCATCGTGTTGCAAGCTCAAATTCAAAGCATTTTCTCTTATAAATTTTGATATTCTGATTTAAGGTTTATAATAAATATTTCAGGTGAAGGAATACAAGAATCAATTGTACAAGTACAAAAAGAATCAAATCAAATAGCAACTCCAAAATAATCACAACACATGAAAATTCAATTAACCACATCACAACAACCTCTCGGCAACCCCACTACAATAATCCTCCGGCAACCCCATTGCAATAAGTCAAACAATTTGGCTACCTCAGCAAGACATGAATCCTAAGATAACAACTACCAGGGTTGACAAAACAGCTCGTTAACCACATCACAACAACCCTATACCCAGCCCCATTGCAACAAGCAAGTTAAACAGCTTGGATGCCTTGACAACCCCAACCACAAAATAACAATAACCACAACAGCACTATAAAAATCCCTCGACAACAATCTAAGAAAAGAAAATCGAGAATCATAAAACTTTTGAGCTGCGACAACCACCACAACAAATCAAGCACAATAAAACTAATCATTGGCAAAAATCAAGAATCAAAGATGTTATTTATGGTAAGTATAAAGCATTAGAGCAAAATAAGAACATGAGAAAGGAGAGATTAACTAAGAGCTACTAAAGCTCATGTAATATATGAGATTAAGAGTCAAGATACAGAAAGATTCACCTAGAGAAGTGAGAGAGAGGATGAAATCGACTGAGCAACGGAGAAACGAAAAGAGGCCATAGACCTAGTGTTGCTCGAGATGCAAGAACAAGAGCGAGGAGGCTGAGAAAATGAATCAATGATTTATGGTTAGTCAAATAGCCAGTTTATATATATAATATTTTCAAATAATTTTTAATTTTGAGCTTATTCGACTCAAACATGACTAAACGAAGCCTCTAATCGTGCTCCATTCGTCTACATTTTGAGCTCGAAATTTTTGTTTGTGCTTGCCTCGTTAAATTATTGAGCAAATCAAACATGAGCTTATAATCAAGCTGAATAAGAGCTATTCACAAACGACGAACTGTTTTGATATCTCTTCTATTGTCCTTGAATCACATCTAGATTGTTCATTGGAACTACAATCATAATAATCGAGCAAGTTCTTATATTTATTTCTCTTTCATCTTCTTTTTGTTTATCTCCTCTTCTATTTTCATCTCTTATTTGTTCTCTCACCTCTCTCTTCTCCTTTTCCCTCAATTTTAAAAAAAATATATATATATATATATATATATATATATATATATATATATATATATATATATATATTATCAAAATTTTAAATTATTGGCTAGATGTATTTTTTATTATCAAAAATAACATTGTCATATTATTATTTTCTAACATAACAAGATGTTGTTTATCCAACTAATTTCTTATCAACCTTAATAACTACAATAATGCCACTATCTTTTGTAGTTGATACTCCACTAATATGGGCATCACTCAAGATATATAGATGTCATGTTAAACTACTTCAATAATTTAGATCGCAATCTAAATTACTATAAAAAATTCCTTTAATTTCATGTTAACATCATAAAATATTAATCTGATGTGTTGTACTTTCTAAGTGTTGTAAAATCTACTCTAACACCTAATGTGTTTTTCTTAGATTTCACTAAGACTTGCTTACTACTCCCACTATATTAGCTAACATCAAGTCTTTTGCATATTGTCCCACGCATCATCCTTTGTCAAAACCTAAATAGTATGATATGATTGAGATTGGATATAATACAATTGTCTAATATAAATCATATTTATAATAGTATTAGAGTTATTATTTGTTGACCTCCATGCATGCGTCATAAGTCGAGTCGAGCTCACAAGACGAAGTCGATCGACTTGGGATAAAATAGTGCACAAATCGGAGCTGAAATGCACTAGGCATCGTTGGAATCAATCAAAATGACATCCGAACGATGAACGGACTTCTTCAGCGTTGAGCGTTGAAATTGATCATATTACCCTTCGGCGATTGATCGATCGAAAAAATCCGTTGGCCTTCTGGCGTGTCGAGGCGAGAGGCTACGACGATGCCCACATTCGTGAAATTGATCATGTCGTTAGCGTCGAAATGTCAAAACCTATCAATTAAGTATCTGCATTTCGATTGACGAATTAGCGAATATCGGCGAAATAACCGTAATTTTGGGAAATTAACCCGATTCGGAGCCAGCAACGATCTCAAAACGGACTGCGTCGTTGTGTCCATAATATCGAAATAACCTAAAATTGATATCTATATTATCCGTATAATAATGTTGCTGCGAAAAGTCTAATTAGTGTTGATTTAATTATTTAAAATTCACAAAAAGAATGTTTATATAAATAAGCACATGCCAATGCCTAAGGACAACATTCACAACCTCGACTCCAATTCACGCCCGTCGCAAGCCTCCTCCCTTCCTCTTGGCCGAATGAATCGATTTCCTCTGATCGATCAGCAGTCGTAAGACTCCGCCTGTCCGTTTCTACTGTTCACCCGTCTGAATAGCAGCCGAATGAACGTCCTTCCCATTCGCCTGTCCGTCGCGGCTGTAAACTGAACGAACATTCAACCTCCCGCTCACGTTTTCTCTTGGATGGGAAGCCGAATGCCAGCCGCACGCACTAGCCGAACACCTCTGCTCATCAGTTTCCCTCTACAGCACTGAACAGCTTCAGCTGGCCGAAATTCCTGATTTTCCTCCGAGCCGAGACTCTCAGCTAGCTAGGCTTCACTCCAATCTCAGCTTCTCTGCAAGCCGGCCGCAAGTCTCCCTATTCCTTTCTGGTTCCTGCCCTCGATCGGACGCCGAGCCACACGACTCAGCCCTCCCGAGGGGTAGAAGCCGGCCATTCCCCAAATCTTGCATCCGTTTCTCCACTTAGAGCTGAACGACTGTGAACCAAGCTGCGGTTCGGCCACTCCAACACAACGCGAAGCTCCTTTTGGCTGCAACAAACAGAGCGCCCTCATTTCCATTCCACTACAGTTGCTGCCCTCTACCTTGTCGGCTCCATACGTCGTGCAGCCATCTTCCTCCTTCTAGAACTACATCAATAACAGGTTCACACTCACACACTTCAAAGCCAACCCTCTTCGCTTGTACACAGTAACGGTTCAACCTATCTTACACCTCATAATGGAGGCACTGTGCTTACTGTTAGTTATTGAAGCATTAAGCGGAAGAGATTGGAATGGAGTCTAGAATCGATGCAGATTGTGGTTACTATTATTGTTTGGTAGGCTCAAAGAATCCAAAGATAAGCGGCATAGTGATGGGGTCGTGATGGGATATGATAAATTTATTTGTATTCTAATTACCTCACCTCTATCTATTCATGAAAATAGAACCATAAGAAATGTTATGGTTATAAGTACATATTTATTCCTCCAGCACAGCCGAGAAATTTGCTACATATACATATTTGTGTATGTTGTTTTAGCATGACGAAAAAATCATGATATTTTTTATATAAGTTTGAAGATGTGGCTTCATAAGTATGATGGTCACAAAAATATTACTGTCGTAATAAATGAGCACTTATCATGCGTTTCATAAAGCGTGATGGGAACTTACTCGATCTACCGGAATGATCGAGGCTACCAATTTCATTCCAAATACCTGTGTATATCCTTGTTTTGTATATTGAATTTTTGTACTTGCTGCTCCAATATAATTGCACATATCTGCTAGATATAAATACTGCATGCTACTTCAGCGTGTGAAATCAGGATCTCTTTTACACAAGTATTGAAGGCTTATGCACGCTTTCTTAAGCGTGATAGGTTTAGAAGATTCTCTAAGGTAGTGTTACAAGACACTGACTATGGATGCTTTCTTAAGCATGTAGGAAGGCTCTAGTACTCTCGAAGCAGCCTCCTATACCGGAATGACGCTAGGAGGTTGTTGAATTTCATTTTAAATGACTATGTATATGCTTGCTTAGTGTATAAATTTTTGTACTTACTGCTTTAATACAATTGCAAATATTTGCTAGATATAAGTATTCGTGCATGCTGTTTCAGCATGACGAAAAAATCAGGATCCCTTTAACGCAAGTATTGAGGGCCATGCACGTTTTCTTAAGCATGGTAGGTTTGTAAGACTCTAAATCACGGTGTAAGATGATTATCATCTTTCTTAAGCGTGGTAGGAAGACTCTAGCACTCAGCGACCTATGTGGATGATGACAGGAGGCAACTAAATTTCATTCCAAATACTTGTATATATGCCTGCTTAGTATATTAAATTCTTGTACGTACTGCTTTAATACAATTGCAAATATTTGCTAGATATAAGTACTCGTGAATGTTGGTTTAGTACGGCGAGGAAACCAAGATGCCTCTTATGTAGATTTTGAAGGCCTATTCACGCTTTTTAAGCGTAGTGGGTTTAAAAGATTTTCTAGCTGCGTGTCATTGACGACGTGCATCTTTCTAAGCATGGTAGGAAGGCTCTCCTCGCAAAGCCTCATGAGACGACGTTGTAAGGTTGACGAAATTTCATCAAAATAGAGATTGATAATTAATAAAAATGAAATAGTTAAAGAATAATATTTGAAGCCTATATGAGTAATAAGATCAATAATTGAACTAAGTACAATATATTAAGCTGTTGAGACAAAATTGGGCTTACAATTATCTGACTGACAATAGTTTACAACAAATTAAATATTTATCCAATACAAGCAAAATACTTGAATGAATAAGAAATATGTTGTGATATGAAACATTCAAAAGAGTTGAAGTCGAAGATGAATGAAACTTAACATCAAATGCCACCAGATTTCAATATATATAAGCGACGTAAGAGCGTTAAAAACTGTATTGCATCATTATGAAGTGAGCATATTCAAATTTATTATCTCAAAAGCATGCAAATAATTAAAATTTTAATGAAATGAATAGTACACAAATCACAAGGCAATCTCATGCTCAGATTTATGATAGCAAGATTCACTTAAATAACTCAATAGAATGAGCTTTACACACATTACGATGTATGATTAAAATACAAAAATAAATGCCTCAAAAGTGCACACGTGTTATAGCATGGGCGTCTATGTTGAATCGTGAACTTGGTATATGAGGATCTTGTGCGGGTTGATTAGTTGGCCTTAGGGAGTCATAATTTAAAAATAATAATATTATAAGAATTGGAAAGATAATTCAGCGATCGTACGTTTGATTAAAGGAGAAAGCGAGGAAGTATATCGAGAGGAACTTGCCTAATGATGGTGTTATCTCTCAGCTACCCTCGCTTATCTCTCGGCTGAATCAAAGGAGGAGTTCGGGGCGTGCTTGCGGCTTCGAGAAATGAGGGAAGGAGGGATTTTCGGATTGAAGAAAATGAGAGGAATAAAAGGGGGATTTTCGGTTTTGAAGAAATAAGGGAAAAATGGGAGGAGAAGAATTTTCGGTTTGGGAGGAAATGAGGGTAAGAGGAAGGGATTTTCGATTTGGTGAAGAGAAAAAAGAAAAAGGAAAAGTGATTTCAGTTTTGAGAGAAAGAAAAAAAGAAGGACGAAGAGAAACCCTACTTGAGGTTGGAGAGGAGAGAAAATTTCTGCTTCAGTTTGGACAAGGAAGTGGAAAAGAGAGGATTTTCAGTCTTTTTTTCTTGCAGTTGAGCTCATGGAAGAAGAGGGAACCAGTTTTGGGCAGTTGAGGGGGAAATGGACGGAGCGGGATTCAAAGATTGAACGGGTGAGGAGGAGGAAGCTGAGCGTGGGAGAAGGGAGATCTCGCATGCGGTTGAGGAACCGCAGAGGAACGAGCTCGTGTCGTGCGTGAAAGGGAGATTACGAGTCGAGCGTCGGGTGTGAGCGATTAGGGCCGAACTGTTTTTAGGTATTTAGGGCATTAGGATTAGATTAGGACTTTTTTATTAATTTTTTAAAGGGAATTTTTTAAAAATAAGTATCATTAGAATCGTAATTAGTTAATTAAGTATGGTCAAAATAAAATTTAAGAATAGGTATAGTCATAGTAGTGGCGGCTGCAGCACGTCGGATATGATGTGGCGTGATAGTGTCACGTTGAAATGATCAATTAGGCGACTTATTAAATGAGCTCGCCTTTACTGCGATTTAAATAATTAATTATTCTTTCCTTATTAAGCGGGGATAGATCAGTTGGGAGATTGTTAGATTGAAAATCTAAAAGTCACGTGTTTGAATCATGCTCACTGCATTTAAATTTTATTTTTTGAAAAATAAATTTCTGAATTTTCTTTTAATAAGATAAATATTATTAATGGAATGTGATTTATTTTTTATTATATTTAAAAATAAATAATTATTTTTTATTTATTAAAATTGAGTAAAATAATTAACTATTTCAATAGCTTTATAAATATTTATAATTATATCTATATTTTAAAACTATTATTATTTATAGATATAATTATAATTACAAATCACTTTTATAGATATAATTATTGATATGACTCTCAAAATCTGACCAAGAGCAATCTTGATGTCGAAGCGATATGATTTTGAATTAGCCGTCGAGATCAAGACTTAAAATATCGTTAGAATCTTTGGGACATCAATTAAATCCCAAAACGACTCAAATATGGAGTGTTTATAGTCAAATCGGCGTCTCGGCGAGCGGATCTAACGAGCCTAAGATCTCATAATTCGACTTCATTTGGGCATCAAATGCTCAAAATACATCAAATGATCGGAATCATCTGAGCCGTCCGTCGAGGGAGTGGTCTGCTTTACGTGAATTCTGAGAATGCCTCCTCCCATCTATAAATATCCTTCATTCCTCACATGAAGGAGAAGTGAGAAGAAGAAGAGAAGGCAAGAAGAGAAGAAGCTCGGCTGAGGTGAAAGTGATCAGAATCACAAAACAAGGAAGAAAAGAGGAGTCAAACAAGGAAGAAGAGGAAGAGTCGAAAGCAGAAGAGGAAGAGTCCGAACAAGGAAGAAGAGTCAAGGAAGAAGAGGAAGAGTCAAGAAGAAGAGGAAGAAGAGTCAAACAAGGAAGAGGAAGAGTCAAACAAGGAAGAAAAGGAAGAGTCAGAGCGAGGGAAGAGGAAAAGCCAGTGAGGAGGAAGAGAGCTCTGAAGCTTGAAGATCCTCTCAAGCGATCGCACCAAGATCGCCTCATCGGTGACCATCAACCATCACGACCACTTTCGCCGTATTGTACCGCATCTCCACCTGCATTCTAATTACAACGATCATTGTTACATAGTTGTTTTTCCTCTCTCATGTAATCTTGTATCGGGAAGACTTTGTACTCACGAAGCAGATACATAGTGGAAGCTTTTCTTGGGCTAGGCCAGTGGTTTTCCCCTCTTTTGAGGTTTTCCGTTAAAATGCAGGTGTCTCTTGTTGCTCTTTAATTACTTGTGTGTGTCTTTGGACTAATCGACAAGGCTAAAGTAAACTTTCACTCTCTGTGGGGTTTTCGCAGTTTGGCGCCGTCGTGGGAAGAAAAACCTTCAACCACAATTTCGTGAACATCCGTTATGGCCAATAGGCCTGACTTTCGTCTGGAGACCTCCGCTCCGACTCCCATTCTCAAAACCCATCCACGAACCAAGGGCCAAGTTTTGCCTCACTCCCCACGATAGGCATGACCATGTTGAGGCGGGCAGGGAATCTCTTTGGAAGATGGTGTCAGGTCGAATGGAGGAGTCTCAAAATAAGATGATCCGACTTTTGCAAGGACTACAACGGCTACTCAACATATCTCCCCAAGATCGGTCGTTGCGGGAAGAGGTCAAGCAGCTAATCCTCGACAGGTTCCTCGCATGGAGGCATGTGATCTCCTTGACCTCTAGTTCCACTCATCCATCGTGCGACTCAGGAGGTTACTAATCCCGATTATTGTTGATAGCTTCACACATGCATCTTGTTAATCCAGCTCGTCATGACATTAGCGCGAATGCGGCTTAATACAAGATGAATTTCACCTTCAAGGCAATCATCTTCACCCACAGCGGTTATGAGGAGTCCTCACCTTTAGGCGAAGCCATTCTTGACATCCAATTCCGTGGGTTTCAAGCTTCAGAGCATTGATTCACATGATGGCAAGCGACCCGAACACATCGACCATTCTGGGACTATCATGCATATCCAGCAAGCTCGACACCTTTGCTTTGTCGGTCTTTCCGTTACCCTCGAAAGGGCAAGCTTCGCGCGGTTCTACTCTCTTCCAGGGGATCCATCCATACCTTTAGCGAACTTCTGTTCTTTGTGGAGCAGTTCATTGCAAAGCGAGAATCATTAAGATTCCTCCCATCTTTCCATTGACGAGCGAGGGTGAATCACTCAAAGAATACTTCCGAGGTTCTCCTTAGAAGCTTTAAATACACAGGGTAGACCACGAACTAAGAGGAGTTTTCCTTGGAGGACTCGTCGGAGTCATTATCATAATGCGGGACACGGTCCACTCGTATGCCGACTTAGTTCATCGTAGAAGCACAAATCTCCGTAGATGAAGGCATTAATGCCATCGTAAACAATTTGAACAATATGCGGGGAAGCCTTAAACGCCGGAAATCGCGGGCCAGAGCAGGCCCATCGAAGCGACAAGATGATCTCCCTCCACCCCATATCAACACGTGAACCTCGGGGAAAAAGACATACACCGGCAACACATCTCGTGTTAACCTCGATGGCTATTCGCATGATGAAGAAAATATCGGTGCATCCATTGAAACCGAATTGAAATCGGGAGCAATATTGTCACTTTCGCCGAAGCGTGGACATACTCAAGCATGCATACAACTCAAGGAAGAAATCGAGAGACTCATTCAACAAGGATATCTACGTGTTTGTGAAGAATCGACCACCTCAATAAACACACCTCCGTTTGGGGGCAACCGGGACAATCATCACAAACAACCAAATAATCATCAAATAATTGGAGAAATTAAAACAATCGCGGGGACGATACTACTAATCAAGTTCTCGTTCGCCTCCAAAGAACGAGTTGAAGAAGTCTCGTATTGATCATTCCATCACTTTCAATGACTCGGACTTAGAAGGAGTCCATATCCCTCATCAAGATCCACTTGTCATCAGCGCGAGGATCGGTGATCCTTGTTATAACGTTAAAAAGATCGACAATGGGAGTTCATTGATGTCTTATTTACTCAACTTTTCTTAACATGGGCTGGCGTAAAAGCTCCAACCACTGGACCACTATGGGTTTGATAATCACCCGATGCAGGCGAGGGACAATCACTCTTCCTGTTACCCTCGAATTTTTCGACAAGTGACTCATTTAATACAATTCATGGTGGTCAGTCGATTTTCATATAATGCAATCTTGAGGCCTCAATCAATTTTCGGTCTTATCACTTGCCTCATCAAGATAAAATTTCCTACCCCTGGAGTTGGGGTGGTTTGTGGAAATCAACAGCGGCAATCATGTTATCTCGACAAGCTCAGCCCTTCCATCACCTTGATCAAGATTTAACTTTCGAGATGAAAGAGTACTCAAAAGCTTCCCTAGAAGATTTACTCTCAATAGCATTATCGGATGACCAACCATTACTGCAAGTGGGATCTTTACTCTCGGAAGAACAAAGGAAAAGTATATAAATTTCTTGCGAGAAATCAAGACATATTTGGAGTCAGATATGCGGTCACCAAATGTAATCACGCACTCCCTCAAAATTAATCCAACGTTCAAACCAATCATCCAAAAGAAGCGGAGTTTTGCGATGATCGTGCTATTGAACAAGAAGTTAACAAGCTCATAAGCGGATTCATACGAAGTGCATTACCCAACATGGCTAGCAAATGTTGTCATGGTTAAAAAAATAAATGGAACATGGAGGATGTGTGTTGATTACGACCTTAATAAGGCGCCCAAAGGATAGTTTTCCTCTTCCTCGAATCGATCAATTGGTGGGCATCGGACATCAAATGCTCGGTTTTGGATGCTTATTCGGTTACAATCAAATAAAGATGAACCCAAGATGAAGAGGCTATTTCAAACATATAAAGGTTTATATTGTTACCAAGTCATGCCATTTGGATTAAAAATCGGTGCTACTATCAATGCCTTTATGAATAAGGTTTTAAAGACCTACTAGGCCACAATGGAGGTGTATGTGGATGACATGTTAGTGAAAAGCTTAGAAAAGTCACAACATATTTCGACTTAGAAGCATGTTTGACCTTCTTCGACGCTATAACATACGACTTAACCCAACCAAGTGTGCTTTTGGGGTTACGTGCGAAAATTTCTTGGATTTATGGTAACTCACCGTGGGATAGAGGCTAACCACGAAAAATCAAAGCTCTCCAAGATATGATTCCTCCGAAGAATATCAAAGATGTCCAACGTTTGAATGGTCGAATCGCTGCATTATCCCGTTTCCTAGCCCGTTCTGGGGACAAATACTTGCCGTTCTTTAAAATATTGAAGGGAGCTAAAAATAATAATTTTCAATGGACCGATGAATGTCAGTATGCTTTTGAGCAACTAAAAGAATATCTAGCATCTCCACCCTATCCAAACCTATTCAAGGAGAAAGCGTTATACTTATATCTTGCGGTTTCTTCCCACTAAGCTCAGTTTTAGTGCGAGAAGAAGAGATGGGGCACATAATTTATTACGTCGGTAAAATTCTCGACATAGAAAGTCGTTATCCATTTGCGAGATAAAGTGGCTCACTTAGTTTTCTCCAAAATTGCGTCCATACTTTCAAGCTCACACCATCGGCGTTTACACTAATTTACCATTAAGGGCCATCTTACAGAAACCAGAAGCATCTGGGAGGTTAATCAAATGGTCAGAACTGGGAGAATTTGATATAAATTTTCTACCTATAAAGTCTCAAATACTTGCGGACTTTATAGTGGAATGCACCAACCCAACTCTAGAAGAGTATCTCTACGTGCCTTTCATCTCCTCAATGGACTCTCATGTTGATGGAGCTTGAAATCTTGGTGATGCGGGAATCTACTTGTTTCCCCCCGACAAAATACCAGAGTATGGACTTATTAAAATTTCTAATAACATGGCGAATATGAGGCTCTCGCAGGTTGAGACTCGCCATCAACTGCGAAGCCCAAAACTTAGTAATTCACACTGACTCCTTGTCGCCTCCCAAGTTGGAGGAGATTTTAATACTCATAATCCTCAATTGGTGCAATATCTCCACTTGGTAAAATCTCTTCTTACTCATTTCAAGACACATCAAATCATCCACATACTACGAGAGAAGAATACTCGGGCTGACGCTCTTGCTAAGCTTGCTACCTCTACCACTGGAGATCTATTTAAGAGAAAGCATGTTGAAGAAATACATTTTCCTAGTATCCAAGGGTCATGGGTAATTCAAACTATTGATGAGGAAAAGGAACGTTCGTGGATAGACCCGATCCTATCTTTTCTACAAGAAGGAACCCTTCCTGAAGATCCAACTTCCATCTGTCTCAGACAAGCTTCAAACTTTGCTATTGGAGGTGAACTATACAAGCGAGCTTTCTCGGTCCATATCTCAAATGCCTTCCACCTTGAAGGCGATTACACGTTAAGAGAGGTTCACTGAATATGTGGAGAACACCTTGGAGGAAGAGCATTGGCCCTTAAAATCATGAGGCAAGGGTTTTATTGGCCTACTGATGAAACAAGATGCCTTGGAGTTCACAAAAAAATGCAAGTTGTCAATTGCATTCTAACCTCCCTCACATGCATGCAAAACTCTCATCTTTCAAAGCATGGCCGCTTTTGCTCGATGAAGTTGATATCATGGGACCTTTTCCACAAGATCGGGCAACGAAAGTTCATCATTCTAGCCGACTACTTCACCAAATGGGTAGAGTAACCACTCGCTAAAATCACAGAGGCAAATGCTAAACAATTTGTCTGGAAAAATATAATATGTCGATTCGGTCTTCCTGCAAAGATCATCACTGACAACGGAACTCAATTTACTAGAAAAGTCTTTACGCCCTTTTGCAAAGATCTTCACATTCTACCGCATAATGCAGAAAGCACATCCTCAAACCAATGGGCAAACCGGTTACCAATAGACCATACTCAAAGGACTAAAAACACGCCTTGAGAAGGTTTGGGGCAATGGGTTGATGAGCTTCCCAATGTTCTTTGGGCCTACCGCACCACGCCACGCACAACCAAAGACAGATAACTTGTGTTTTGGTACGTATTATACCTGGATATCCAAGTCCAAGAGTCCAGCTGATCATGGTAAGTAATGAAGAAAAACTCCCAAAGACCTACTCCCCAAACTCGGATATGGCACTGACCGCTTCCTATCACCAACGTAGCTCGCCACTTCAAGAAGAGTGAAACCTCGCCCCATATCTATCTGACTTGGTCCCGCTGAAGTCTCGAGGTCGCAGTGCAAAGGCCCTCGCCAAGCAATAAACTCTCCCTCTCGGGATGGTCCATGTGGTCATAGCTATGGTCAAGCCAGAACGCTCAAGCTCAAGGACCCGTAAGGAAAAACTCTACCTCGAACTTGGAATACTAAGAATCTAAAATATTATCGAATCTACCGCATAATTATTATAACTTTTATCTCGTCATTTCATCCTCAGATAACCGATCCCACCTAGTGGGATTAAAGCTTGTTGTTTGTTGATCGCTGTTGTTGTTTATTGTCATTTTCTCTTAAAGCCCATACTGTCTTATGATTATATCATTGAACTAGTGAATTCACGTTTGTTCTAACAAGATTTGTTTTTTTCTTTACTTTTCCTCCCACTTGAGAAATATACAACTCATGTTACATCTCAATTGGGACATGATCAATCCTAAGGAGACTTGATCGGACCTCTTCCATACAGGTTAATGTCATCGAGCAAAAATTCTGACAAACAACCCAGGAAAGGTCAAAAGGTCCTGGACTTCACTGCCTCTTCCATACTGGTTAATGTCATTGGGTAACACCTCGACAAACAACCTCGATAGGTCAAAATCCTCGGATCTAATTCAACCTCTTCCATACGGTTAACGCCATCGAGTAAACACGACAAATAACCTGTGGATAGTCAAACATCCGGTGGACTTCGGATCTTCCATCGCAGCATTAATCGAGCAAAAGCTCGACAAACAACCTGTGAAAGGTCAAAACGCTGGTGGACATCCCATTCTTCCATACGCATCGCCGAGCAAAAAAACTCGACAAACAACCTGTGAAAGGTCAAAGGTCCTGGACTTCACCGCCTTTCCATACAAGCAAGAAGACATCACTATCAACTTTTGAACCATCCACTTTCAAGAAATCTATTTACGTGGACTGACCGCTAGTCTCCTGGCCACCGCCAACCATCGCCACTGCCACCGTATTTTATTTGATCACGCCACTCGCTGGCACCGATCATTATAGTTGGTCACGCTGATTATCGCTGATAATCTCGGTGAATTTTCGCTGGCTACACTATCGTTGCTGCCATCCCGCTAACTATTACGCCGCACTCCACGCTTAACATCGTGTTATTCCGCTACTATCGCTGATATTACCTTCGGTATCTCGCGAATCCTTTCATGGTTACATTATCGTTGCCGCATTCACACTATTTCGCTGGCTCATTGCTGATAAACTTCGACATAGTCGCCAACTATTTGTAATTCGCTCTCGATCGGAGGTCTCATGCTTTGCTGGCTATCTCGCTGATTATCACGCCACGCACTGGCTGACATCTCAGCCATTCGTAAGTCGGCTGGATCTTATTACCGGCCACTGCTGTATTTATCTTAAGGTTTCTACCGCCATAGCCGCCGCTGACCACCTCGGCTTAACTACTATAGCTCGGATCAGCCTGACTACTGCCGCCGGATCGCTTTCATTACTGCCGCGGCCATCGCCGACACGCGACGCCATTCTCCTCGGCGAATTTCGCTGGTACCACTATCGTATTATCCCGGCTACCGACGCTGGCTGCACTGCTGACTACTCGCGCACTCGCCGCTGGCGGCCATCGGACATTTCGCCGGTTACACCATCGGCTGGTATCCTCGCGGATTACGCTACCACTATCGCCGTAACTCCGGCTTCACATCGCTGGTTTATCATACCACTGCCGCAGTCACTATCGCGATCGCGCCGGTCCACCGCTCATCACTCAGATATCGCCGCCTGGATCGCTTCAACGGACGGTCGACGAGCGAAACCGGAACCACGACGTATACCATGAGTTTTAATCGCTTCCTAACCCGGACGGTCGACGAGGCAGAACCGGAACTGACGATACCGCGGGCCTTGATCGCCTAACCTAAACGCCCGACGAGGTAAGAACCGACGAGGTCGGTAACCGAACCACGACGATGTACCAATTGATCGCCCTAACCCGGACGGTCCGACGAGGCTGTGAACTGACGAGGTCTGAACCGAACTAATCGACGTGACCGCGGCCTTGACGCCTCTAACCGGACCCGACGAGCCCGAACCGACGAGGTCGAAACCGGAACCACGACGTATGTATCGCGGGCCTTGATCGCCTCTAACCCGGACGGTCCGACGGGTCGGAACTAACCACGACGATGTACCGGGCCTTGATCGCCTCTTGACCTCCTCAATCGCCTCCCTGAACGCCTCTTGATCGCCTTCTTGATTGCCTCCAAAGGACTCTCACTCAAGAAGAAAGGGAGAGGGGAAAGTGCCTCTCCCTCTCACCCTATAGCCCCACATAGCAAAAGGGTAAAACCCTCAAAAATGGCAAAACTCCTCAAAATGGCTCAAAAATGGCTCAAAACTCCTCAAAATGGCTTTCAATTCTTCCTGGGCCATCTACAGCACAAGATAGAGAGCAGCACAAGACCGGCCTCCTAGATCGGGTCGGTCACGCTGAATGTCTGACCATCGATCACAGTCTGAACTGTCTGACACCCAGACGTCGCCATCAAGACGGGCCACTGACCGCCGCGACGACTCACACCCTCTCCTCCACATTAATAGCCGCCTCAGCGTAATCTCTGCTGGCCATTGATGACGCCGGCCCCGCTGGCGCCTAACGACGGTCCCCGAAATGCTGAAAACTTCCGAGTATCCAAATAGATCCAGAACTCAAAATCTCATGCCTACGCCATACATCTACTTCCTAATCATAATTTTGTATTTTATGATGATTTCTCTCAAAATGTATGATTCATGCCGCAACTTAATTCATTTTCATATATATTTTGATGATTGCTAATGTCATCCAAAATAAACTGATATGACTCTCAAAATACCACTACCAAAGCACAAATGATGTCGAAAGTATATGATTTTGAGTCAAAACCGATCGAGATCAAGCACTTAAAATATCATTAATCTTGGACATCAATTAAATCCCAAAACAGCCTCAAATATAGAGTGTTTATAGTCAAATCGAAGCCTTGACGAAATGATCTAACAAGCCTAAGATCTCATAATCGACTTCATTTGGGCATCCAAATGCTCAAAATACATCAAATGATCAAGGAATCATCCCGAGCCGTCCGATCGGGGAGTGCAGCTTTACATGAATAAGAATGCCCCTCCTCCCATCCATAAATATACCTTCATTCCTCACATGAAGGAGAGGGCCAAGAAGAAGAGAAGTCAAGCAAGAAGAAGAGGAGGAGCCACATGAGTCGAAGAAGAGATCCTGCTAAATCAAGTAAGGAAGAAAAAGGAAGAGTCCGAAGAAGAGGAAGAGTCCAAGCAAGAAAGAAAAGGAAGAGTCCAAGCAAGGAAGAAGAGGACATGAGCAAGAAGAAGAGTTCAAGCAGAAGAGAAGAGTCCAAAGAAGAAGAGAAAGAGTCCAAGCAAGGGAAGAAGATAATAGGAAAAGAAGAAGAGTCCAAACAAGGAAGAAGGAAGAGTCAAGGAAGCCAAGTGAGGAGAAGAGAGAGCTGCTTGAAGATCCTCCAAGCAAGAAAGCAAGATCGACTCGCGGGTCATCAACCACCATCACCCCACCCTCATCGCCAATGTTCCCGTGATCTCCACCTACCAAGAACTATTACAACCCGACATTGTTATATAGCTATTTTTCCTCTCTCATGCAATTCTATAATCTGCATCGAAGACTGTACTCAAAAGATACATAGTGGAAGCTTTTAATCAAGCCCGTGGTTTTTCCCCTCTTTTGATTTTCACGCTAAAAATTCCTGGTGTCTCCTGTTGCTCTTTAATTACTTGTATGGCCGGACTAATCGACAAGGCTAAGAAACTTTCGCCTATCGCGAATCGATTTTCAAAGACGATAATTATAATTACAAATAACAATTGCTATGCAATTTTTAAAACTAGGTTTGCGTGACTAAAAGTAAAAAACTTTGATGATTTCAAAATCTAATGTAACGTGGTATTCTTTATATTATTTTTATAAATAGGATTTAAACAATAAATGTTTGGTACCAGAGATAGATATGTATCTTCCTTATACATATCACGTTCAATTGGCATCTATCTTGCATATAGTATTTCGTATCGTATCAAATATAACATACAGGCTTAATTTATTTAATTAGGACGAGAATAGATCAAATAAGCTGTTCCAATTGCATTTATCATCACATTATAAGTTTACATAAGAATTTAATCAAAGGGGAGAATCTTGTCAATATGACCTAATTGTAAATAATAATAGTTTTATAATATAGATATAATTATAAATATTTATAAAGCTATTGAAATAGTTAATTATTTCACTCAATTTTAATGAATGAAAAATAATTATTTATTTTCAAATATAATAAAAAATAAATCGCATTCCAAAATATAGAATTTAAATGCGAAGATATAACATGCGAATTTTTTATCTTCAATCTAACCCCCAACCGACTATCAATCTTAAACATACGAAAGAATAATTAATTATTTAGCCAAGTCACTAATTATTTAAGTTGACCAAGTATGAATTCATTTCAACGTTGCAGATTCACGCCACGCCAGATCCGACGACAGTTACTAATGGGCAATTATACCTATTCTTAAATTTTATTTTCATACTTAATTAACTATGATTCTAATGATACTTATTTTAAAAAATTACCTTTTTAAATATTTAACCGTGTTTAGTGTCAATTTTACATCGACAAAATTATATATATATATATATATATATATATATATATATATATATATATATATATATATATATATATATATATATATATATATATATTAATTTTAGGTTATTATGTCAACGCAATTTTTTACGATTAGAGATCGTTTGTCAAGTCGATCAAATCAATCAATTTCAAATTAAAATGCGCATCACTTCCGACCGCCGATTTTCATGAGACTTGTCCGAATTGAGTGCGAACAATCTTACTTGATAGATTTCGATATTTTAGAACAAACAGAACAGTCAATTTCATGAACGGAGGTCATTTGGGTTATGTCGGCACCTCTTGACCTTGATATGTGTAGAAGTTGACGACTGACGCTTGATCAATTGATCATCGGTTGAGAGACCACCGCTGACGCTCTGATGAAGAAGTTCATTCTGAGGTCATTTGGGTTGATTTTAGACGTCGAGCGCACCTCAATTTGATTTCGATCATTCGACATTTACAAACTCGAAATTGAGCGTGGATAGTCTAATTTAGGTTTGTTCAGTTTAACCTCAATCAATTTCATAAATGTATTTGGACATGCCGCAGCCTTCTCGACCGATATAGGTGCATTATCGACAAATACGCTTGACGTGATTTTTAGATTATGCAATATTTATATTTTGACTAATAATGCTCAAGATAATGACGAAGTTCGTTCATCATCGATGACCGATGTGACGCCCATGTATTTTAATCGATTTACACTATAAAAAGATAAGTCGAATTCATCTTATGCTCGATTCACTACAGAAGATATGCTAAGTCAACAGCGGTGTGAGTGTTGTGTACTGGGAGAACTGTTGCAGTGAAAGCTGAGGCAGCGTGCGAGAGTGGCGAGCACAGGGAGATCTCAAGCAGGAGTCGAGAGCACCGTAAGAAGCGACATCGGATGAGAATCGATGCTAAATCAAGAGTCATGCTGCCACAGAATTTACTTTTCGCTCGAATTCGAGCGAATTCCTAATGCAGCACATTTGCCCTATTGCCCAAATTCATAATACCGTGACATTTTACTTTACTCTAACTTTTTGGTAAAACCAAACAGTTAAAATATAAAATACATACATTCATTTTACTTTACACCTTAAATACTTCAAACCAAGCCGTCCCTTAAATTAGTTGAATTTTAAATACATTAAAAATGAACCAAATAGAAAAGGGCTAAAAAAATTTTTGTCATTTTACTCCACATTTGCTTTTATTCCAATCAAATATGTAATTTTTTAAAAATCTTATATTTGATTTGCACTAGTATTACTTGCAACCTATTTTAAATTCTTCATGAAATACTATATATTTATTTATTTTCCAAAAAAAATCTAAATCAGATTTGTCATTTTAAGTCGAATTTTGTAAAGGAGAAGATATAAGAGATCGGGTTTGAATAAGCATATGCCCAGCTCAGTTCAAATCAATAGGCTTGTAGCCCTGAATATTTGCACTTATTTTACAATAGTCATATGATTAAATCTAGTTGTATTTGACTTCAACGACATGCAAAGTTTCAGTGCCGGCTTCTGAATTAAATTCAGTAATCAAAGTCAGACTTGGTTAAAATTAATGGTCAACAAGTCCGGCCAAGGAGGTCACCTATCACCCAATTTGCTTTAATTTTTTATTTGCACATTTATAAATATACTGTATAATTCTTATATATTTATGTATCTAATATTTAAATATTAATATTTATATAGATAATATCTAAATATTTACTATCACATCAAAAATATCACCATTATTAATTTTTTAAAGTAAAATATATTTTTTCATCCATAAATATATATGTGCATATCAAAAATTAGGTTTTAAATATGTAAATATATGAGAATTATATTATATTTATTGCAAATCTCTCTTTTTGTGTCCTCCCAATAAATATGTTGATAGTTCAAGATTGAAAATAAAAAGATCCTCAACAAAACAAGCTGAACATAAATATATATTTTGATGAGGAAAGTTTGGCCAACAAATTTATTTAATTTCATTATACCTTGACTTATTATTTTTAAAGTAGTCTCTCAACCTATATACATTCTTAAGAACATCTTCAAATTCCTTGGAATAAAATAGATATGGGTGTTTCTATTGTTTCAAGGTTAACACATGCACCTTTATTAATATAATTCGTGTCCTTATTTTGAAAGAATAGGTTGAAGGTCTAGCCTATATAAATCATCTCCAATAAAGAATAAAGGAAAGTGAACACCAAAACTTAATAAGAATAGGTTGAATGTAAAGCCTTAGAAGTGAAGTAGGATGCATTATAAATCAAAACATAAATCAGAAATACTAAATATTTGAGATTGAGACATTAAAGGTTTGTTCGAGATCAATTTTATTTTATTTTTTATATTTTATTATTTTTATTTTATTTTTAAAAATATGTTTAGATGGTATTTTTTTAAGTGCTCTTATTTTTTTTAAAATAAATCATATTATTTTAAAATTATTTAAACTAATAATTTTTTATGTTTTGAGTAATTTTTTTTAAAAATAACTATCACTACCAGCCACTCCTTGTAACTAGCTACCATTTGATGTAAGCTATTATTGCCACCCACCACGTTAGTCATTGTCGTCATTATCACTATCACATAAAAATAAAATAAAAATATAGATACCAAATATATATTATTTTAAATCAAAATATATATAAAATAAAAATAAATAATAAAAATGATCTCAAACAACAACTAAAATTTTTGTGATATAATTTCAACTAGAGTTACATCCATGAAAAAGAACAAAGAATCCAATTCATTAGAAATAATAATCATATATCCTATAGTAACCCTCATGTGAGTTCACATTTTTCATTATTGATCATGTATTAAGTGCATTAACATAATTTATCAAAATCTAATGTAATTAATGTATATTTATTATAGAATTTGTGTATAAACATCATATGATATGATTTAAGGCCATTGAAAATGAAATAGTGTGAATTAACTAAAGGGTTGAAAAAATTTGATATGCATATAGTTATGGAAGAGATATTAACATTATTGAATGTCGTACAAATATTTTATGGTTAAAATTTGTTATAGGTCGTTGCATTTTATTTTCTTTTGACATGTATCCAAATGATTAACATTAAGTTTGGTTCTTGCATGCAAAGAGTTAGATTGGAGCTCCTAAATACTTTAGTACCTATTTTGAACTAATTCTTTTGGGGCAATTTTTTTAAATTAAGTATCATTAGAAACTTAATTATGCAATTAAGTATCAACAACAACAACAAGCCTTAATCCCACTAGGTGGGGTTGGATTATGCAATTAAGTATCGTTAAAAAAAATTTAGAAATAGGTATATTCAATTATTATGTACGTCGAAGCGGCGTGGTGGAATAACCGTTGTTCGAGGCTTGAGTGAGCGACTAGCAGAATGCCACTACCTCCCACCCATTCGCTAATCAACATTTGTTATAAGATATCATTGTCACCCACCATGCCGACCATTGTCACTATCATCACATAATAATAAAAAATATAGATACCAAATACATATTATTTTAAATATATATATATATAATAGTAATAATAATAATAATAATAATAATAATAATAATAATAATAATAATAATAATAATAATAATAATAATAATAAAAGTGATCTCACAATTTCAACTAGAGTTACATCCATGAAAAGAACAAAGAATCCAATTCATTAGAAATAATAATCATATATCCTATAGTAACCCTCATGCTTGTGAGTTCACATTTTCATTATTGATCATGTATTAAGTGCATTAACATAATTTATCAAATTCTAATGTGTAATTAATGTATATTTATTATAGAATTTGTGTATAAACATTACATGATATGATTTAAGGCCATTGAAAACGAAATAGTGTGAATTAACTAAAGGGTTGAAAAAATTTGATGTGCATATAGTTATGGAAGAGATATTAACATTATTGAATGTCGTACAAATGTTTTATGGTTAAAATTTGTTATAGGTCGTTGCATTTTATTTTCTTTTGACATGTATCCATATGATTAACATTAAGTTTGGTTCTTGCATGCAAAAATTTAGATTGGAGCTCCTAAATACTTTAGTACCTGTTTTGAACTAATTCTTTTGGGGTAATTTTTTTAAATTAAGTATCATTAGAAATTTAATTATGCAATTAAGTATCAACAACAACAACAAGCCTTAATCCCACTAGGTGGGGTTGGATTATACAATTAAGTATCGTTAAAAAAAATTTAAAAATAAGTATAATTAGCCTAATTGGTGGTGAAGTATTCTAGAAACGTTGGAAATACGTTGTTACGTTGTCCACTTGGTAGGCGGCGGCTTCTACTACCTCCCACCCATTGCAGCTAATCAGATTTGTTATAAGATATCATTGTCACCCACCATGCCAAACATTCGTCACGCCACATCCATAATAATAAAAAAAATAGATACCAAATATATATTATTTTAAACATATATATATATAATAGTAATAATAATAATAATAATAATAATAATAATAAAATTAAAAAAATAAAAGTGATCTCTACAATTTCAACTAGAGTTACATCCATGAAAAAGAACAAAGAATCCAATTCATTAGAAATAATAATCATATATCCTATAGTAACCCTCATGCTTGTGAGTTCACATTTTTCATTATTGATCATGTATTAGTGCATTAACATAATTTATCAAATTCTAATGTGTAATTAATGTATATTTATTATAGAATTTGTGTATAAACATCATATGATATGATTTATGCATGAGGCCATTGAAAACGAAATAGTGTGAATTAACTAAAGGGTTGAAAAAATTTGATGTGCATATAGTTATGGAAGAGATATTAACATTGTTGAATGTTGTACAAATGTTTTATGGTTAAAATTTGTTATAGGTCGTTGCATTTTATTTTCTTTTGACATGTATCCATATGATTAACATTAAGTTTGGTTCTTGCATGCGAAAAGTTAGATTGGAGCTCCTAAATACTTTAGTACCTATTTTGAACTAATTCTTTTGGGGCAATTTTTTTAAATTAAGTATCATTAGAAACTTAATTATGCAATTAAGTATCAACAACAACAACAGGCCTTAATCCACTAGGTGGGGTTGGATTATGCAATTAAGAATCGTTAAAAAAAAAAATAGGTATAGCGCTCAATTAGCGTAGCGTCGGAAATGGCGTGGCGTAGATTACGTTGTTCGAGGCCTGAGTGGCGGCTTCGTAAGTATCACTACCTCCCACCCATTGCAGCTAATCAACATTTGTTATAAGATATCATTGTCACCCACCATGCGAGCCATTGCTGTCACTATCACTGTCACATAATAATAAAAAAATATAGATACCAAATATATATATATATATATATATATATATATATATATATATATATATAATAGTAATAATAATAATAATAATAAAATTAAAAAAATAAAAGTGATCTCTACAATTTCAACTAGAGTTACGTCCATGAAAAGAACAAAGAATCCAATTCATTAGAAATAATAATCATATATCCTATAGTAACCCTCATGCTTGTGAGTTCACATTTTTCATTATTGATCATGTATTAAGTGCATTAACATAATTTATCAAATTCTAATGTGTAATTAATGTATATTTATTATAGAATTTGTGTATAAACATCATATGATATGATTTATGCATGAGGCCATTGAAAACGAAATAGTGTGAATTAACTAAAGGGTTGAAAAAATTTGATGTGCATATAGTTATGGAAGAGATATTAACATTATTGAATGTCGTACAAATGTTTTATGGTTAAAATTTGTTATAGGTCGTTGCATTTTATTTTCTTTTGACATGTATCCATATGATTAACATTAAGTTTGGTTCTTGCATGCAAAAGTTAGATTGGAGCTCTAAATACTTTACTGTTTTGAACTAATTCTTTTGGGGCATTTTTTTAAATTAAGTATCATTAGAAACTTAATTATGCAATTAAATATCAACAACAACAACAAGCCTTAATCCCACTAGGTGGGGTTGGATTATGCAATTAAGTATCATTAAAAAAAATTTAAAAATAGGTATAGTATTAGTAACTGCTAAATGTCGAAAGCGGCGTGGTGTAGAGTAGCGTTATTCGAGGGCTTCACTTAGTGGTGGCCGCGAACTATCACTACCTCCCACCCATTACAGCTAATCAACATATGTTATAATATATCATTGTCACCCACCATGCCAGCCATTGCTGTCACTATCACTGTCACATAATAATAAAAAAATATAGATACCAAATATATATTATTTTAAATATATATATATATATATATATAATAATAATAATAATAATAATAATAATAATAATAATAATAAAAAATTAAAAAAATAAAAGTGATCTCTACAATTTCAACTAGAGTTACATCCATGAAAAAGAACAAAGAATCCAATTCTTTAGAAATAATAATCATATATCCTATAGTAACCCTCATGCTTGTGAGTTCACATTTTTCATTATTGATCATGTATTAAGTGCATTAACATAATTTATCAAATTCTAATGTGTAATTAATGTATATTTATTATAGAATTTGTGTATAAACATTATATGATATGATTTAAGGCCATTGAAAACGAAATAGTGTGAATTAACTAAAGGGTTGAAAAATTTGATGTGCATATAGTTATGGAAGAGATATTAACATTATTGAATGTCGTACAAATGTTTTATGGTTAAAATTTGTTATAGGTCGTTGCATTTTATTTTCTTTTGACATGTATCCATATGATTAACATTAAGTTTGGTTCTTGCATGCAAAAAGTTAGATTGGACCTCCTAAATACTTTAGTACCTATTTTGAACTAATTCTTTTGGGGCAATTTTTTTAAATTAAGTATCATTAGAAACTTAATTATGCAATTAAGTATCAACAACAACAATTAATCCCACTAGGTGGGGTTGGATTATCAATTAAGTATCGTTAAAAAAAATTTAAAATAGGTATAGTAATTAATTGGGCATTGGTATGCTTCGGAAGCGTGGTGTGGAGTAGCGTTATTTTGAGGCGATTCAGTGGTGACCTGGCGAACTATCACTACCTCCCCATGCATAATCAACATATGTTATAAGATATCATTGTCACTCACCATGCCAGCCATTCGTCACTATCACTGTCATATAATAATAATAAAATATAGATATCAAATATATATTATTTTAAATATATATATATATATATATATATATATATATATATTTATATATATAATAATAATAATAATAATAATAATAATAATAATAATAATAATAATAATAATAATAATAATAATAATAATAATAATAATAATAATAAAATTAAAAAAATTAAAGTGATCTCTACAATTTCAACTAGAGTTACATCCATGAAAAAGAACAAAGAATCCAATTCATTAGAAATAATAATCATATATCCTATAGTAACCCTCATGCTTGTGAGTTCACATTTTTCATTATTGATCATGTATTAAGTGCATTAACATAATTTATCAAAATTCTAATGTGTAATTAATGTATATTTATTATAGAATTTGTGTATATAAACATTATATGATATGATTTAAGGCCATTGAAAACGAAATAGTGTGAATTAACTAAAGGGTTGAAAAAATTTGATGTGTATAGTTATGAAAGAGATATTAACATTATTGAATGTCGTACAAATGTTTTATGATTAAAATTTGTTATAGGTCGTTGCATTTTATTTTCTTTTGACATGTATCCATATGATTAACATTAAGTTTTGTTCTTGCAAGAAAAAAGTTAGATTGGAGCTCCTAAATACTTTAGTACCTGTTTTGATCTAATTCTTTTGGTGACATCAGACATGTGCATAGGCGTAGTTAAGGGGGCCAGAGGGGCCAAATGCCCCTCTTCCTATTTTTAAGATGTTATAATATTCTTTTAATTTTATTTTCATTCATAAAAAATTTCATATTATGCCCCCTTCAAAATTTTAAGGTTTATTTTTTAAGATTATTTCAAACATAAAAATTATTTTTTATTATTTTTATTTATCATTTATTTTTTAATTCATAATTAATAATCTAAATTAATTTTTTATATAATAAATAATAATAAATAAATAGATATTAGATACGTATTATTAATGAAATGACGATGATATAAACTTAATTTTTACTTATATTATTAAACTAATTTTATTCAAGTGATTTTATATTAGTAGATTTAATGATTATGAATAATTAATTGAAAATATATATATTTTGGATATTCAACTTAATGAATAATTTTTATTCTTAGAATATATTGAAATTCTTGTAGGAAAAATGTTCAAAAGAAAAAACAATAGTTTTTTTCACTATGAATATTATGAAAGTCGACAACATAATAAAAGTAAAGATCTGTGGATAAATGATTTTTTAGTTAGTTATATTGGTAATGATATACCAGATGATATCAATATGATGTAATTATATAACACTCTTAAAATATGAAAAACATATGCTATCAATTAAGAGTTTTTTTTATCTATATATCTATTTTAACTTTTCTTATACATATATTTTAGCAAAAAAAATTTTAAACCACTACTAGAAGTACCGCTTTATGACTTGAGTATATTTAGGGCTTCTTTGGGAACAATTTTGTCTTATATTCTATGATTTTGCTTTTATATTATTTTAAAAAATATATAATTTTGTTATATTTTTAAGTGTTTTATTTTTTTTAAAAACAAATCATATTATTTTTAAAAATACTTCAAATATTTTTTAGATATTTTGAATATTTTTAAAAGTAACTATTATCTCTAAATATATTTTATTTCAAATCAAGATATATACAAAATAAAATAATAATACTAATAAATAAAAATAAAAAATAAATGTGATTCCAAACGGCCGCTTAGCATTGTTATAAGAAGCTCATTCAATTATCTTTGAGTGCTATTTTATTTCTTATAGAACATCAACTGCATAATAATACCAAACAGAACTTAAGAGCCTTTCATTATATGTATATATATATATATAACTCGTTTCTTTAACTCTCTAAAACTATTATTAGAGTTAAAATCTCAATCTCAATTTTAAACATATTCCATTAAATTTAATCATTCTACATCCTCTTTAAACATCATTTAATTATCTTATTCAATAGTAAATATTGGTTGTTATCTAATTGAAATTCACTAATAATAATATACTAAAGTTTGTCCGATGAAGTTTACTCACCTGAATTAAACAGTGAGAAGCTGATTATATACAAACTTCTCACTGTTTAATTACCTTCTTCAATAAAAAGAAATTTATTCGGTCAGTTAAGCAAAACTGAAGACGTGAACTCCATAATCTTCCAAAATTCCTGGAGAGAGCTGCCATTAGGGGGGTAAACGAGTTGAGTTGAATCGAGCTAAGTTTATTTAAACTATGTTAAGCTCGAGCTCGAGCTCAATTATCAGGCTCGAGCTCAACTCGATTTAAAGAAAGTCAAATTTGAGCTCGACTCGAATGCTCGAGCTCGTTTCAAAAGGTCGATTTCGTTTAAAAAGTTTGATAAATAATTGAATCTAATGTGATATATATGATAATTCAGTTATATGTAAATAAGCCACGGTGGTATTGAGCAGTCAAACTAGGCTCAAACTTGAGCTCGGAATTTTTTTGAGCTTGTTTATGAGCTCGAACTCGTAGCTCGATAAACTTAGCTCGCGAGCTCATTAACGAGTTGAGCTCGAGTTGGCTCAAACCACTTTCACCCCTAGCCGCCATAGTCAAAATCCATGTGCTTCGCTCCAGAGCTATATTGTTGAAAAGGAAGATGCTGAAGACTTATTATTCCAGAAAATTTAACGATCGCATGGCATTCTTTATTATTCTAGAAAACTAAGCTGTCAAATGCTACACGGCTGCTTCATATACTTTTTTTTTTGGCAAAGAATTAAAATTTATTTGTTAATTAAGAGGCTTAGATTTAATTGAGTCATGAAGATCAAGTTAATTTAGATCGAATGAATTTTTCAAAAAAAAAAAAAGAGTTGTATTAATTTACATAATTGATTTAAGTTCTAGAGTGATCTAATAATATGACTAAAAAGTAATATAAGTCTGTGCGTGCAGGAAGATTTAGGTCAGAAGAATAGGATAATTCAATGTCTTAGCGTTGCATGAAAGTTTCACATAGACAACATAAAAGTTTGAGAGGCATCAGAATTTTACGTGAAAAACCCAAAAAGAGAAAAATTATGAGGTCTAACTCACTTATAAATAATTTCATTACATCAGTATTTGTTACAATTATTATCATTTCGCCAAAATTAGAGAATGATACTAAGTAAATTTTGATAAACTTCGATTAATCGAAGACTTTACGAGGTAGTAATGATCGAATATCGAAGATAATTATGTGATCGGTAGTGGCAGCGATGATGTCGAAGCGCGACCGAAGGTGAATAATAGTGGTGTGATGTCAAACATCAACGTGCCAGTGGTGATAGCGCGGCGGCGTGATCTGTGGCAGGCGGTGGTGATCAGCGGCGCGGTGGTCATCCGCAATGTGGCGGTGGAAGCTAGCGGTGGTGACCAGCAGCGATGGTGATAGGCGTCAGCGACCGATGGTGACCCGGTGGTGGTCAGGTGGTGGTGATTGGCAACGGCGATCGGCGGTGATCCGGCGACGGTCAGGCGGTGGCCTGATTATGCTTTGAGATTCTTCAAATATTAGAGCTCTCTCTCTTTAGCTTCTCTCCATGTGAAGAATGAGGTATTTATGATTATTAGAGTGACATTTGTAAATACGACAAATTTAAACAACACCATCAGACGGCTCAACATGATCCATTTGATCATTTGATGTGTTTTAAGTATTTGAATGCTTAAATAAATTCAAAATTAAGAGATCTTAAGCTTGTTAGATTCGGCTCGTCAAGACGCTCGATTTAACTATAAACATTCCATATTTAGAAGCTATTTAAGGATCTAACTGATATCCCAAAGTATTCAATTATATTTTAAGTACTTGATCTGCGTTAGTATGGACTCAAAATCATATTGCTTTGAATCTAATCAAGGTGTTTGATATCAAATCTATGATGATAAAAAAGAGTTTGAAAGTTTAAGATTCTGATTCCAAGTGATGTTCACATACATCAAAATTCGTGCTTTAACTAAAAGATTTTTCAATGACATATCAATTATCCTCTTATTTTTGGATGATATCACTTCTATCATTTAAAAATACATGTCGAGTCAACGAATAATTTTCTAATAATTTTAATAAAATTATGAAGCTAAAAACTTCTTTAATGTCAATAAAATTTGCGGGTTCATTAACCTTTATATTATATAGAGTTTGAGAGAATAGATCTTCATTGGTGCACAAGGCTACGATTATGGGAGTGGGCACAAGAGGCTAACCACACAGGTGCGTGAGGCGTGTAGCCGGTAATCGCAAAGGCGGCAGCGGCAACTGTCGCCCATGCAAAATGGGCCGTGCGCTGGTTTCGGCGATGCACATGCGGCAGCATGGCGAAGGGTCGAATGCAGGCGGCAAGTGTGTATGGATGTGACGCCAGCGTGGCGCAAGCGCGGGTTGTGGGTAGGTGGGTCGCGGTGCGGTTGAGTTGCGCGTGGAGTTGCGTCAGCGTCGCGGGGATCACTACCACCACTATCACCGTCGGTCACCACCGCCGACCATCGTCGAATCCTCCCGTTGGTCACTATCACCCGGTCACCACCGTGGTATCATCTCCCACGGTCATCGGATCACCGCTTTGTCGCTAGTCACCACCGCACCGCTCACTGCGGCCGCAATGTTGGTTATCGCCACGGTATCGCTAGCTACCACGTGATAGTCATCGAATCGCCACCATTGTTTGTCACGCCGGCCGCCGCCGGTCTCCACTAGCCATTGCCATCGCCGGATCACCACCGACCACCACTGTTGGTCACCGTCGGTCGCCGTTGCTGGTCACCATCGCCTACATTTATCTGACCATCACTAGATCACTCGCCACCACGTTGGTCTGGCCCGCCGCTAGTCATCACGCCACCGCTCTAACCACGCCACCGATTTCGATCGGTCAGAATTGACTCTCAAGAAGCCTTTTGATCAGTGAAGCTTCTAAAACCTCTTGTAAGCTAGCATTATCCATCTTTAGAGACAGTATAACAATTGTAACAAATATTGATATAGTAAAATTATTTCTAAGTGATTTAGGCCCCGTGGTTTTTCCCTTTTGAATTTTTTATGTAAAAATTCTGATGTCTCTTAACTCTTTTGTTGTGCGTGCAGAATTTTCGTGCAATACTAAGATATTGAATTCTCTCACTCTACTGACTCAAATCTTCTTGCATGTAATAAAGTCAATTTTTTATCACTACAAATACTAAATTGTTATAAATGATATTAATGCATTTGACTGTACCTACATATATTAATGCCTTGATTTATATTATATAGTTGGCTAATGAATATCTAAATATATCATAATATTTTGATATATTTTATATAAAAATGAAGGTGTTCTTTTGATACTAAAACTTGATTTCATATATCATTTCTTATGGTAGGAGAGGCACAAATTCAAATTTTCAAAAAATTTCTCAATCTTTTTCGTCTAAACTCGGTGTCAAATTTGGAGGTTTAAAAATTTTTTTTGTTCAAAATTATTAAAATAGAAAAGATATTATTTATAATGCTAAAAAAACTTAGTAATATCTGATCTTTATATTTTGAAATTATTGAATGATTATATAATATCAACGCTATTTAATTATTTTTTTAATATAAGTGACTAAGATATTATTCATTTATTCATCATTCTATTTCATAGCTTTTTTTTATAATGGTCATAGCAAAAAAAAAATATTATTTCAGCACTTGTTGTAGCAACGGATAAAACTAATGCTAGCTTTGATGGTTTGAAAATAAGAGGGTATAAAGTGACAATCTAGGTCTGGATCATTTGCATTGCAAGGCTTCCAATATATTTATAAATGAAAATTACATACTAGATTGTATATTCATAATATAAATCTCTAAATGATTATAAGTAAATAAAATCTTTTGAAGTAACTTATCTTTATTAATGTTGACCTTCAATCTAGCTCCACAAGATGAGTCAACCAAACACGATAAAATCAACGAATAAGAGCATAAAGTCATACAAGTTAAGTTCGAAATGCTTCAAAAAGGGTCAAAAGTATTCTAAATAATGCTTGCTAAATCGCCGAAGAAATTATTTTGATTGATTTGATGGAAGATAATCAAATAAAGAATGCAAAATGTCAAAGTTACCTGCGTGTGAGACTCGACAATGATAATTCAAAATGTCCAAAATGGTATTTTCAAGAATTAAAATAAAAAACTAAACCATTGCTTTCTTTTAATAGATTAAATCAAACTAATTAGTATGTATATATATATATATATACACGTACATATGAAATTAAGTCAGGTTTAAAATAATTACAGTTTATTTGTTTTGTTATATAGCATATATAGTTATATATTATAATTAACTAATTAGCAAAAATAAATAATAACAATAATATATATAAGAAAATGTTATACTATCTAAAATAATAAGAAAAGAAATAGTGTGAAAAAAAAGAGAGAAGCTAAAGGTAACACCATCCAGTTTTGGTTTCGAATTCATGCATGTGATTAAGTTTAAATGCTTTGTTAATAAAAATAATTAAAATAATTATATAGATTTATACAAACAACACTAATATATATATATATATATATATATATATGTCGAGGTAAATTAAAAACAAATTATTTTCATAGATTAATTAAATAAAATGCTTTACATTAATTGTATATAATAAATATGAAGCAGTAACTTCAATTAATTAATAATTTTTTTATATATTTAAAATAATAATAATAGAGATATTTGAATTAATTAACAAATAATTAATTTTAGGCTAAAATTTTAAACTAAGCACATTTTAAACTATAATTAGTGAAATAAGCATTAAAAAAAATTAAAACTAGCGCACAGCTTAATCGACACGCATGCTTTGCATATACGGAAGTCGCCGTTAAACGAGGCCCCGTAATAATTATTTTTTAAAAAAGCGTGAACCAACCGCATGATTTTGGTCAACGAGTCGTCCATTGTCGAAATTGAGCGAGCTTGGTATCGTTGGAATCGGCGATTGTGGCCCTCACATACTTCATTGTCATTTAATGGAGTAGTAATGAAACCGACACCAACAGGAAATCTACATATGAGATTAATCATAAAACGTGTTGAATCAACTTTACATTACGATTCATGCTTGTAAAATCAGTCATGAAACTTGATATTATTTTTCCACAAGTACGTAGGAAAGAAATACTAACCCTAAGTTGGCTACCGTAATACAATACTAAACAAACCGTGTCTAAACTCATATTTGAATATAAAAAATATATTGGAGACAGGAATGCTGAATAACACACTTGTTTAAATCAATCAGATTCATAAGAACTGTATGGATCGTACTGTGATTCAATTTCTGTTAAAGTAAAGACAACCAAAATGAATACCACCTAGAATTTCAAACCCTAAATCTTATTTTTCATTTTTGACATCTAAACAATTTATTCACAATATAAAATACATTCCTAAATATAAATATCCAACAACACATTCATAAAATCCTAAACACTCCAACAAAGTTACTAATAAGTAATTGTAATAACCGATGTAACTACTAATTCTCCTAATCATCCATGAGCACAAAACAATATACCTAAAACATACAATCATATTCAATATTTAGAATACAAAAATAGTTACTTAAAATACACATATAAAAACATTAAAAAAATTATCGATGTACATTTCCTTAAAATATCAAATCCAACAACACATCTCTAAAACTAAAACTTACATTTCTTTGTAAAAAATTACATTTCCCTAAATTATCAGATGTACATTTCAAAATCTAAAAATGTGTTTCTCATTTTTTTGCAAAATTTACTTCCTAAAATATCAAATCCACCAACAAATGCCTAAACCTCTAAAATCACATGATAAACTAAGTAAAAATGTTAGAACACATAAAATCAACATTTTAATAACATGATAAAACACTCCAAACTTTTAAAAAAAATGGAGTTCCAAAAAAATGCGTAAAAAAATTCTTTTAAAAAAACTTAAATCCACTCCAAACTTTGTCTAAACTATAACACTAGCTAATCACATAATACACTAAGTAATAATATGATAAAACATAAAAAAATAACATTACATTTGTATATTTTTCACTTTTAAAAAAAGAGATCCAAAATACCAAAACCTCAAAATACCTGAATAAGAATGGAGAGGAGCGGTATGGGTTGCCGATGGCAATTTCGGCAGAAGAGGCGGCATCTCGAAGGAAAACCGAGATCGGCTCATTCGATCTCGCCTTTTTTTAAAAGTTTTGCCCGTCCGCTTAACCAATGACCGACCGCTGTAGTTCACGTTAAATGAGAGACTGTGCCTAGTTTTAATTTTTTTTTAAAGCCTATTTTACTAATTATATTTTAAAGGATGCTTAATTTAAAAATTTAGTCTTAATCTTAAGCTTTTCATATGTATTAAACAATGTTTCCGCATTTCGTCCCTACTGTTGTATTTCGATTTCGTCCTTCGTAAAAGACAAAAAAATTAATTAATTATCCAATCACTCATCTTCTCAAAAAAAAAAAAAAAAAAAACAAAAAAACAAACAAAACAAAAAGAAAACTCATGCAGGAAGGAACCTGCAAGTCTCTCGACCTCAGGAGCTCTTTCCGTCTTTCCTCTTCATTCCTCTCCGCATCCAACTATCGGTGAGCAATTCCCTTCCTGCTCCATCTTTTCATACGATTCTGCTCTTCTCCACAGTAAGGCCGAATAGAATCTCCTCTGGGCAATCTCGGGTTCTCCGTCTTCCTCTCCTCTTGGTATAAAAGCAAACTCTCATTCCATTCATGCATCTGCCTTCCTCTAAGCATCCTTGCTCGACGCACTGGATAGTGCTCTCTTTTCAACGCAACAACAACTCCACTATTTTTCGATTTTTCTCATCTCTCCTGCTTGATACCCAGTGAAATCGAATCTTCATGCGAACGAGCTCTCCTCGCTGCAGCTTCTTGATATCTCAGCTCTCACGCTGAGCTCAACCTCGCACAGCCACTACAACAATTTGCTGCCCTCGATAGGCCTGTCACCTCTCACCCTGATGCTAGCCTCCTCATGGACCCCTCTTTCTCAAAACTCTGCTGAGTTGAGCAATAAAACTACTTCCTCCCCTTTATCTCTTCTTACTTGAGCAGGTTGTGATGATCTTCCTCTCCAAGTCGGACTCAAACTCCAACCTGACCGTAACTTGTTTCCTCCCACTCTCTGTCTCACATCTCAACAAACACAAACCAACAAGCCGCAGTTCTTCTCTCTCTGTAGCATGGATGCTACCCCAAGCGGCCACCAATCTCCTGGCCGAAGTCACACAAAACCTAGTTAATCCCTCATCTAGCTGCTTGAGCTCCCTCCACCCCTGCAAGCTTCTCTCCTCCCATCTCCTCCCGTATCAAAATTCACAATTCTTCTTCCTCATTATAGTTTCTTCTACTCATTAAAAAGCTGCATTCTACCTTCCCTCGTAGTTCCATTTCAAAGTCTTAATCATTTCTATCTCATTTTCTCTGATTTCTTTATTAACAAAAGAAATCTCGTGTTTAAAATTATAGTTTACTGTTTTACAAAATTATTGTTGATTGTCTCACACGGTATAGTATGAAAATGTATTGAATTATAAGTATCTATTTGTGTTATTCTAACATTGGGGGAAAGCTTGCTTTTAAGCACCTGCTTTTTTGTTGTTCCAACACAAGTTGAAAAATATGTAAGAAATAAGTACTAGTTCTTGTTATTCCAACAAGGAAGGAAACCTAGGATGCTTAGGTTTTTGCATAGGTGTTGAAGACCCCTGTGGTGTTTTAATTTGGATGTGGGTGGACACCATGCAAATCTTAGAGGGTACTTATTGGAGTGATCGGGTACGACATTAATGTATGATGTACCATCAGGAAAGATAGAAGACATCACCCTACAATAGACCTAATCAATAACTCCTGGCCGATGAGTCTTTAAATATACCGAGATCTTTCCCTTACTTTGCATGAAGAAGCAAAGTGGAGTTTATTTTAAGCTTTTAGTTTCCTAGGGAGGAAAGACTCCATAGTTAATTACATCATAGAAAATGAGATTTTCTAAAAACACTGTCGATTAAAGTAGTCAGTTATTATCTCCAAAGATTTCAAGATTATGACTATCAATAAATTGGCTATTTTGGAAAATCGATCAGAAAAGTTCAATTGGAAGACTTATTTTGGAATTTAAAGGAAATAAGTAGAAAATGCTCATTATACTAGGAAGCTTAGAGCTCTCCAATCTATCCTATAGCTCTCCAATCTATCCTATAGTGAGGCTTTACAAGTTTGAAAGAGAAGGAATTATTTGTTTGAGTTGAAATTTTATTAGACTGCTAGGACTTATAGTCCATTAATACAAGATTATGAAAATATTTAAAAGGTGAGGATTTATGCTCGTAGCCCAAGGGAAACATGCAACCTTGGATCCTAAATCTAGGGAGCTTTAACACAAGTTAGAGCATGACTTAAATATAAGCAGAAAGGGAACATAAGAGTTTATCTCCATAAGAGAGAGAAAACACGTCTGACTTCTAGACTTACAACTGCCTAGAGTGGCCTCCAGCTAACACATCTTATGATTTAAATTCATGCAGGCAAGTCTTATGAAAGTGGAAGATAGTTGAGTTTTTATTTAATTGGAAAAAAACTAAAGTCCTAAATCCATTCCCTAAGAGACTAGAGCATGAGTGGTATGAGCATATGACTTAATCTAAAATACAAAATTTTATAATTTTTATCTCATTTTGACACATTCATTTGGACAAAAGCTTGAGATTTTTATGTCTAAATACATGATAAAATAGAGTTATTGGCTAAATCAGTGAGAAGGGAGTGTTCTTCACCACAAGGGATGCCCTCACAAGTCAAGCACTCCCCTATCGTGCAATGATGGAGATCCCCTATATTCAAGGAAGAAGGAATATGACATGCATGATGTAAGATATATAACATACAACTAAGGGTTTGCTAAATCTTTTCGTTATTTTGATTACAACCTAGGCTTTATGATGAAGTTGAAAGTTGTTTTAAAATTTAATTAAGAGTTATTAATTGGGTAGAAAAATTAATTTTATTGTAAGAACCAACTGTATCCAGGCCACACATTCAAACATTAAGAAATTTTTTAAAAAATGTTGTTTCTAATGTGCAAACTAAACATATCACTAATCACTTTTATAAAATATAGTGAAAGAATAAGAGGCTGGCCGGTACAGTACACCCTAAAAAAAGAGAAAAATGAGTATCTGAGATTTACCCTTATACAACCCTCAATATAAAAGAATAATTAAAATTAAAATTGAATACATGCTACGGGGGTCTTATTTACTTTGTTTCTTCATATCCTCCTTCTCTTCCTTTTGATTTGATTTGTTCTAAAGACATCATAAGACACCCTAGGACAAAGCCATTTAGTCACTTCTCATCATAAACCTCATAACACTAATCCTGATTCCTATTGCAAAATTGCATTTTATATGAAAAAGTAAATCTAACTATGCCTCCAAAACAAATCTTAGCTGAACAGATATATAAACCTAAGTAGTTATATTTATAATTTAATTTAGCACCCTACACATGGGTAACCAAGCCCAGCTGTCCTAACTTAGATTATGCTTAGGGACTTAAATAGCACATACAAACAAATATCATTTATTTTATATTTGTTACAATGATCCCTTTTAAGCACAATCCCTTACAGAAAATATGATTAGGCTAGCAACGACCTAACATTTAGTCTACGAATTATACACCCTACCATACAGTCTAAAATATCACAACACAAAATAAAACATGACATCACACATACACCGCCTTAACTTAGGACTAAAAGTGGTGGCTTAATTCTAATGTGTATGCCAAGGCTTTGTGTGGTATGTCATACTAAGCATTAGAGTTATGATTTTCTGAATTTGGAATTATTCATGTTAACAAGTTGGATGGTTTCAATTTAAATATTTAAATTAATTTTCTTTATTTTGATTTTAAGTTCATTTTTATGTTTAAGTTGAATTTAGATTTTGAAGAATAAGATAAATTCTACTTAGAATAGAACCCATTTCATTTAACATCCTAATCCTAACATAATGAAACTTTCATCCCGAGAAGAAAATTTATTCTAAGGGTTGAACTAAGAACCTAAGTATCTTAATTAGCCCATTTGAATTTATATAAATGATTCAACTAAATTGATTTGATTTGATTTATGCTTGTTTGACTTGATTTAGATTTTAAAGTTTAAGTTTGTTTAACTTAATGCATTTTGATTGATTAATTCTAGATTCATTAGATTTTAATTTGTTTTGATTAAATTTTGATAATTTAATATCCTTTAAATTAACATTTAATTCTTATATTTTTGGTTTTAATTTAAGATTTTATTTTTATATGATTAATATTAGTTTGATGTTGTTTATATTCATTGACTTTATTATTTCATTTAAATTTGGTTTAGATTGGTGAACATATTTGAATTTACTTAACCTGTGATTTAATTAAAATTTAATGATATATTTTATTTGAATTTTAATTAAGGGTTTAATTCATTAAGTTTAGCCATTTAGTTTATATATTGATTATTTTTTTAGTTGATGATCAATTTGATCTAATTTAATTAATATCTTATCTTAGTTTAATAGGTTTGTTTGTTTTATTTGAATTTTATTTTGTTGACTTATTTTGATATTGACTAGAGTTAAGAGTAATTGGATATGATTTAATAACTTTAGAGTTTATATTTAATTTTATACTTGTTTAATTTTTTATGATTTATTTATTTATTGGTTTGATCGGATTAAATGAATTGAAAGTCTGCTTTGATTTTAAGTAGGTTTGATTATTTACGATTAGAATTTCATTTAACCTCATTCTTCTATTATGTTTATTAAAGTTTGGTTAACATCTAATTAAGAGTTCATGTTTTGATTTAATTAGATTTATATATTTAATAGTTAATTAGCTCATCTTATTCAAGTAAGTTGAATTAGATTCAATTTGATTATGTATTAAATTGATGAAAGTTTATTTTAATTTGATTTGATTTGATTTGATTAGTATCATAATTAATTAAAATTAAAGTAATTTATGATTAGGATCAAGTTTAATTTGGTTAGGTTTAAGTTTAATTTATTTGATTAGGTTTAGGTTTAATTTATTTTATTAGGATTAGATTTAATTTCATTAGGTTTAAGTTTAGTTTAGCTTCAATTGAAGGTTATGTGATGTTTACTTGATTTAATTTAGATTGTGGTGTTTATGATTTTAGCTTGATTATTTTAATTTATTATAGTTTAGCTTTGAAAATTTTAATTAATGTTAATTTTAATGATTTATTAAACCTGAATTTTAAATGATTTTTTTAACTTTAGAGGATTATATTATTTTTATAAGGTTATTTAATGTTAATTAGAGTGGTTTAAATCATTTCAATAATTTTTTTTTTCTAATTTTCTATTTTTTTTTAAAATTAATTATTTCATGAAATTAAGCATTTGAAATTTGAAATTCAATACCTCCTAATCCATTTATCATTTTGATTTGATTTTTTTATGGTATGTGTAGTTCAAACTCAATTTCAATCTCTAAAAGTTTTAGATCAATCTAATTAATATTTTTAGATTAATTAATGAAATTTGATCTTCACTAAAACCTAAATTAAGCTCAACATACCTAATAGAAATTAGGGATTTTAAATTTATTAGATTTCTCTTTAAAAGATGAATCCAATGAGCGCTTATTTGAAATTTTTTTATTAAGTGTTTTATTTTTTATGATTTTTTGAAGTTCCAGGCTTTTTTTAACATTTATTTATTTTCAAAAATCCTCATTTTCATACTTAAGCCACCCATGCAAAGCTCATGGTGTCGTTATATGTCAATGGTTGGTCCGTGTGGAATCCACGTGGATTGAGCGGGAAAATTGCAGATTTAGATCTGACCGTCTGATCAATGATTAGATGGTCTAGATCAAATCTATTGATCTAAAAGATAAAATAAAATCTTCTAACATTTTAATTTGAGCCATCCGTCCCAATTAATGGGGATCGAGTACACCATCTTCCCCACGATGATAGAGGGGCGATGGCATTACCCTTAGCTCATTTTCCAGATTTCACCGAAATTCATTTTTTTAGCATGTTTAGGTTGTAAATCAAAAGAGCAATGGGATTCTAAATGTAGATCCTAGTTTTGAGCATTCTCACATCACAAATCGTGGAGACCTAGTTGGCCGGCTATAGTTTGACGAAGTTATCTCGACGGAGCTAATGTTCGGGGGTCAAGTCGATTCAAATACACTCTTGGTTGTGAGTTGAAGCTTTGGAGTGAATATGGGCTCTTGCCTCCCCTCCGATCACTCTAATCACCAAGTGTCGTTGCCCCTCGCTGGAGTTTGATCGAAATATGGGTTTTGGATGTCGAGAAAGGTGGGGAATGACTCAATTTGAGTGCTTTTGTTATGAGGAAGCTGTAGGAAGTGTGTAAACTCACTAAAATAGGATAAGCATGTGAATTTATAGATGGCTGTGGTGTTTATTTTTGGGATGTGGGACACTACGCAGATCTTAAGGGGGTACTTATTGAAGTGATCGGGTACAACATTAAGGAATGATGTACTATCTCAAAAGATAAAAATCACCACCCTATGATGGACCTAATTACCTAATAAGGACTCCTAAGACATGATGGATCTTCGAATATACCAGAGATCTTTCCCTTACTTTACATGGAAAAGTAAAATAAGATTTATTTTAAGCCGGTTTCATTAAGTTCTTTATGGAGGCAAGCCCCCATAGTTAATTACATCCTGAGGAATGAGAATTCCTTAAGAATACTCTCGATTAAAATAGACAATTAGGGTCTCCAAGCATTTCAAGGTTAAGATTATTAAAGCATTAGTTATTTAGAAAATCAAATGGGAAAGATCAAGGAGAAGACATATTTTTAGATTCCAAAGGGAGAAAGTAAGAAATGCTCATGATACTAAGAAGCCTAGTGAGCATTCTAATCTATCCTATAATTAGGCTTTATATTTTTGAAATTAAAGAGAGCTAATTATTTGAGTTGACATTTTATTAGATTGCTAGGGCTTATAATTCCACAACATAAGATTGTGGAAATGCCTAAGATGTGAGGATTTATGCTTGTAGCCCAAAGGAAGCAGCTACCTCAAATTCCTAAACTAAGGAGCCTTGGTACAAAACAAAGGACTAAATCTAAGCTGTGTGTATTTGATTCACCTCCAAGAAGAGAGATATGAACAACTCGACCGTTGGACTTACCACTGGAGTGGCCTAACCAACCTCCCACGCTTTAAATCCATGTAGAAGTCTTATGCTTTGCAAGATGGCTGTTTATTTAGAAAGGAGTCTAAGTCCTTAAACTCATTCCCTAAGAGAATAGAGCATGAGTGTTATGAATCCATGACTTAATCTAATGCAAATTTTATCAAATTTATTTGATTCCTTTGAACTCTTTATTTTGACACAGGCTATGGGATTTTGTATGCTAAAATGCATGAGAATTTGATTATGGGCCAAATTAAGAGAGAAAGAGGTGTTCTTCCACCAAAGGCTCTCACAGATTAAGCCTTCATTCTCTGGCAAAGATGGAAGCCTCCTATTAACAAGAGTAAAATAATATGACATGTATGATATTATACATTCATTCATCCAACTAAGGGGTTGTTAAAAAAATTTATTATCTTCATTTAATTCCTAGGATTTTATATGAGATTATGAGTTATTTTAAAATTTTAGTTATGAGTTGTTAGTGGGATAGAAAATTTAATTTTATCCTAAGAGCCTACCGTATCTAGGCCACACATTCAAGCATCAATCTTAAAGAAACTATGAAAAGCATGCTGTTGTAATGCACAATCTAAACACAACATCAAATAATTTTAAACTATCATAAAAGAATAAAAGGCCAAGATAATCGGTTCCCATACACCCCAAAAGAGAAAAAAAAGATGGGTAGCCGAGCTATAACCCGGATTACAAAAATAAATATTAGATGCTATGGGAGTCTTCTTTTGTTCATTTCTTCCTTTTCTTTCTTTTAATTTTATTTGCTCTAAAGGCATCACAGGGCACCCTAGGAACTAAGCCTTCTAGCCACTGCTCATCATAATCCCCCATAATACTAAGCCTAATTCCTAATACAAAATTATATCAAAAATAGGAAAAGTAAATCTAGCTACACTTATAAAATAAATATTAGCTAAACATACCATACAACCCAAGCAGTTATATGAATAAAATGGACTTAGCACCCCACACATGGGTAACCAAGCCCACCTGTCCTAACATGAGTTATGCTTAAGGGCTAAGTAACTTGCACATCAAACACATTTATATTTTTATTACATAGGCCCCTTAAGCACAACCCCTTGTAGAAAACATGATTAGGCTAATAATGACCAAACATCCAGTCTACGAGATAAATATCCTAACATCCAGTCTAAAATATTACATCACAAAATAAAACACAACATCATATATACAATGCCCTAACTTAGCACTAAAAGTGGTGACTTTATATTCTAATGTGTATGCTTAAGGCTTGTGTGGCAAGACTTTACTAGGCTTCTTTAGTTTAGATTTCAAATTGGAATTTGAATTTGTTTAAATTTTACCTTTGGGTGATTTCAATTTAAATGATTTAATGCTTTATTTTTTATTATTTTATTTCACTTTTATTTGGTTAAATGATGTTTAGGTTTTCAAGAATGATGAATATAATGAATTCCATTTGTAGACATAACTCACCCTATTCGACATCCTAACACCTAAAGAATCTAACTAAGGTCCTTAAGTATCCTAATTAGCCCATTTGAATTTATGTTTTTTATTTGATTTCATTTAGAGCTTAGAATTTGAGTTGGTTTAATTATTTGATTGATTGATTTTGATTTAGATATTTTAGTTTAATTACATCTTGATAATTCCATATCCTTGATATCTAATGAAGTTTAAGTTTGTTTAAATTCATGTGTTTTTGATTGATTAATTTTGGATTAGATGTTTTGGTTTAATTAAATCTTGATAATTCAATATCCTTGATCTCTAATGAAGTTTAAGTTTGTTTAAATTCATGTGTTTTTGATTGATTAATTTTGATTAGATGTTTTGGTTTAATTAAATCTTGATAATTCAACATCCTTTAAATTATTTATTTTCTATTTATGTGACTTAATTGAGTTTGATTCTTTTTATCAAAGTTTGGTTTGTATTTGATTTTAAACATTGGATAGTTAACTAGTTTATCTTATTTAAGTAGGTTGAATGAGATTTGATTGATTACATATTAAATTGATGAGTCTTTCAATTTGATTTAATTTGATTTAATTTGATTTGATTAGCACTTTCATGTGTTTTCTTTAGGTTCAATGAGATTATGTGATTTATTTAATTAAGAAGTGTATTTATGTTAATTATAAAGATTTGTTTAATTTTTAATTTGATTTCATATTTGTTTAGGTTAATGATGTAATTAATGACTTAATAATTTAAGTTTAATTTAGGTTTTGATTAGTATTTAATTGCATTTATGTTTGATTAAGTTTAAGTTTAACGTGATTAATTTGATTAACTTAATTATTTTGTTTAAGAGGTGTGATCAAATTAATTAGTAGATTAATTAAGTGTTTGATTTGAATTAATTTTAATCTGATTTATAAAATTAATTTGGTTTATTAAGATGGTGGATTAATTTATTAAGTTTGCATTAATTAGGTGTTTATTCAATTGGATTAGCTTAAGGGTAAGTAGTTTAATTAAGGAGTGTATTTAAGTAAATTATTAAATTAAATAAAGATTTATTTAACTCTTAATGATGTAATTAATGACTTAATGATTTATGTTTAATTTAAGTTTTGATTAGTATTTAATTGCATTTTAATTATGTTTGATTAAGCTTAGGTTTAATATGATTAATTTGATTAACTTAATTAGTTTACTTGAGGGGTGTGATTATTAAATTTAATTAGGGGTTTGATTTAAGCTTAATTTTAGAGTTAGCTTTAATGTAACTTATTAAATTAATTTGATTAATTAAGATGATGGATTAATTTATTAAGTTTTCATTAATTAGATGTTTAATTAATTAAGTTTGATTAAGGGTAATTAAAATTTTAAATCATTAGATTAATTAAGGGTTTGTTTAATTAGAGATTAATGACTTAATTTCCACAGTGAATAATGATTTAAGTAGTTTTACTTAAGTTTGATTGAAAGATTATTGTTATTACCGCCATTATTATTAAGTGAATTAATTGTTTATTTCATTTCAATGAAGTTTGATTATTTATGATTAGAGTTTTATTTGGTTTGATTTATTTATTATGCTTGTTTGATTTCATTAACATGTTTGATTTAGTTATTAGGTTGAAATATTTAATGGTTAATTAATTATCTTATTCCAAATGATGTGATTTAATCATATATTAAGTTTACTTTAACTTTATTTGGTTTAATTTGATTAGTATTAAATGATTATGTTGAATTGGTTTACTAATCAATTTGATTTTTAGTTTATTTAATGATTAATTAGTTTCAGTTTGTTTATACCCATTAAGGAGTTTCATATGATTAAGATTTCATGCTTAGTATAGGTTTATTTATTTTCACCCATGTTAAAGTTTCTAGATTTATTTAATTTTAAGTTTAATTTGAGATTTAATCATTTAATTGAGTTTTATTAGCTTAAATCATATTAATTTAATTTTCTAAGGATGATATTTTTGATTTGAGGTTTGATTAATGATTGCTTCTATTTCATTTCTAATTTTGATTTGATATTTAAATTATTTTTAGATTATGTTTAATTAACTCCTTAATTGGATAGTAGACGCATCGATCCGTCGATCGATCCACGCACATGTCGCTCGAGGCAACCGATCATAATGGTCTATCGATCGATCAAGACCTGATAGATCCATAGATGAGTCCATCAACTGGATCGACGGCGAAGCCCGGATGGTGAACAAGTTTTTTTTTTGGAAAAATGAGAGTTTTTTATCCAAAACTTATCCAAATAGACTCATTTTCGTGACAATTCATGCCAAAAAAATTTTATTTTCTAATTAGGATGATTTAAAGTAAAAATGTGGGATATTCTAGGAGAATTCAAAATCGCAAGAAAATTAACACAAACAAAATCCTAAGGCCTACCAGGAAATTTACTCCGGGATGGTTTTCGACTTGAAGATTGAACTCAGGTGTGAGGAAGCTTTGAATGATCCTTAATCCTTGCCTCCCTTCTAACGCCATCTTCCGATGTTTACCGTCTCGGGAAGAGCAATTATTTATATTTTGAGCACAAAATGGCTTCAAGAGGTGGGGATGAGTTCCTTTTTTCTTTGGGGAGCTTTGGGTCGAATGGTGGGAGAGCAAGAGATCTAAAGCCTCATTTCCTCCTTTATAATGGCCAAAATCTAATATTTTGAATTTTTAGTTCCAAATTGATTGCCATCTTGCTTTGGATGATAGATGAGAACTTTGGATTTTACCCAAAGTTCTCTTGTCACATGATCATCCCTATTCAATATAAATGTGGGGAGGAGTTAAGTGCATGTGATGGGGGAGAATTAAATGAGATTGGGTGGAATCATGTGGGGAGGATCCATGAGGGGTTTAAATGAGTTGTTTATTTTGGCATCTCAAATGGGTTGGATTTGATCCCCACAAGTTTTGGCTTGGTTTCAAGGGATTTGGCCCAATTTGGGTCATATAATAGTCATTGACCCATTTGACCAAAATTGGCCAAATTATCTTGAGTTATGGGTTGATTCATGTTCAATTGGCTAATTGAAGATGAATGTGGATTTAACTTGAATTTAGGAGAAATTGACCCTTTAGGCTAATTTGGGCTAGGTTGGGTCAAGTTGACCAATTTGGCTCGATTGATCAAATTGGATTTAATTATAACTTTGGTCAAGTTTAATGATCAATTTGGAATGAATTTTAGTCATTGGTTGCAATCAATTTGGGTTAGGTCATGATTTGACCTGATTTGGTCATTTAGGCCAATTTGGGTCAATTTGGATAAAATGACCAATTGGGCTTGGTTTGGCTCAATTGATTGTAATTGATCATCCTAGAGTGATCAACAATCATGGTGGAAGGTTTTGTGAGGTTGGTTCAATAATTGGATTGAAAGTTGGCTCAAATCCTTTAGATCACTTTGGGTCAAGTGGACCAAGTAGATCAATTGGTTTGGTTTGATTCGAGTTTGAACTTATATATGAGTCCTAGATTAGAATATAAATTCAATGACACTAAATTTGGAGTTTAAGAGATTTTGGCTCATTTGAAAATTTTAAGTCAAAATGGGTTTTTGATTTTGATTATTAGGTTTCATTTATATTTGGGTGATGACTGAATGAAATTGATTCAAGAGAAAATTCATTGATTTGATCCGATAGAATTTGGCTAAGTCCAAAGAATTGGCTTAAATGGGTTTGGGATTGAGTTTGAATTTGATTTATATATGGGTCATTTGAATTTGGATTTCTTTTTATATTTATGAATATGAATGAAGGATTAATTGATTTATAAAGAGATCAATTGAGTTTGATTTGATCTAAGGGAGTTTTGGCTAAGCTTATGAATGTGGTTCATATGGCTCAAAGGGTCTTAGATTTGAATTTGATTTTGGGTTTCAATCATTTGAGTCAAATATGAAATTAGATTTGGAATTTGAATTTGAAGATTTGGTTTAATAATTGAATTTGGGTGATTTAGAAAGTGTATCTAGATTGGGTTTAGGCTATGGATATTTAATTTTAAGCTCAAGGCATAGCAATCTTATGATTAACCCTTCTAAGTCTTTAGGCTTGACAAGTGTTCACCTAATTTTGAGTGTCTTATGACTGAGTTCAGTGTAAGAGTCCAGTCTAAGAAGAGAGGTCAAGAGCTCACTAAAAAAGTGAGGTCAACAAAAGGACCTCAATGGTGTAAGACAAGGCACATCGCATGTATGGCATTGACCATTAAAAAAATATCAAGATTCAAACAAGAGAAGTGATCTATACCAATAAAGGTAGAAAGAATCACGATCTGAATAGTTTTATGCCATGGGCATAAGAGAGAGAAGGAATTTTGGGGTTGAGTACATGAATGTTCCACTTAGGAAGCAGGTTCAAGTTATCCGCTGAGGTATAAGAATTTGAGTTTGATTGTGAATATGATTAGTTTGGGTGTGTATCTACTAGGGATAAGAATTTATAATTTGTTGGGGGTCAAGATTGAACTGATTTTAATTTGTTCTATTTTAATTGATGTGGAGGCATATTGTGATATCTGGGAAACATATTCTGATCTGGGGATAAGAATTTGAAATTTCTTTAATTTGAATGGGAGTTTTTTGAATTTATTTATTATGGATCCTATGATGATGGACCACAAGGAGCCATGGCCTATTAGATTTATAAGTCTGGGGTAACCGCCATATGATTTAATTATCTAACCTGGGGTGTCTTTCAAGAGCAACAATGATTTAGAAGAAGGCATACAGACTTACATCTTCCCAAGTAGGGATCATGATTCACAATGGCACAACAATCTGGACCTACCTAAGGCAAGTGAGTGAGAGTCTTTGATACATCAACTCAAGAGTAGTCAATAATTAATTTGATTTATATTGATTTGATTTGAGGATTTAATTTAATTTGGTGTGTAATATTATGGACCATGTCGGCAATGGACGAGAAGGAGCTGTTGGCTTAACCTATCTGCATAAAGTTCAAAGGGTAGTCTACCACAAGGACTATCCGACCTAAGATTTCCTTCTGTAATGACCGCATTGAAAAGCATAGACTTACATCTTCCAAAGTAAGGATCACCTAGTGATCTGGGGCAACAAATCAATCTACCAGGTATTTGAGTGAATGTGACTCATACTCAAGAAGTTAGAATTAATTTAATTTTAGATGGACCCTTCTGTGTGATGGATCTACTAAGAATGAGCTAATATCGCCTAGACCTATCTTAGTTTATGCAAATCCAAAGGGATAGTCTACTACCGCTATGTAGAACTAACCAACCTGGGGTGCCTTCGTTGTAATGGTCAAGTTAGGAAGAAAGGTATTCACATCTTCCAAACAAGGAACCACTAGGGTGATCGATCGCTTGTAAATAAAGATTAAGGTGACTAATGAGAGCTATGGGGTCTTACCTCAACTCAAGAGTAATGATGATTAATTTGATTTGATTTGATTTAATTTAATTTTGTATGTTATATTGTGGACCCTTTATGAATGGACCCATCGAGAAGGAGCTATGTCGGCTCTTATCTTAGATTTAAGTCAAAAGAGGCCTACCAAAGTGAGGACTATCCAAGGGTTGTTTTTGTGCAATGACTACTAGAAGAAAGAGTAGATTACATCTTCCAAAGTGGGATCATTGATGTGATTTGGCACAATATATCAATCAACCTAGGTGACTATTTGTTTAATGTGGACTCATATCGACTCAAGAATAGTAATTAATTTAATTAGATGGACCCCGCCATGTGGATGGATCAACTAAGAAGGAGCTAATATCTAGATATCTTAGTTTACAAATCCAAAAGGATACTACCACAGTAAGCTAACAACCAAAGCCTTTCAGTTGGAAGAAAGCTGGACTCATCTTCTAAACAAGGAACCACTGGGGTGATCGGTCGCTTGCACAACAAATCAAGCCTGACCTAAGATGACTAGTGCGTGAGCGCCGTTGGGGAGCCTACCTCAACTCAAGAGTAATCTTGATGATTAATTTGATTTGATTTGATTTAATTTAATTTTGTGAGGACTGTATGTGACACCCACCGAGAAGGAGAGCTATGTCTTGACCTATCTCATTTATATAAAGTCCAAAGGGCGCCTACCACAAGGTAGACTATCCTTAAGAGTTGCCTTTTGCAACGACAAAAAAGAAAGTATAACAAACTTATATCTTCTAAAGTAGGGATCACGTTGGGGTGATCGATGGCATAAATAGATCAATCCCGACCTAGGGTGACTATTAAAGAATGGACTCATATCGACTCAAGAGAATTAATTTAATTTTAGATGACCTACGTGTGATGGATCTACTAAGAAGGAGGTAATATCTAAATTTATCTAGTTTATAAATCCAAAAGGATAGTCTACCACACGTAGAGCTAACCAACCAAGGGGTGCCTTTTGTAATGGTAAGTTGGGGAAGAAAGCTGGGACTCACATCTTCCTAAACAAGGAACTGGTGATCGGTGCCATAACAAATCGGGCACCCAGGCCGCTTGCAAAATAATCGCTGAAAGAATGCATAGACTTATATCTTTCAAAACAAAGACACCGCCGGTAACTCATGGCACAACAAGTTGAACTCACCTAAGTACTATGAGAGTGCACCCGGACTTACTCAACTCAAAGTAGTGCAATTAGGGAGTTTCTTACACCGCCTAAAGATAGATACCTGGGAAAGGGGGCCACTTGGCTTGAATTCCTAATCCACAAGTGAATTAATTTTGTTTATTTGTTTAGTTTATTTTAACGTGGACCCTATTGGTTTTCGAGGGATCAAACTGAGAAGGAGCTTATATTAGCCTAGATCTATCTCAAATTTAGTGAACCAAGTGAGAATCTGCATCCAACAAATACTCCAACCACGGATGGCTACTAAAAGGGGACCACCCAAAGTAACTATAGTAAATGGGGTTGCAAAATATGTGATCCAAATAGAATGCCCGTAGTGGATGGGCTACTAAAGGCTTAATCCAACATCCTGAGAAGATGAGGGCATATATTAAATAGGTATTCATGGCCAACGGAGAAAGGACTGGGACTCACATCGCCAAGAGTGGTGTATCCACCGTGAGTCTATCAACATAGCAATGTCAACCAACCAATGTAAGGTCGATTTATATAATCATTCTAGAAAGAAGGCAAGCTTAAATCTCTAAAGTGGAACTAATCACCTGATAGTCTATCTTCTTCCATCTAGGGTAACTATTAAACGAGGAGTCTTGTGTAAGGACTAGACCTAGGCTTAAAGTAGTCTAGAGGAAAGGAGCCTCTGGGAGACTTACCCTAAAACTCAAATATACTCAACCTAGTTAGTGCATGATGGATAGTTCAATAAGAAAGCATGAGGACTCACATCTCAAGCAAAGTCAACATGAGGTCATTATCGGGCAGTCTATCATACCGACAAGGCCTCTCATAATGGCTGTTGGGAAGAAAGTGTGGGGACTCATATCCTCCAACAAGTGACCAGGGCATATACTGGTAGCATGTAGACCCAACTAAAATGAGTGAGTGCCATGGCTTACCCACATCAAAGTAGTTTGAGATAAAAGATATATATTTGTTTGTGTTAAAGAGGGAATAGGATGCCTTGTTCTCTTACATCTACCCTAAATACATCATCATGGTGATTAAAGGAAAATATATTTAACAGAAGAAATGAAATTTGAGATGAAAAGAAGTTTTATTGATAATTATTTTCAAACAAGATTTAATAATATTTCTTTTGTAGAGCCCATTGAATGGAAGTATGCTTCCCTTATAATTTATGAGTTGATAAGACCCTCTTGGTAGCCTTCTATGAATAAGGGCCTTCCCAAGTGGGTTCAAACTTTCCTCCCATCTTCAATGGGCAACAATTGGTCTCCTCAAACAAAAGCTCCCACTTGAAATGTCAGGATGGACCAACTTATGAGCTTGAATCATCTTGGCTTTGTATAACTGAGGTTTTGGCATGCCTCATCTCTCTCCTCCAAACCTTCAAGCTCTTCTAACCAACTTGGCTCTTCCATTGATTTTACTACCCACCACTATCCTTAGTGATGGGAGTTGGACTTCTAATGGTAGAACGAATACACAAGGAGAAAGGGATTGAGTTGAGTTCTAGAAGCGTAGGCTCACAAGCTTCAACTAACTGCTCATGCCATTATCGCTTATCATCTAGTGTCTTCTTTCAAGATTTAAATGAGGTTTTGTTGAAGACTTCTGCTAAGACATTCGCTCTTGGATAGTAGATGATAGAATATCTCCAATCTATGCTGTGTCTCCAAGCAAAGTTATTGATTTTAGTATTCTTGAATGCAGTACCATTATCAGATATAATTTGATGAGGAACCCTGAACCTATATATGATATGGTTTTTTGAAAACTAAAGTTGAAGCCTCTCTAGTGGATTTCTCGCCCACCTAGAAAAGTAAGAGCAGTAGAATCAATCGATGACCTTGAAAGAAGGAGGATCGATGACCAATGCATTCCCAACACTCAAGTCCATGAGGCCAATGTAGGATGTAGAATGTTGGGTGGTTGGTGATCACACCGTGTAAAGACATTGGTATCCTATACATCCATGCAGTTGTGATCATCGAGTAGTATCCTAGTCTCTGATCTTGGCTTTCATCTTTTGGATTGGTGTGCTCAGATAACGAGTGCACGATCGAGTTTCATGTTCCGCATAAACATAACCACATATGATCAAAGGATTGCCAGTACAAGGTGTTGCATACAAGAGTATATGAAAGGGCTCTCTACTTCATCTAGTGTGCTAGTGATTTCTCTTGAGGTAGTTTGCCTATATTTAAATAATCCATGAATGGTTGCCTCAATCTTCTTCATCCTTTTGATGGCAACCTACCCTTCATAGAGAATCTCGATGAGTTCAACATCAATAAGGGATAAGACTTGTCTATTTTAGACCCATTGGAATGGACTCATCGACATGCCAACTCTTTGGCAAGCTTACAATGCGTCTCATGATTCTTCCTCGAGGAATCTTGTGATGGTAACCTCGGATTTGGCCAACAATTCCATGGTATACTTGTGGTAATGATGGAGCAGCTTTAAAATCTGTAAGACCCATTTTGTTGATGACTAACCGAGAATCCCCAAAGATGTTGATACTCTGATGCATAGTAATGACTAACTTTAGATCAATCGAGCCTCATATTCTTCATTGTTGGTTCATGGATTGGATAGATGATATGAGAATTCATCACATCGCAGTCCGTAGTGGAGAACTATTCCTACCCCGCCTTCTGATAGTAAATTATGGTTCTTCTCTTGAGAGGCTACACCATCAAAGTACATCTCCCAATGGCAAAGCACTAACCCCCTAAGTTCATGATTTGTTCATTGGGAAGATCATGCTGAGAGTGGGAGTTGCGCACTAAGAAATCTGCATTGTCCTTTACGAGGGAAATGTTATGTCAAATGAGATAAAATCATGGACCAACGCCACAACCATCCTTGAGATAAAGTGACTGAGATCAAGTTCACTAAAAGCATATCAGTATTGGGATGCAAAGACAAAGCTAGGTTTTCAATAGTTTACTAGGGATTAGCGATATGATATAATGAGAGTGTTCTCCTTCCCTTCATATTAGTTTCCAAAAGTGCCAAGGGAGAAGTCTAAAGCAATATAAAATTGCCCGATAGGATGGATTATCATCCATCATTGTTTGATGTCTTCAAAAGCATGCACTTGTCATCCCATTTAAACTTGCATCCTTTTGACAAAATGAGAATGGGCATCTTCCTCTTGTTGAATGAAGCATCTAGAGATGCCAACTTCCCTTGAATGACCTCAAGTTGTTAGGCTTTAGGGCATTTTGTATTGGATCTTTTCCTATCGCAATTCCAAGACAACAAACCCATGGAATTTTCCTAAAGCTACTCCGAATGCACTCTTTAGGGGCTTTATTTTGAGGTTGTATTATCTTAACCATTCAAAAACTACTCTCAAGTCAAAGAGATGGTCTTCATTTTCTTTGCTATTGACAACGAGATCATTAACGTAGCATTCAACTTCATGATGAGTTCATCAAGATTCCATGGCTCAAGATGTTAACCATATTTTAAGGTCGAAAGACATGACCTTATAACAATAGATTCTTCATCACCATTCGCTCAACTCACTTGCATGGGGATCTGCTGTCTGGAAGTGCTAGTTAGCATATTAATCATATATGACTCATCCTCTAAATTAAATTCTAAGTCTATATAGATAGTAGGTGTAGTCTTGGTAGCAGGGACATAACTCCTATCGGGTGGCCAATAAGGAGGTCTTCCATCCCTAAGCATGTCTCCGGATCTACCTCTTCCTCTTCCTGGTGGAGGTCGAGTCATCCTACCCATATGTTAAAATGGAGTAATGGAATCTAATGTCGCTCTACTTTCTTCCAAGTCTATTTCTAGCCCTTTATTTTCTTTCTTTTTTTTCTTTTTTCTTTTTTTTTTTCTTTATTTTTATTTTTCTTTTATTTTTGAACTTGCCAAGTTCATGAGAATAGACTTATGATTTTGAGGGAGATAGTATTTATCCTCATATTTTGACCTCATGAACTATGAATGGCTTAAGATCTCCTTTGACGTAGTATTCAATCCCACCCCTCATGAACTTCATACACCGATGTAGAGAGGATGGAACCATGTTGTTCTCATGTATCCATGGTCTCCCAAGCAAAACATTAAAAGATGTATCTGAGTCTATAATATGAAACTTGGTAGTCTTCCAATCATCTACTTCTAATGGCAACACTATAGAGCCTAAAGCCCTCTCGCCTTGTTCATTGAATCCTCTCAACATCATCCTCTTTGAAAGAGATGTCAATCCTCAAGTAATCAAGAGTTTTAGACTCATAATATTCACTGATGCACCATGGTCAACAAGAACTCGATATCTATCTTCCAACATCCACTAATGTAAAGAGGGCGCACGCTTGGTGCTCCTAAGCAAGTCTTCCTCACTAATTATAACTCCTAGAGTGTCCTCTAAACTGTGAGCCTCCTCTTCAATAGCAGTCAGCTAGGCTAATCATATCTCCGGATCAAGAAGATCCTTGATCAAAGATTCCCTCATCTCTTTAGATAAGATAAGGGCGTCATATATGCTTAACTTAGCTGGTAGCTTTCTAAGATGTCTTAGGATGTTGTAGTCAACCTTGGCTTGATCCTCCATAAGCATATCCATAGGTGGAGCATCTTGTGGAAGGGCTATCTCGCTTTAGAACCAATGATTTGCTTACCCTTATCCCGAGGTGCCACCCTAGAGGTAGAACTTGCCACAAGGTTAACTTCAAAGGACCTCTGAAATGATGAATTTGTAAGAAGTTCTACCTTCTCATAAGGTGTACCTACCACTTCTCCTATAGGATCATCAGAGTTGGATGACTCCAAATCAATCTCAAGAAGTAAACCCATGTGATTTAGAAATAAGAAATACATTTCTAAATCAGAAGAAGAATGATAGGAACTAGAGTTAACGTTATTATTTTATATACTTGGAGAGTTTTCTAGAGGAATAAAATCTAGAGTATCAGAAGTGGACAAGATATAAGTGAAAGCTTTCTTCATTGATTTCTTCTGATGGAGGTACATGATAGAAATCTAATAAAGTAAGCGGGGTATAATGCCCTTGTCCATCGATATAATCCTCAAGGGAAGAGGAGTTAGTGGAGGAAGAAGAATGCAATGGTGGATGGAGTGCTGATTGGTGGTTGCCGCTATGCTATCCCTGCAAGTGTAGGTTGCTACTGCTAGTGGGCTAACACCTTCTTCAAGTTATCTTTGGCAACTTGCAAACCTTCCTTGTTGCTGGAGGTTTGAGTTACTTCAGGCACCTATAAAAAAAGTTTCTTGATCTTAGACCACTTTTAGAGGTTCTGATATACAATATCCCAACCTTCTTTGTCTTAAGATCACAAGTATCTCCAAGAATTACTCGAGAACTGAGGGTTATTCTAACATTCCGGGGATAATAATAGCTCCTGAATTGTAGCTGTGCTCAAGCCAGTCCTTAAAGGTGACACATTCCTCCAAGACGTGACTAACCATGCCTTGGTAGGGCTAATAGTTAGGATCATTACTCTTGCCTACATCTTCCGACCTCTTAGGCTCAGGTAACTGAAAGACAGATTTCTTTAAGAGATTCTTAAAGATCTTCCTAATTACATCCCTCTTGAATGAATATGGCTTATTCAATCTATCAGCAAGAGTAGGTGGGTAATAGCTACATGGTGGTGGATATGAGACCGCTATCGAGTATATGTGGAGGAGGGAGGCCACCATGGCATGGTGGTGGTACATGGTGGTGGTGGTAGAGAGGTGGCAATGAAGGTCGCTATGCACAGGTCTCATATTGCTTTGGCTATTTGCTTTATCTACACTACTACCTTTCTTCTCAATGCTTTCCATGGCTTGCGAGATTGAAAAGGTAAATGTTTGACCCTCCTTGTAGACTAGCCACCTTGTTGATTAATTCTCAAATATCTTAATGGTAAACCCTTTAAGCATGGGGCCATGAATATTCTTGAGTAGAATTTCAATGGCATGCTATTCAGATAGTTGTGGTTTGCATTTCATACTTAAATTATGCTATCTAAGAATGTAATCAATAAGGGACTCACTGGGGTGTTGTTGACAATGAGCCCATAGTTACCCTTTGTCGAGCTCCACAAATCTCTTAATAAAGAGTGCCCAACTCAAAGAATGTCTTCATTGAACCATTGGATAGTTCAACATACCAATCAAATGTGATGCCTATCAAATTACTGATGAAGAGATGGAATAGAAGTGCATCGTTGCCATAATCATTGCAAAATCCATCCTTGAAATGTGTTATGTGCTGCCGAGGGTTCCCACTGCCATCAAAATTTTGAAGGAAGGAGGCACAAAACCCTTAGGATATTGGACACCATCAAATTCCTCCAGGGTCTACCCTTTGGAACATATGAGCCACCTTGGGCTTGCGCCAATGCATATCCTTCACTTGTGCCCACTAACTTTGATATCTTTTCTTGCATGGTGTTGTCCACCACCACCTTCCTATGCAGACTGCCACTATCCTGGTCCATGGAGATGTACTCTTGGGCTGATCTAGAACATGCAACAACCTAGGGTGGTCGGCCTCTAAGGGAGTAGGCTATACTAATGGAGCTTGGCCTTGAAGTGCTAGGACTGCCGCTAACAAGTCTTCAACTCTTTTCTCCATTTTACTAATATGCTCATCTCTACTTTCTACTCAAGGTGTTGTGAATGTTTTATTCTACCTCAACTACAACACCCTCCTAAGTATGCTGATCCCCAAGGAGGGAACTCCTAGTGTCGACCATATGGACTTCCGATGAGTCCTCCAAGAGATCATCCTTATCTGGATCAAAATTGACTATAACATCCTCTTCATAAAGCAAGCCTCCCAAGAGTTCCTTCTTCGAAGAAGAGATGTTCTCGCCCTCAAGAGTATGGTTCTCAAAAACTGCATAAACACTCACCGCCGACGTGGAGGTTGTGCTCACTGACAGAGATGCACTTAACACCGCCTATCACTGGAGTGCTTGCTCTGTGAGGGTAATGACTGCTGGAAGAGACATGCTCGTGGCTGCTCATGGGTGGAGTGGTGTCCTTGGGGAGATCCACTACCATGGAGATTATAGAACTATCCCCTTCCCCTTCTACGACTGCTGCAATCATTACCTCTTATGGTGGTGGTTATGGTTGTGCGACCACAATACTATGGGATCGCCACTCCTTCTTACCAAGATAAGTAAGGTCAGTAGAACTCGCCTCACCTCGCCGGAGTGAGATGAAGTGGGACCCTTTGGCCATTACCGATCACCAATGGGGCTTTCTCCTGATGTTGTCTTCTGCCTTTGTAGGCACTGGATGGTGGACCAATAGGTGATGGGCTAAAAGTGATTAGTGGTGGAGGTAACACCGGCTTTCTCTGGGCAGGAGCTTTTCTCCTATGGTGGGTAGTACGGTCAAGAGAATGTTCAATATGATCGGTGGGTAGCACCGATGGGGAAAAGTCCATGAGGGTCGAGCCAACTATATGACGCACCTCTCTCTCTCGCTAGTAATATGTACCGATACTTGACCTCCCGCCTCTCCTATCCTGATGTGTCTGCCTACACCGCGAGGGATGACATAACAGAAATCAAATTGAGCTCCAGACTCTGATCATCTCGTAAGCTCCTCCACAAGGAACTGACCAGGCCATAGACCTTCTCGCCACTAAGAGCCTCAAAATGAACTGTGGGTGGAGGTGAAACTGAGATCCTCTTAATTTCTTCCTTTCCATCGAAACCAGAGAGAGGGTGAAACTTTTTCTCTGTGATAAGAGGAGACACTATCCTAGGTAACTCCTCTGCTGTAGACTAGGAAGCTGCCTTTAGCTCCTTGGCTATGTGGTCATGATGCCGCTTGATCTTGCGGCACTGGTTGCAGCGCTGAGTCCTACTAGGAGGGGCAACACGAGAACTAGACCCAACCTCATAGGTAGGGGAGACTATCCCTGAAGATAGGGTAGTCTTCCCCTTAAAAGGAGCCAATGAGTGGGTCCTAGCCGGTACTAGGGCAGAAAGGGGAACCACTGAGTGCACTAACACTAGAACTGCAATTGCTATGGGAACTGCCATAGCCTTGCTCGAGGGAAACTCGATGATGATCTCAACTGATGACCGCTCCTGGCCACCACACTCCTGACCTGAGGAGGGTGGTGCCCACAAGTGATTCTAGCCCCTAAAACCTCAAAATGAATTAGGGTGAGAAAAGTTGGTCCGTGGAGGTGCCCGATCCAAGGCCAAATCCATCCCAAAAGGAAAAAGTAAACACGCATTGAATGTGTGAAAAAACTTAAAATTACATTTTGAGTATATGTCCATTTGGAAAATATAACTTGTATCAACAAATTTCGCCTTTGATATTTCCCCCACAAGAAGTTTGAGTTTTGAACCACACTGATGATTCAAATATGTTAAGTGGGTTCATTGGAGATTTGGATATTGAGGAGAGTCTTTGCCATTTGATTTTGATTTAGAACCCATACTCAACCGATTTAGGTAGGTTGGATGGGGTTCTAAATTTGAGAGAGATTTTCTTGGAGATATTTGTGTTTTGTGCATCTTGTTTGAAAATATTGATAGTTTGAAAGACCTACTTAGCAAATTTGGGTATGCTAAGAAGAGGTTGATTGTGTGTTTGAAATATTTTAGTGAAGATTTGATTGTATGATATTTTGAAAATTTTTTTTTACTTAACAAATTTATGTTAAGTTAAGACATGTGTGTTTGATTTATGTTGATGATGACTTTCACTTAACAAATTTGGTATGCTAAGTGAAAGTCAAATGTGATTGTGATAAATTTGCTTCTTTGAAGATGGTTACTAACAAATTTGGTATGTTAAATGAAAGCCCCAAATGTGTTTGAGATATTTATTTTATTTCTTTGAGAATGAGACTTCACAAATTTGGTATATTTATGGATGCTCAAGTGTGATTTGACATGAAAAATTGGATCCTTATTTAACAAATTTGGTATGTTAAAATAGGATCAAATGTGTTGAGACTCCACTTAACAAATTTGGTATGTTAAGTGAAAGTCAAATGTGTTATGATTTTGAAAATGAAACACTCAAATTTGTATAAAGTCAAATGTGCTATGATTTTTAAAATGAAACTCCCTTAACAAATTTGGTATGTTAAGTGAAAGTCAAATGTGTTTATGATTTTGAAAATGAAACTCACTTAACAAATTTGGTATGTTAAGTGAAAGTCAAATGTGTTTATTTTTGAAAATGAAACTCTCACTTAACAAATTTGGTATGTTAAGTGAAAGTCAAATGTGTTTATGATTTCTTGAAAATGAAACTCTCACTTAACAAATTTGGTATGTTAAGTGAAAGTCAAATGTGTTTATAATTTTGAAAATGAAACTCTCACTTAACAAATTTGGTATGTTAAGTGAAAGTTAAATGTGTTTATGATTTTGAAAATGAAACTCACTTAACAAATTTGGTATGTTAAGTGAAAGTCAGATGTGTTTATGATTTTGAATGAAACTCACTTAACAAATTTGGTATGTTAAGTGAAAGTCAAATGTGTTTATGATTTTGAAAATGAAACTCACTTAACAAATTTGGTATGTTAAGAAAGTTAAAATGTGTTTATGATTTTAAATGAACTCTAACAAATTTGAAGTCAAATGTGTTTATGATTTTGAAAGAAAAGAACTTATTTAACAAACTTAGGTATGTTAAATGGAGTTCAATTTGTTCTTATGATTTTCAAAAAGGGGGTTTTCATTTGATATACTTGGACATGTCAAATGAGCTAAATGTGTTTTGAAGTCCAAGACTTTGGCAAGAAGGAATTTTATCAGACAAATGCAAATAGAATTAATTTGCTCTACCTTCTCCAAGGAAGGGGAACTCCCATTTGACAAATTTGGTATGTCAAGTGGGGTTCAAATATGTCTTGACTTCTCTTTTGTGTGTGTATGGTTTATTACTTTTCAAAAAAGGGGAAAACTTCAACTCTAGCACATGTGAAGTATGCTAAGTGGAGTTTCAATTTTATATTATGATTTAATTTGAAAATAGAATCTCCATCCAAAAAATTTGAGTATGTGGGATGGGGATAACTATTTTCAAAGAAAATGTGCTTTTGAAAAAGACATTAAAAATGATTGATTTTGATTTTAAAAGAACCTATGTAACAATCATAGGATTTGTTAAAAGATTTGGTTATATGTGTTTTGTGCCTTTTGAAAATTTCTACAAAATTTTGTGATCTTTATTATGTGGATTTTGAAAAAGAGCTTTTGGAAAGACATGTTATTTTGTAGAAGAGTTTTATTTTCTTATTGTTCATGGATGAACCTTGCCTCACCATCGATGGTGAAGAGGTTCTTAATTTTGGTCATCTCCTTTTTGATTAATTTTAATTTTCACCTATTGGGGAAATAGGATTTTAAGACCTACACCTGAGTGAGGTCCTAAAACCTAAAGGATGTTGACGAGCTTTGCTTAAGGATGAAATAAGCTAAGTGCCAATGGAAAGAATGATAGTCTTATATAAAATATAAGTCCACTATCAATGCTTGGAGATAATATTGTCTACTAAAGATGGAGAGAGAACCTCCCAAGCGAGTCGAAAAATGGTGTTTATTTTTGAGATGTGGGACACCACATAGATCTTAGGGGTACTTATTGAAGTGATCGGGTATGACATTAAGGAATGATGTACTATCTTGAAAGATAGAAATCACCACCCTATAATGGACCTAATCACCTAATAAGGACTCCTAAGGCATGATGGGTCTTCGAATATACCAAAGATCTTTCCCTACTTTACATGAAAAAGTAAAGTAGATTTATTTTAAGTCGTTCATTATTTCCTATGGAGGCAAGCCCCATAGTTAATTACATCCTAAGAATGGGAATTCTTAAGAATACTTGATTAAAGTAGATAATTAGGGTCTCCAAAGATTTCAAGGTTAAGACTATCAAAGGATTGGCTATTTTAGAAAATCAAATGGGATAGATCAAGGAGAAGACTTATTTTTGGAATCCAAAGGGGAAAAGTAGGAAATGCTCATGATACTAGGAAGCCTAGTGAGCATTCCAATCTACCCTATAATTGGGCTTTATATTTTTGAAATTGAAGAGAGTTAATTATTTGAGTTGACATTTTATTAGATTGCTAGGGCTTATAATTCCACAACATAAGATTGTGGAAATGCCTAAGAGGTGAGGATTTGCTTTGTAGCCCAAAGGAAACAAATACCCTGATTCCTAAACTAAGGAGCCTTGTACAAAACAAAGGCACGACCAAATCTGTGAAAATGGTATATGGTTTACCTCCACAAGAGAGAATAAACCACGACCGTTGGACTTATCCCCTGAGTGTAGCCAACTAATCCCTCCTATGCTTTAAATCCATGTAGGCAAGTCTTATGCTTTGCAAGATGGCTAGGCTATTATTTATTTAGAAAGGAGACTAAGTCCTTAAACTCACTCCCTAAGAGACTAGAGCATGAGTGGTATGAATCCATGACTTAATCTAATGCAAATTTTATCAAATTTATTTGATTCTTTTGGACTCTTTATTTTGACAGGCTATGGGATTTTGTATGCCTAAATGCATGAGAATTTGATTATGGGCCAAATCAAGAGAGAAAGGGGTGTTCTTCCACCAAAGGCTCTCAGTTAAGCCTTCATTCTCCGCAAAGATGGAAGCCCCTCTTAACAAGAGTGAATAATATGACATGCATGATATTATACATTCATTCATCCAAATGGTGGGGTTGCTAAAAATTTTATTATCTTGATTTAATTTTAGGCTTTTATGTGAGGTTATGAGTTATTTTAAAATTTTAGTTATGAGTTGTTAGGGTAGAAAATTAATTTTATCCTAAGAGCCTACCGATCCAGCCACACATTCAAGCATCAATCATAAAGAAACTATGAAAAGCATGTTGTTCTAATGCAATCTAAACACAACATCAAATAATTTTATAGACTATCATAAAGAATAAAAGGCCAAGGGTTGTTCCACGCATACACCCAAAAGAGAAAAAGATGGGTAAAGCTCTACCCTTATACAACCCATATTACAAAAAAATACATGCTATGGGGGGTCTTCTTTTCTTCATTTCTTTCTTCTTTCTTTTGATTTGATTTACTCAAAGGCATGTGGCACCCTAGGGACTAAGCCTTCTGCCACCGCCATCCCCCATAACACTAATCCTAATTCCTAATGCAAAATTACATCAAAAATAGGAAAAGTAAATCTAGCTACACCTGCAAAATAAATGTTAGCTAAACACACCATACAACCCAAGCAATTATATGAATAATTTGGACTTAACACCCCACACATGGGTAACCAAGCCCCTATCCTAACATGAGTTATGCTTCTAAGCAACCCGCACAACAAACATATTTATATTTTTATTACGCCCCTTAAGCATAAACCCCTAAAACATGATTAGCTAATAACGACCTAACATCCGCCTAAACATACACCCTAACATCCATAAAATATTACATCACAAATAAAACACAACATCATACATACAACGTCCCTAACTTAGCACTAGAAGTGGTGACTTAGTATTCTAATGTGTGCTTAAGGCTTGTGTGGCAAGACTTTACTAGGCTTCTTTAGTTTAAATTTCAATTTGAATTTGAATTTGTTTAAATTTTACCTTTGGGTGATTTCAATTTAAATGATTTAATGATTTATTTTCATTTTTTATTTCACTTTTATTTGGTTAAATGATGTTTAGGTTTTCAAGAATGAAGAATATAATGAATTCCATTTGTAGATAACTCACCTATTCTACATCCTAACACCCAAAAAGAATCTAACCAAGGTCCTTAAGTCTTAATTAGCTTAATTTTTTTGTTTTTTTATTTGATTTCATTTAGAGCTTAGAATTTGAGTTGGTTTAATTATTTGATTGATTGATTTTGATTTAGATATTTTAGTTTAATTACATCTTGATAATTCCATATCCTTGAATTAAATGAAGTTTAAGTTTGTTTAAATTCATGTGTTGATTGATTAATTTTGGAATGTTTAGTTTTTAATTAAATCTTTGAATTCAATATCTGATAATGAAGTTTAAATTTGTTTAAATTCATGTATTTTTGATTGATTAATTTTGGATTAGATGTTTTGGTTTAATTAAATTTTGATAATCAACATTTTAAATTAATATTTAATTCTTTTTCATTAATTATGGTTTATGTGATTAATTGAGTCATTCTTTGTTTATCAAAGTTTGGTTTGTATTTTGATTTCAAACATTGGATAGTTAACTTTTATTTATTTAAGTAGGTTGAATGAGATTTGATTTGATTACATATTAAATAATGAGACTTTATTGATTTAATTTAATTTGATTTAATGATTTAATTTGAATTAGTTTTTATTATGTGTGTTTGCTTAGTTCAATGTGATTATGATTAATTTAATTAAGAAGTGTATTTATTAAATTATAAAGATTTATTTAATTTTAATTTGATTTCATATTTTTTTAGTTTGATGTAATTAATGACTTAATAATTTAGTTTAATTTAGTTTTGCATTTTAATTGCATTTATGTTTGATTAAGTTTAAGGTTAATGTGATTAATTTAATTAACTTAATTAATTTGTTTAAGAGGTGTGATCAAATTAATTAGTAGATTAATTAAGTGTTTGATTTGAATTAATTTTAATGTGATTTATAAAGTTAATTTGGTTTATTAAGATGGTGGATTAATTTATTATTAATTATGTGTTTATTCAATTGGATTAAAGTAATTAGTTTAATTAAGAGTGTATTTAAGTAAATTATTAAATTAAATAAAGATTTATTTAATCTTAATGATGTAATTAATGACTTAATGATTTAGGTTTAATTTAGGTTTGATTAGTATTTAATTGCATTTTATTATGTTTGATTAAGCAGTTTAATATGATTAATTTGATTAACTTAATTAGTTTTACTTGGGGTGTGATTATTAAATTTAATTAGTGATGTTTTAATTTTAGAGTTAGCTTTAATGTAACTTATTTAAATTAATTTGATTAATTAAGATGATGGATTAATTTATTAAGTTTGCATTAATTAGATGTTTGATTAATTAAGTTTGATTAAGGTAAAAAAATTTTAAATTATTAGATTAATTAAGGGTTTGTATAATTAGAGATTAATGACTTAATTTCCCACTTATGAGTGATTTGATTTAGTTAAGTGCTTTACTTAAGTTTGATTTGATTAAAGGATTATTGTTATTATCATCATTATTATTAAGTGAATTAATTAATTTATTTCATTTCAATTTTTTGATTATTTATGATTAGAGTTTTATTTGATTTGATTCATTTATTATGTTTGTTTGATTTCAAACATGTTTGATTTAGTTATTAGGTTGAAATATTTAATGGTTAATTAATTATCTTATTCCGAATGGATGTGATTTAATCATATGTTAATTAAGTTTACTTTAACTTTATTTGGTTTAATTAAATTAGTATTAAATGATTATGTTGTATTGGTTTATTAATCAATTTGATTTTTAGTTTATTTAATGATTAATTAGAATTTATTTATACTCATTAAGGGTTTCATATGATTAAGATTCCATGCTTAGTGTAGTTTAGTTATACTGTTTCACCCATGTTAAAGTTTCCTAGATTTATTAATTTTAAGTTTGATTTAAGATTTAATCATTTAATTGAGTTTTATTAACTTAAATCATATTTAATTTAATTTCTCTAAGAATGATATTTTTTGATTTGAGGTTTGATTAATGATTGCTTAAGTGCTATTTTTCATTTTGATTTTGATTTGATATTTAAATTATTTTTTAGATTATATTTTAATTAACTTTAATTGATTAAATTTTAATCTTAAGTGTTTGTTTGGGGTTCATTAGATTCAAAAAGATCACATTATTTTCTTAAGAGTCTTAGATGTCAATTGAAGTGATTTAAGCCATTTTGAAGATTTTTGTAAATTTCAGAATTTTGATTTATTTTATTAAAATGGACAATTTGAACTTCAAAATTTAATTTCTCCCAATCCAGAAGTCTTTTCACTTGAAATTTTTATGAGGTGTATTTTTAACTTTTCAATCAAAATTTCAACTTAATATGACATATATTTTGGTTTAACTAATAAAATTTGATTTTCACTAAAACTCAAATTAATCTCATAATACTCAACAAAATTTAGGAATTTTGAGTTTGTTGGATTCCACTCGGAAAGAAAAATCCAACGAGCCATTTTTTGTAATTTTGGTTAAGTATTTTATTTTATAAATTTTGAAGTATGGTGATTTAAATTAATTTTTTTAAAAAAAGAAAATACATGACGTAGCATGAAGGGAAAATGACGCTCATTAGCCCATCCGATCATCAAACCGAGATCGATCAATCATCTGAGGCCGTGATCGCGACGGCGCGACGAGCCGTCCATCGTGCAAAACCGCGCGATCGATGCAGATCGCATGATCGCGTCCGGATCGCTGATCAAGCCGACGAACCGTGATGATCGAAGCCCATATCGCATCGCAATCGGCGTCTGACGCGATCCATGCGGATCCACGCATGATCCGTGAACCGCGATCGGACGATCTATAGCCCGGATGGTGAATAGTTTTTTTTTTTGGAAAAGTGAGGGTTTCTAAGCCAAAACTTGTCCAAATGGACTCATTTTCATGTCAATTCACATCAAAAAAATTATATTTTCTAATTGAGATGATTTAAAGTAAAAATGTGGGATTATCTAAAATTCTAAAATCGCAAAAAATTAACACAAAAATGTGTGAAATCTAAGGTCCTACGTTTGGCAAAAATTTACCTCGGAGATGGTTTTCGGGTGAAGATCTGATAACTGTATGTGAGGAAGCTTTGAATGATCTTTAACCTTGCCTCCCTTGAATGTCATCTTCCGATGTTTACCGTCACCAAAGAGCAATTATTTGTTTTTGAGCTCAAAAATGGCTCAAAGAGGTGGGGATGGGTTCCTTTTGCTTTGGAGAGCTTTTGGGGCTGAATGGTGGTGGGAAAGATCTAAAGCTCATCTTCCTCCTTTATAATGGCTAAAAAATTTTTTTGAATTTTTTGGCTCCAAATTGATTGCCATCTTGCTTGGGGTGGTTGATGGATGATGATTGATTGAGGACTTTGGATTTTTCCAAAGTCCTCTTGCTATATGATCAGCCCTATTCAATGCAAATGTTGGGAGGAGTTAAGTGCATGTGATGGGGAGAATTAAATGAGGTTGGGTGGAATCCTGGGGAGGATCCATGAGGGATTTAAATGGGTTTTGTTTTTGCCCAAATGGGTTTGGGTTGGTTTGATCAGCCCCAATGGGTCTTGGCTTGGTTTCAAGGATTTGGCCCAATTTGGGTCATATGGGTCATATTGGGTCAAATTGACCAATTTGACCAAAATTGGCCAAATTAGTTATGGGTTGATTCATGTTCAATTAATTGAAGATGAATGTGGTCTTGGTTTGAATTAATTTGGATTTAATTTGATTTAGGCCAAATTGACCCTTTAGGCCAATTTGGGCTAAGGGTCAAGTTGACCAATTGGGCTGATTGATCAAATTGGGTTTAATTATGGCTTTGGTCAAGTTCAATAATCAATTTGGAATGAACTTTAAGCAATCAATTTGGGTTAGATCATGATTTGACCCGATTTGGTCCTTTAGGCCAATTTGGGTCAATTTGGATCAAATGGCCAATTGGGCTTGGTTTGGCCCAATTGATTGCAATTGATCATCCTAGGGTGATCAACAATCATGGTGGAAGGTTTTGGTGAGCTTGGTTCAATCCAATTTGGGTTGGATTGGAAGCTCAAATCGATCCTTTAGGTCACTTTGGGTCAAGTGGACCTAAGTGGGTCAATTAGTTTGATTTTGATTTGATTTGAATTTAGTTGAACTTATATATGAGCCCTAGATTAGAATATAAATTCAACAATAAATCAATTTGGAGTCTAAGGATTTTGGCTCATTTGAAAATTTTCAAGTCAAAAGGGCTTGTTGACTTGGGTTGGTTTTTGATTTGGTTTGATGATTGTAGGTTTCATTTATATTTGGGTAGATAATTGAATAAATGATTGATTCAAGAGAAAATTCATTAGTTTTGATTTGATATGGATAGAATTTAGCTAAGTTCAAAGAATTGGCTTAAAGGGTTTAGATTGAGTTTCAATTTGATTTTTGATATAGTTTGGGTCATTTGAATTTAGATTTCATTTATATTTATGAATATAAATGAAGGAATAATTGATTTATAAAGAGATAAATTGAGTTTGATTTGATCTAAGGGGAGTTTTGGCTAAGCTTATGAATGTGTTTCATATGGCTTAGGAAGGGTCTTAGGATTTCAATTTGATTTTGGGTTTCAATCATTTGGAGTCAAATCTAAAATTAGATTTAGAATTTGGATTTGAATTTGAGATTTGGTTTGAGAATTGAATCTGGGTTTGATTTGAGAAAGTGTATCTAGATTGGGTTTAGGCTATGGGATAGGTAATTTCCTTAAGCCCTAAGGCATAATTTAATCTTGTGATTAACACTTCTAAGTCTATAGGCTTAGGTTAAGTGTTCACGTAATCACTAGAAGTGTCTTATGACTAAGGAGTTCTTAGTGTCTAGAAGAGTCATAAGTCTAAGAAGAGGAGGTTAAGAGCTCACTCCAAAAGTGAGGTCAACAATGGCCAACCCCCTCCCCATTGGTGAAGCTTGGAGATGGCCGACCATAGGGAATTGGAGCCTCCTACTTGATGCAAGAGGTGGTTAATTTAATTATGACTATCCCAAAAGTCAAACAAAAGACATGGTGGAGGGAAGGATGAGATTGAAGAGTTTGGAAGCATGTTACATTTTCTCCAATTTGCATTTAATCTCTTTCCACTTGGTTTCATCCAAACAAAGTTGAAGTTTAACTTACATTTGGGAGCTTACCGATTTTAGTTGCCAAAATTCAATTTTGACTTAGATTTTGAATTAGTTAACTCATGTTAACCAAATTAGTTAGATTGGGTTCAAGTAACCCAAATTGACTTATTGGCTTTAAGTGTAAGGTTCAATTATAACCAATTGATCATTTCATTCATATGAGTTTAATTAATTTAATTTGATTTGATCCTAAAATGATTTAAGCCCATTTTCACCCGCATTGACCAAAGTGGATCTAATTGAGTTCACATGACCAAATTGGTCATTGAGCTGAGTTGTATTAGACTTAAATTATGTTTTATTAATCATTTATGATAATTTTGATTCATTGATTTTATTTAGTTTGGTTTAATTTTGAATTTAACCCAAGTTTGACTTTTGACCAAGTTTGACCAAAATTGGTTAAGTTGATTTATGTGTTTCAATTTGTTATTTTATGTTTAGATTATGTTTCAATCATGTTTTATAAATTATTTGGGATGCTTTTTTTAATTATTTCATCTAATTTAGAATAATTGGGTTTGACCCAAGTTTGACCAAAATTAAATTTAAATGGTTAATATGTGTTCATTAGGTCAACTTATCGAATTGGTTGAAGAAATTAGATCCAAAGATTGTTTGAATTATGCTTATATATGAGTTTAAGATAAATTTAAATGTTTAATTTGAATTAATTTGAATTTATTTTGAATTTAGCTCAATTAAATCTAATCCACTGGGTTAAGTGGTTCAATTAACCCATTTGAGAGTTTATTGATTCATTTTATTTATATTTATATTTAAAATACTTATGATGATTTTGAGCCTTTAGAGTAATTTAATTTGGCCAAATATTTTATTGACTGACTTAATGGGGCCCACTTGGGATCAACTTTAGGTCAAATGACATATTTGCCACTTTGAACCTCATTTGAATTTATTTTTGAGTTCATTTATATTTATGCATTGATTTTATGCTTTTGATTCAATTTAATTTTGTTTAATTTTGATTTAATTAAACTTTATTTGGACTTATGTGATTTTGAACTTAAAATAGTTAATTGAGTTAATCAATCTAATTACCTCAACCCACGCTTAATTGAATTTAGATTTCAATTCAAATATATTTAATTTAGATTTCTATTGAGTTTCATTAAATTTGGGTTTACTTATGGGTTCATCTATGATTGGATTAGACAGTCCTAAAAAGGGTCTAAGATGACCTAGCCTTTCACTTTAGTATATTGAGTTTGATTCAATTTCAAATTTGATTTTAGTTTCAAGTTTTATAGATTTATTTGATTTGTTATTTTATTTTGGTTTTTTTAGCCTAAGCATAATGTCCTAAGTGCCTAATAGAGAACTCCAAGATTAAGGGACTATTTAGATTAAGGATGATGTTAACCTCATCCAAAATGAGGTCAACAACCCCATGCATGCCTATAAGTGTGGTGGGTTTGGACTCAGAGTGTCGACAGTGCACACCTTGTGGTAGCCAAAGCAGAGATGTTATGTGGGATGACACCAAGATGCTGCTGAAATTTAGACTGAAATTGAAGACTTAAATAAATTTAAATAGAACAAAAAAAATTTGAATGAAGCAAAATCAAATCATCTAAACTGAAAGTAAATAAAAATAAAATATAAATATAAATATAAACCTTAAACCAAAAAGAAGATGAGGAGGAACACTTATAGGGAATTTGTGAAAGAATAAAATGCTTGCTTTGAATGCAAGCAGACCTTCCTCCTTGCTTCAAAACCTTTAAAGACCTCAAGATATCTACAAAAAACAAATGACATGAAATGAAAATCCCTCTCCTAGCCTCATTTATAGAGATGAAAGGAATCTATATGGGGCCCACTCCTATTTAAAATTAATAATTAAGTACGATGACGGGTACAACATAAGAAAAATATGTTGTAGTCTCCTTTGATTTCTACTCCACCTATCATTAAATCCATATCATTCATCTATGGATAGAAGGCTCCAATTGAGCACAATCAAATTTAAAGAATTTATATGAAGCTTGATAGCTAGCATATTGGCATGAGTAGGAATTGGCATTCACTAATTAAACAAGCTTCTCATTAAGTATTCAAGGTGTCAATTGAACGCTTGGATAGCTAGAGTTGATGTAAAATGAAATAAGGACCTCAGTTGTATATAAAATAATAGATGATTGCTGTCAAATATAAAAATTAATTTCTAAATTGAGGATAAGAGTTTGCAAGAAATTTGATAGCTTGCTTGCAAGCATGAATTCAATTAAATGGCTCACCAATGACTATGAATGATACATCTTCAAAGAATACAATAATTTGTATTTGAATGCAAAATTAAAGCACATGGAACTTGTTGAGTGCCAAAGTCAAATTCTTGCATCCAAAAAATTTAAAATTTTTTGAATTTGCACAAGCTCACTTGAAGGAGGCATAACAACTCATCTAGGTGAGAGCAAAAGTTGAATATGGTGAGTTGATGAAAATTCAAAAGCTCATTAATAACTACAAGCCAAATGATATATGAGAATTGAAAATACAATAAAGATTCTAAGTGCGAGTAAAACTACGATGTTTTGAATGACAACCTAGATCATCGCCACTAAATCTATAATTCTCCATACAAGTAGACAGAAGGTGATACTAAATTAAATTATGCATGAATTATAGAGCTTCTTTCAACCCAAAAACTAGAAAAGTATCATTCTAATTATGATTTTTAAAATAAATGATTTTATTAATTAGATGAAATTATCTAAGCTGAAAATGTCTACATGTGCTCGGATATAGGGACTTAGAGTGTAAATTTTAATATATGAAAAGTCAAGATAAGTTGTTGAAATTAAATAAAATATAAAATTAGTCTCATAATTTAGAAATAAAATTATCTAAAAATAAATAACCCATTATAGTGTTGATTGTTTAAATTCAGGTGTTTGAGGATGCTACATTGGTTAAAACCAGATTGACTTAAATGTCTTACACTGTAAATTATGCAATCATTTTGAGAGGAAGACAATCATTGTGAAAGCTTGAGCACATTTTTAAAATTTAATATCTTAAGTATATACTGTTGACCTCACTTTTGGGAGTGAACTATCAACTTCTTCATCATAGGTCTAAGAATCTTGGACAAGAGTTTCTTAGTATTAAGATACTAGTGATTATGTGAACACTTAACCTTTGTGAGACTTAGAAGAGTTAGCCATAGGAATAGGTTTTTGCCTAAGGATTTAGGAAGACTTGCCTACCCTATAGCCTTAAACCCATTCCTTGCTTTCTTCTTCCAAACAAAACCTCAAATTCAAATCAACCAAATCCAACCCCAAATCAAATGATTGAAACCCATGATTGAATTCAAACTCAAAATCCTTCCATATGAACCACCTTCATATTTAGCAAAACCTTTTCAAACCAAATCAAATTTGGTTGATTTCTCTATAAATCAATCATTCCTTCATTTATATTCACAAATTTAAATGAAATCTAAATTGAAACTGTTCAAATCAAATCAAACTAAATCAAACCAAATCATTTCTAAACTTAAGCCCTTTTGACCTACATCCCTCAATTTGGTCAAATTTGCTTCCAAATCACTCCAAACTCAAGTGATTTTCTCATAAACTATTTATATCTTCATTTATATTCACAAATATAAATGAAATATAAGTCCAAATGGCCAAAACCAAATCCAAATCAAATCAAATTCCCAATTTTAGCATTTTTAGCCAAATTCTTGAACTTGGCTAAATGATATGCAAATCAACTCAAAGCCCATGAATTTCTTCATGATTCAATCACTCCTTCAATCATTGTTCCAAATGTAAATACAAATTATAATTACCAAACTAAACCCAAGTCAACCTAAGTCAAGCCTATGTTGACCTCTTTTGACTTGAAATTGTCATATGAACCAAAATCTATTTGACTCCAAACCACTTACAGATTTATATTTTCATCCTAAGTCCATATGTGAGTTCAATTAAACTTGAATGCCATGATCAAGCCAATTGACCATTTAGGTAACTTGACCCAAAGTGACCTAAAAGACCTTTTTGAGCCAAGTTCTAATTTCAGCCAAATTAGATTGAACTAAGCCTGTCCAAACCCCATATCATGATCAACAATCATCCTAGGTTAATCAATTATCATGAATTTGGTCAAACCAAGTCAACCTAGCCCTTTGACCTAGTCAACACTTAACCTAAATGAAACCCAAACTAGTCAAAATCCACTATATACCAAATTGATTGAAATGATTGACTCAAACCCACTCATAATTAATGATTGAACATGACCAAGCCATCAATTGAGCCAAACCAAGTCCAATTAGCCATTTGACCTAAGTTGACCCAAATTGGCCTAAAAAGTAAAAATGAGTCAAATCATGATTTGATCCAAATTGATTGCAACCAATGGCTCAAGTTCATTCCAAATCACTTATTGAACTTGACCAAAGTTGGACCCAAATTTGACCAATTGCTCAACTTGACCCAACTTAGGCCAAATTGACCTAAAGGGACAAATTGGCCAAAATCCAAATTAAACCAAACCTAAGCCTACAATTACTTTCAATCAACCAATTGAACTTGACTCAACACCTAACCCAACCTAAATTTCAAATTGGTCAACTTGACCATTTGACCCTTTTGAATCCAATGAGTCAAATTCAAACCTAAGCCAAATTAATCAAAACTAATTGAACCAAAACATCCCAAATCATCATATGAACCTAACCCAAGTATTGGTTTGACCCAATTTAACCAATTGGTCAACCCAACCCAACCTAACCCAAATGAGCCTATTTTGACCATATGAAGCCAAATCACCAAAAACCACCTTGGAACCTTGGTGGCTGACCCACCCAAATGACCAAAAAATCATGTGGGACCCATCTCAAGGGATTAACCAATGGACTATCTTTGCATTGGATTCTTTCCATAAGTAACACTTTGTCTCCCATGTCCACTTGCCAAATGAGGCAAGTTGCTTCTAGCCCAACCCATCCTAGCATCTTCTATGAACTAAGGAAATCCAAGCCATTCCCCTCATGGTGAACCCATGGATGCAAGAAAGATCAATCCCACACAATCTCCCCATATCAAGCCTTGAGACTCTACCACCACTTGCCATGGCATGCCACATGGAGCTATGTGACCATGACTCACGGTGTTAACCAAATTTTGTGGGATCAATCTCATCCATCATGTGCAAGGGTATACCCCTCAATTGAGGATGAGACAATGAGTGAGTCCTCAAGCCATTTAGAAATCCCTCAGAGCTTCCAAGAGCATCCCAAGCCTTCCTCGATTGGCATTCCTCCTCCCCGAGCAAAGCTAAAATAGGACATCACTCTTCCGATCAATACTCCCCCTACGCTAAATCAAACTTCAATTCCTTGCACCCACACCATTCTTGTACTCCGTCGAAACCAACGGAAGCACTCCCAAGCCTTCTTGAGTGCCAGAGATAGGAGTTCAACCATGATCGATCACAAAATAGGAGGAGTTTGGCCTTGGGAGTAACCTACATCAAATCAAGCACAAAGCTTCTCAGACCTCACCAAAGGCAAGCTACCTCACCACCAACATTAGCTCGGTGAGATAATTTTATAAAGTATGAAAAAATTTTGTTTGGTCTTTTGTGAAGTAAACACGCCATGTGTTTTTAGTCCTTGGATGTGTCTCCTCCTAAGGTGTATGAATTTGGAGGTAATTCGAGCTTGGGTGAGCTCAGATCGAATGAGGAAAGATGGACGACATCCATCTTTCATCACTCACAAATGAGATAGATTACGAGCCATCTGATCTACATGATTAGAATGAATGGCTTTGATTAGATTTTGCGTTAGATCGATTCTTTCTAATGTGGATCGATGATCTTAGATCAAATGTTAAGATCCGCCATCCGAGTCAACCTTCAGATGTGAGAAATTAAATAGCCAATCCCATCGCGCCACATGGAAAATATGCCACGTCAGCCGCCATGTGCCCCGACGAGATTAAGGCTTTAATTAGGCTTAATTAATATATTTTTTAAGCATGAAACTTCCTAAAATTATAACTAATCCTAAAAAAATCCAAAAAAAAATATAAACTTAGGCTCATTTTAAAGATATGTTAGAGTAGAATCTGAGAAAATTATTATTAATTGATTTTGAACAATGATTTTAGCTTAATTAAGGTTTAATTGGAAAACTAATTAGCTTAATCACACCTTAATTAATCACCCAATTAATCTCAAATTTTTTGTGGATGTTTAGGGGGATGATCTCTACCTCGCCTATTTTCTAAGATCTTATTGGTTTAATTAGGAAATAATTGATTACATTACTTACTTTCTTAATTTAATTTGTGATAATTAGCGAGTGAATAGTGGGTTAATTAATCATTTAAGCCTAATTACCTCTATTGAATGGTAAGGGAGCTTAGGGAATGTGATTGGGATATTTTTCCTAATTTATTTCCTAAGTTTTCCTTCAATTTTGGAATTTGATTAATTTATGATTAATGAGGTAATTAAGTGCTTAATTAATTAATCTCCAAGATAAAATTAGAGCCTAAATAATCAAATTTGGGACTTAGGGATTGAGATTAAGGCCTCTTTCTTGATTTCTTTCCTTAAGTTAATTACAATTAAAAATGTCTAATGTTTAACCAAATGGGTTAATGAGCTTAATTAACTCAATCGCACTTCACATCTAATCACCTTTAATCCATCTTGGGTAGCTCTTTGGGTGTTCAATAACCTAAAGAGAGAGCTAATGAAATTATGGTTAACTAGCATGTGTGAGAAAATCATAAGAGTAGTTAAGTGAGATCCCTTAAGCTTAATTAACTATAAATCATGAGCCAATTGTATTAGGCCCCTTTTATTTCTTAGGGGCATTGCAAATTTACTTTTCATGTGGTTGCATATCATATTAACTCATTATTAATTAGTTAATTAACTTAAGGTGATGTATGTTAATTAATTGACTTAATTCATACCCTAACCTAATTAAGACATAATATCAACCAAATTATTCTTCATTAAACCAAATTAACTCACACATGGTGAATGAGATTAGGATTAGCAAACCTCCTTCACTTTTCTTAAATCAAATCAAACATGAAAATGAAATGACATTAAAGAACTTTGGTTTATTTTAAATAATCTTATTTAGTATGATTGTCCTTGGGACTTAGTTGATTTGAATGAAATCACATGCTTGTGTTGTTTTATTTCCTCCTAATCATGTTAAATGTTATATGACATATGATTCATGCATCCATCTCTTTTAAATTAATTAAATAAAATGATTTCATTTATGTCAAATTGCATGTGTTGATATAAATTAAAAATATGTGTGGCTAGTATCATCTTAAATCCCAAATATATTTTCAAAATTTTATAAATGAATGAATATACATATATGTTATAAATTTATATATATATATATATATAGAAATACAAGTGAATATAAATCTAGTATATGAAATCAAGTCTCTTCCTTAAATTCATTTGTTGATTTGCATAAGTAAGAATGTTAGTGGTATATTAGTCTAGACATCCCAGGGATGCACGACTTTAAGTAGCCCTAAGGAGGTTCCTACCTCGTTCCTTTGGTGTAGAACAATGGTGATGTACCTGCTTGATTTCATTCTTATGCATTTGGACATTAGAGTTTAGAATAGATTTAATTCATTTACATAAAATAAATCAATCAAATTAAAATACAATTTTTACATATTTTTCTATTATTATATCTATACATCCATATGTATCTAAGAATAACAGTATATTAGTCTGACATTCCGTGGCATGACTTTAAGTAGCCCCAAGGAGGTTCCTACTGCTTCCTCGAGCAATGACATACCGCTAAAACTTTTATACATGTGGATGAATGAAAACCTTCTTTTTCTATTAAAAAAGGCATGCATTCAAACTTTGTTTATTTGGTTGAGTTACATAGTCATGTGATTTAAGGTTCTTTCCTTATGCTTTTGCATAAGAACCTAGATAGAGCTTTAAATTAATATGACAAAATCATTCAACCAAATGAAATATTGATTCCAAATATATTCACTCATGTTCATCATTTAAGTGTGCTACGATACAAGTTGTATGTATAGCTATGCTTAAGCTCTAATCATATGCATGATATACATGATGGAAGGAAATGAATAAACATGTGTTATGTGATAGTAATTCAATACAACTAACCTTAAGATGCTTTTCTTATTGAATGAGTTTATTTAAAGTGGACCTAAACTTAGGATTAATTAAAACATGTAATAAGCCATTCACTAAAGGGAATTGATTAAAATTAATTTGCTTCAGATGTAACTTAAGGTAGGGATAAAAGAGAGTGATCCTCTCTTTCTTTATCTTCATAATACTTAGTTGTTTTGTGTAGGTCAAATGAAACAAAAAAAATATTAAGTAAAATTTACAAATCAATTAAACCACTTAAAGTGAAACCACCCTTTATGATTAAATGTCTTTCATACTTAAGGAATCTTAACTCTAAAGCCTAGCTAGGACATACCACAGCCTTAAGACACACACATTAGATTAAGTCACCATTTCTAGCTTTATGTTAGGGTGGTGTATGGTTTGATGTATGTTTTGTTTTGTGATGTAATGTTGTAGATTGGATGTTAGGGTGTATGTGCGTAGACTGGATGTTAGGCCATGACTAGCCTAAATATATTTTATACAGGAAATTATGCTTAAGGGGTGAATAAAATAAATATAAATATTTTGCTATGTAGGTTGCTTAACCCCTACATATTCTACATTAGGATAGGTGGATTTGGTTACCCATGCAAGGTGCTAAGTCTAAATTATTCAAATAACTGCTTGGGTTGTATGGTGTGTTTAGCTAATACTTATTTTGCAGGTGTAGTTAGATTTACTTTTCCTATTTTTAATATAATTTTGCATTAAGAATTAGGATTAGTGCTATGAGGCTTAGAATAAACATTGGCTACAAGACCAAGTCTAATGTACCATGTGATCCTATGGAGTTGCCCAACCAAATGGAAGAAGAAAATGAAGGAAGGAAGGAGCTTTGAACATTTGAAGATCCCCATAGCTCCCATTCATTTGTTGTAATAAAATTGTAATTATTCTTTCAATATAATCGGATGTATGGGTGGCACTACCCACTTTTGTAAAATGGTAGACCACAATGGCCTCTTATTCTTTTACGATAGATATATAAATTATTTGATGATCTATTTAACTTGTGAATTAGAAAAAGTATGTCTCTTCATAGTTTATTTATGATTGGTGATTGTTGTATGGTCTGGAGCGCTTAGGCTCTTAGGATAAAAATATATTTTTTACCCAAATTAATAACTCATAACTAAACTTTTAATACAACTCATTACCTCACATAAAGCTTAGTCATTAAATCAAGATAATAAAATATTTAGCAACCCCTTAGCTGGATGTTGTATGTTTAACATCATGCATATCATATTATTTCACTCTTGTTAAGAGAGGGCTAGAGTGCTTCCATCTTTGCTAGATAGAATGGGCTTAACCTTTGAGAGCCTATGATGAAAAAACACCTATTTCTCTTTTGATTTGACCCATAACCAACTTCATCATGCATTTAGGCATATAAAGATCCTATAGCCTGTGTAAAAATAAGGAGTCAAAAATTAAATAAAACTTGATAAGATTTGCATTAGACTAAGTTATTATTCATACCACTCATGCTCTAGTTTCCTAGGGAGTGGGTTTAAGAACTTTAGCTTTTTATAAATAAATAACCTAGCCATCTTGCAAAATCATACTTGCCTACATAGTTTTAAATTGTAGAGGAGTTAGCTCAGCCACTCTAAAGCATTATGTAAATAGTTGGTTTACTCTTTCTTGTGGAGGTAAATAATTCACCTTAAATTTAGATCATGCTTTGGCCCTCACCGAAGCTCCCTAGGTTTAGGATCTGAGGTCGCTATTTCCTTTTGGGGCTACAAGCATAAATTACCACATCTTAGGAATTTCCAATTGTAATCAAGTCTAGATTTCTAATAAAACTCAAACATATAATTCTCCTCAATTTCAAATATAGAACTATAGATATTGGGATGCTCACTAGATTCTAGTATCATGAGCATCCCCTACTCATCTCCATTTGGTTTTGAAAGTAAGTCTTTCCTTTCGATCTATCCCATTTGATCAATCAAATATAACCAATTCATTGATAATCATATCTTTAAATTCTTTGGAAATAATACTTTTATGAGAGTATTCATAGAATTCACCTTCCTTAGATGTAATTAACTATGCTTGCCCCATAGAGAACTTTAGAACCTAGTTTAAGTAAACCCTACTTTATTCATCCATATAAAAGAGAAAATCTGTACATTCAAGACCCATCATGTGGGTGTTTATTTTGAGATGAGGACACCACATAAATCTTAGGGGCACTTATTGAAGTGATCTGCATATTAAGAATGATGTACTATCTCAAAGATAGAAATCATCACCCTATAATGGACCAATCACAAATAAAGACCCAAGATGATGGGTCTTTGAATATACTAGAGATCTTTCCCTACTTTACATGGAAAAGGAAAGTAGGATTTATTTTAAGCCGGTTCGTTTAAGTTCTATGGACAAGCCCCATAGTTAATTATATCTAGAATGGGAATTCCAAGAATACCTCGATTAAAATAGATAAGGGACTCCAAAGATTTAAGGTTAAGATATCAAAAGGACCTATTTTAAAAAATCAAATGGGATAGATCAAGGAGAGACTTATTTTGAAGCCAAAGGTGATGAGAATGCTTATGATACCAGAAGCCTGAGTTCCAATCCTATGGTTGGGCTTTATATTTTGAAATTGAAGAGAGTTAATTATTTTGAGTTAACATTTTTAGAATAAGACTTATAAATCTCACTACATAAGATAGAAATGCATAAGAGGTGAGGATTTATGCTTATAGCCCAAAGAAAATAACATCCTCGATCCCAAATCTATGGAGTTTATAAAATGACCTATGTGAATTTATTACCTCATAGAGTGGCGCCTAGCTAACTCCTCCTACGCATTAAATCCATGAAAGTCTTATGATTTGCAAGATGGCTTGACTTATTTATTTAGAGAGGAAACAAGTCCTTAAACTCACTAAGAGACTGAGCATGAGTGGTATGAATTCATGACTCATTTTAAGATAAAGCTCTCAACCCCTCCATCTTAGACATAGGACTTTTCTTTATTAGAGATCTTAGTCTTAAGACACATCTAGTGATTGACACTCAACCTAGCCCTAGAGACTTAGAAGAGTTAGCCACAAGAATGGGTCATGCCTTGGGTGTTAGAAAGTTTTCTACCCCATAGCCTTAACCCCAATTAATCAAATGATCACACATGATTGAAATTCTAGATTCAAAATATTTCCTAAATTTTATTTCAAGGACTTAGCCTAAATCAAATATAAATCAATTCAAACTCATAAAATTTTCTCTCAAGTCATTTATATTCTCATTTATATTCACATATATAAATGGAATATAAATTCAAATCAATCAAATCAAATTCCAAATTCGATTCCATGTTCAAAATCTTTCATAAGTCCTTAATTCCCCCTTAAGGACTTAGCCTAAATCATGTTCAAATCAATTCAAACTCATGAAATTTTATTATGACCCATTTATATTCACATTTATATTCATATATATAAATGAAATATAAATTCAAATCAATCAAACTAAAGCCCAAAAATCAAATCCAAAATAAAAAATCTTTCTTAAGTCACTTTGATTTTCTCTTAAGGACTTAGCCTAGATCATGTTCAAATCACTTCAAATCTTTGAAATTTTCTCATAACCCATTTATATTCTCATTTATATTCACATATATAAATGAAATATAAATTCAAACAACCAAAATCAACTCCAAAAATCAAACTCAAATTCAATCAAAATCCAACCTAAGCCTTTCAAGTCAAAATCTTGAACTTAGCCAAACCAATTTCAAATCAAGCCAAACTCTTGATTTTCTCCATGATTCAATCAATCCTTCAATCATGAATCCAAATATAATCCTAAACTTCAATCATCAAATCAAAACTCAATTCAAAAATCAAACTCAAATCAAACTCATGTTCACCCTTTGAACTTGAAATTGTCAAAAAAAAAAAAAAAACCAAAACCCTTTGACTTCAAATCTCTTGCAAATGGATTTATATTTCAATCATAAGTCCATATGTGAGTTCAACCAAACTCAAATAAATCTTTGATCAAGCCATTTGACCTACTTAGGCTCACTAGACCCAAAGTGACCTAAAGTACCCTTATGAGCCAAACTCTAATCCTGACCAAATTAGATTGAACTAAGTCCATCTAAGCCTCTCATCATGATCAACAATCATCATGAGATGATCAATCACTAAAATTTGGTCAAACCAAATCTAACCTAAAGGTTGACCAAGTCAACACTTAGCCAAAATGAAACCTAACATAGCCAAAACCCACCATAGGCCAAACTGATTGAAACCAATGATCTAAATTCATTCATGATCAATGTTTGAACTTGACAAAGTTAACATTTGAGCTAACCTACAATTGGCCACTTGACCCAATTGACCACTTGACAAGTTGACCCAACTTGACCTAAAAGGTCAAAATGTGTCAAAACTTGATCTAAGCTAAATTGATTGAAACCAATGGGTCAAGTTCATTCCAAAATGATTGTTGAACTTGACAAAAGCAATTGGCCAAACCTAACCTAAATTGACCATGAACCCAACTTTCTAAAAGGTCAAATTGAGCCAAACTCAAATATAAACCAAATTGATTGGAAATAAAGATACCAATCCATTTTATATGACCAACAAAGCATGAGCCAACCCATGACCTAACCCAATAGGTCAAATAGGTCAATTTGGTCAACTTGACCCATATGACCTAAATGAAATCAATTGAACCAAATTCAAATTTAAACTAAATTAAATCAAACCAATGCCACCAAAACATTTCAAATGGTCATATGAACTTGACCCAACCCTTGGTTTGACCCAAGTTTACCCATTTTGACCTAAATGGGTCAAGATGAGCCAAATCATATCAAACCAACTCCAAATTTAATGAGACTTGGCCAAACCAATTTTATCATCCTATCAAACATACCCAAACTGAAATCAAGGTTAAATGATCATTTTATCCCTAGGCCATAGGGTAACCTAAAATCAAAACCACTTAGAATTTGATCAATTTCTTTTCATGGACACTTGACATCCTCTTAGTAGACCAAATGGTCACTAATGGACTTAGTGCATATGCCCCAATGGGTTTGGGTTAGCCAAACCCAACCCAAACCAAAAACTGACCACTTCCTTTAAAATTGAGCACATGAAATCCCTCCTCCACTCAATTAAAGTACATGACCACCTCACCCACACCATCTCTGGCCAAAACCAAATTCAAGGACACCTCTAACAGCCTAACAAATCCATTGCATAAGCTCAATTGGATCAAAATGACATCTCCTTGCTCTAATCATTCTTGGGGAGATATACTCCCCTAATTCATTCAATCTTCACTGTCATCTGATGAGCTAAGGAAGCCAGAGAGCCTTTGTCATTCCAAGCTTCCTTGAGGGAAATCCATTTTCCCATTCTCGATTTTCAAAACTTGAAAATATGGGAGCTCCACCCAAAATCTAACTTACTCCACACTCAACATCAACCCAATTCCTTCTTCAAGCTTCATCAGCAGACCAAGTCTAGTTCACCTAAGCTCTTTCCTAAGCTCCAAAGGCAAGGGAGGATCTAATTCGATCAAGATCGAGCTCAAGTGTAAGAGGAGTTGGCCCACAGAAGGATCTACCCAATCTCAGAGCTTCCAAACTTCAACAAAGCTTCGTCTCCACTAGACAAAGCTTTTCTAAGGGAATTGAGCACCGGTGAGGTTAGCCATTAAACCAAGATTAATTTCAATGTGGTTTGGAGCTTTGCGAAGTGAATTTTAATCCCATGGAATTCTAACCGTTAGATGTGATTGTCTTTGTCCTTAAATGTGTGTGAGTTTCAATTAACTGAGCTCAATCGACTCATCATCCCTAAGATGGACAATGTCCATTCTTCACAGAAAATCTGAGATCATGGCCATCCATCGCACATTTTGGATGGATAGCTATGATTAAGACACATATCATCCACGTTTTATCCCTTTAGAACCATGGGTTTAACTCAGTCCGATTGATCGACGGGTGAGGAGAAAGCATAGCCACCGCCGATTAACGTATGATGTGACAAGTTAAATATTGAATCCCATCATGTCACATGGAAAGCACATGCACGTGGCGCCGTTGGGATTAAACATTCTAATTAGGCTATTTAATTATTAATTACTAATGGAAACTTCCTAAATTCATATCTAAGCCTAGAAAAATTAGAAAAATATGAAATAAATTACATTGGATAGATAATTGATCATAGAATATTCTAAAAATGATTTGAATGGATTTTAAATAATGTTTTCTCTAGATTTATGTTTTATTAAGAATGTAATTTTCCTAATTACCCTCTAATTACTCCACTGATTAATCCCAAACTTCTTGTGCTTACTTAGTGGGATGGCCGTTGCCTCCCCTAATTTTCTTGGAATTTATTTGTGGCTTAATTAGAGGAATTGCTAGTTCATTCTTTAATCACTCTTTTAATGTAATTAAGCTTAATTATGGGTATAATTAGTGGTTTAATCCTATCATTGAGTCAATTAAGCTTTGGTTAAGTAAATATGAGGTTTGGGGAATAATTTTGGGATACATTCCCTAAGCTATTCCCTAAACACCCTTTCTTCCTTAATCTAACCTTAATTAAGGGTTAATTCACTAATTACCCTTAATTAATTTCATAAAATGCTAAAACTTTTTAGGACTCAATTGATCTATCTTGGGTAGATGCTTAGGTGTTCAAGAGCCTAAGCATAATTAAGAAAATCAAAATCCAACTCACATGTGTGAGGGGGGTTATGAAAGTACTTAAGTTAAACCCCTTAGTTTAATTAATCAATAATCATGAGCCAAATGCATTAGGCCCTTTTCTTACTAGGTTCATTGCTGATTTAAAATCCTTGTGTGATTTTATGTCATCTCATTAGCTCATAATTATTTGATTAAGCATACTAAGGTGGTATAGGTAAGGGATATTTAACACACTTAATTCATACCTTAACCTAACCAAAACATAAAATTGATCTAATTACCTAAAAATTAAGCAAAAAAAACAAACATATGTGAGAATGGGTTACAAATAGCAAACTCACCTCACATTTCTCAAATTAAATCAAACTCAAAACAAACAAATCAAACCTTCTTAAAAATAACTTGATTTGCTTTAAGCTTTCTTATTTCAAAAGATTATCTTTAGGAATTAATTAGGGCGAATGTGTTTACATGCTTTCATCACTTGGTTCTTTCCTAACATGCTAAATGTGTATGTCATATGAATTTCATGCATTCATGCTTTTCAAAAATCAAATTAAAAATGAAGTGCTTTCTTTATGTCAAATTGCATATTTTGGCTAAAGTAAAAATATGAATGTTTATTATCACTACTAAATCCAAAGCTATTTTCAAAATCTATAAGTCAAATACCTAAAACTAAAAGTGTGTTACTTATAATTATTTATAAGTTTGCATGTGAATATAAATATGAAGATGTACATAGTGTACTTTTCCTTCTCTTTTCTTTTAGCAGAGTTTTTTAATAGGATTTGGAAAAGTGTATAGTTCATTTGAAAGAAACTTAACACTTGCCTAATTCTATTCCTATTCATTCCTATGATATTACTTAAGAAGGACATCCACACTTATACATAAAAATTGTATAAACAAAATAAATAAACAAATATAAACTTTTGCATCTTTCTTTTCCATTCATTTCTTTTGTACATATGCTTGTATTTAAGGAAAGTGGTATATTAGTCTGGACAACCCCGGGGTTGTGAGGCTTTAGGTAGCCCTAAGTAGGTCTTGTACCTTATACCCCTAGTGTTAACAATGGCGCCATGCTCACTTATGCCTTCTATACATACATGTTTGCATGTGAAAAATGGATAAGAAAATCTCTTTTCTACTTAATGAAAATCATGCATCATAAAGCATTCAAATTTTCTTAAGTAACATTTCTTAGCATTCATCATAAAGTATGCTAAACATATCCATTTTTATGTATAGATATGCTTAGGATTCATTCATATGCATGTTATACATGTTGGGAAAGAAATGAAATGATGTGTGTTTTGTGATATTAATTCACTTTGCTTAATCTTAAAATGCCTTTCTTTTTTGAATAGGTTTATTTAGAGTTGATCAAAACTTAAGATTAATTAAAACACATAATAAAATATTCACTAAACAAAATCAAACATGAATCTACTTTAGAGTTATTTAGGGGAAGGAAAGAGAAGTTCTCTCTCTTTCCTACAACACTTAGTAATTAATGGTAGGAACCTAAATAAAGAATCAAATAAAATCATTCCAAATTAACTAAACACTTAAATGAAACCACCCATCTAAGATGAACACCTTTACACTTAGAAAATTCAAGACTTAAAGCCATAGCTAAGCATGCCACACAAACCTTTTAAAGCACACACATTAGACTAAGTCACCACTTCTAGTCTTTAGGTTAGGGCGATGCATGGCTTGATGTTTATTTTTTTGTGATGTATTATTTTTAGTCTGGATATTAGGGTGAATGTGTGTAGAATGAATGGTAGGATGATTTAGTCTAATCATTATTTTTTTGAGGGATTATAGCGTAATAAATAAAAATATATTTACTTTTGTCAGTGCTATACCCTAAGCATAATCCAATAGGTGGACTTAGTTACATGTGCTAAGTTCAATATACATGCTTGGGATTTGTATGGTTTGTTTAGTTAATCTCTATTTTGTAGGTATTAGTTAGATTTACTTTTCTTTTCATGTAATTTTTATAATTAGGATTTTGGAAATGAATGTTATGGGGATTAGATGAGCATTGGTCATAAGATTACATCTTATGTACCATGTGAAGCCTTGAGTATCCACATTCCAACCATCCAAAAGAAGGAACCAAAGAAGAAAGAAGAAGGAAGAATGAATACCCCCTTAACATGAATTTTCTTACTTGATTGTAATTAAGTCATTTATAATCTGGGTTGTATAAGATTAGAGCTTGGCAACCCAATTTTTTTTGGGTTTATGAGGTGGTTCCCAACCACAAATGGCCTTTTATTCTTTTCTGTTAGTTTTAAAAAATTTATGATGTTTTGTTTAGCTTGTGCATAAAGATAACATCTTTTTCCTAGTTTCTTCCTTGCTTGTTCTATGGCCTAGATGACGATTAGGCTCTTAGGGAAAAATAAATCTTTTATCAAATTAATTAACTCAAAATTAAACATAAATAACTCATAATCTCATTTAAAGCCTAAGTTAACTAGATGAATATTTCTTTTATAACATCATGCACAAAAGCATCTTATTTCACTCTTGATTGGAGGACTTCCACCTTTGCCAGAGAACTTGGCTTGACCTGTGAGAGCCATGGTGGAAACATGTCCCCCTTCTCATTGATTTTGGCCCATAATCTCATTTCCCATGCATTAGGCATATGGATCCTATAAGCCTAAGTCAAAATGATAGTCCAAAAAATGAAAATAAAATGTAATATGATTTTCATTAGATTTAGGTCATTCATGCCCTTACATGATCTAGTCTCAGGGAGTGAGTTTAAGGACTTAGTCTCTTTCTAAATAAATAACACTAGCTATCTTGCATAAAGCATATGACTTGCTACATGAATTTAAAATTATAGAGGAGTTAGTTGGCTACCCCCAGAAAGTCCAAGTAGCGTGGTTTTGTCCTCTCAGGAGGCAAACCAAATACCCATTTTTTTCCTTAGATTTAGGTCGAGCTTTTGGCCCACGCCAAAGCTCCCTAGATTTAGGTTATGAGGTTGCTTCTTCCTTCTATGGGCCATAAGCATAAATCATCACCCACAATCTTGTGTTGTGGAATCATAAGTCCTAAATTTCTAATGAAAAATTCAACTTAAATAAACTAAATCAATTTTAAAAATATAAAGCCCAACCATAAGATAGTTTGAGATGCTCACTAGGTTTCCTAGCATCGTGAGCATCTCCTACTTATCTTCCTTTGGCTTCGATAATAACTCTCTCTCTTTGATCAACCCCATTTGATCTTCTAAAACAAACTAATCGATTGATAGTCCTGCCTATTGAAATCTTTGGAGACAATGATCATTTACCTTAATCGAGAGTATTCTTAAGGAATCCTTTTCCTTAAGATGTAATTAACTATGGGGCTTGCCCAGGGAACTTAACGAACCCGATTTAAAATAAACCTTACTTTACTTTTTCATGCAAAGTAGGGGAAGAATCTATGTACATATGCACCCATTGTCTTAGAGTCCTTATTGGTGATTAGGTCCATTATAAGGTAGTTACTTTTATCTTTTGAGATAGTACACTTGTGCTCAATGTTATATCTCATTACCTCAATAAGAACATTTGCAGATCTATTTGGTGTCCAAAAATGCATAAAAATGAAGTATATTTCTATCTTCATTTTATCCCGCATAGAGTGAAGATGGAAGTATACATTTTTCTTTTAGAAATCTTAAAAATTTCACCATAGATTTTTTAACTGGGATGGTTCCTCTCTCTCATCTTTGGTAAAATTGTTGTCTCCAAGTATCGATAGTGGGTTTGTACTTTGGTATGAATCCAAGACTATCTTTCTTTCCATTGGCACTTAGCTATTTCATCTTAAGTTAAGCAGCCAACATCTTTAAGTTTTAGGACCTCACCCATGTTGGTCTTAAAACCCCCATTGGGTTCCCCAATGGGTGAAAATAAAAGCTTAATAAAAAATAATTATTTAATAACTTCCTCCTTACCATTTTTATGGTAAGGAAAGGTTCATTATAAAATAATAAGACAAAATAAAACCTTCATAAAAATTCTTTCAAAAGCACTCTTTCAAAATGCACATAATAAAAGATTTTGCATAAAAAATTTCCTAAATCATCTTTATCTAACAATCTTTATGATTGTTATATGTAGGATCATCTTTACAAAATAAAATTCCAACAATCACATTTAAAAAATTTCAAAATGAGTTTCTTCAATTCAATTCATTTGGTGAAAACCTCATTTTCAAAATAAAATCACAATCATGTTTTCAAAAGCATAAAATTTGAAGATGTGTCTTTCCATTCAATACACCAAATGTGTTGAATGGATATTACTCTTCAAAAATCATAACTTTGAAATTCCACTAACACATTCCACATGTGTTAGGTTGGAACTTTCATATTTTCAAAAGCACATATGAAACCTCTCCATTCAATATACCACACTTATTGAATGGAGTTTCATTTTCAAATAAAATCAAAATAAATTTTCCAAAAGCACATATGAATATCTCTGCTCAATATACCCAAATTTATTGAATGGAAATTTCATTGTCAAATAAAGTAACATTATTTTTAAATGCCACTTAACATATTTCACATATGATTAAGTCAGGATTTCCTCTTTCAAAAAAGCAATAATCACACACAAAATATACATCTTTGGAAAATGAAACATAATTGATTTCCATCTTACATATGGAAATCTCTCTTTTCAAAAATCAATAAAAACAAAATATTTTTAAAACAACATTTGGAACTTCAATGTAGCATACTCCATTTGCTAAAATGAAGTCTCCCTTTTCAAAAAAAAAATTTGAAACATACTTTGGAATTTCATTTAGCATACTCAAATTTGTTATATGAAATCTCCAAAAAAATTTTCAAAACATATTTGAACTTCAATTTAGCATACCCCATTTGCTAAAGTGAAGTTTCCTTTTCAAAATCAAAACAAAATTTGAAACACACTTTTTAGAATTTCATCTAGCATACCCAAATTTGCTAAGTGAAATTTTCATTTCACAAAATTTTTAAAAATACTTTTGGAACTTCATTCTTTAGCATACCAAATTTGCTAAAGTGAAGTCTTCATTTTCAAAACAAAACCAAAACACAAAAATTTTGAACATATCTTTAGAATTTCATTTAGCATACCAAATTTGCTATGAAATTTCCATTTCACAAAATTAAATGGACCTTCATTTTTAACATACAATATTTACTAAAGTGAAGTCTCCACTTTCATCCAAAAAATAAATCAAAATTAAAAGAAACACATTAGGATTCTCTTAGCATATTTAAATATTCTAAGTTCCTACTTTTCAAAAACAAATCAAAACCAAAAGAAACACATTAGGATTTTCTTAATATACTCAAATTTGCTAAGGATCCTATTTTTAAAAATTTTCAAAACAAGACATATTTGGATTTCCTCATTTAGCATACCCAAATTTGCTAAATGAGAAATTCCATTTCTCTTTTCAAATCACAAAATGTTTCACCAAACAAAGCAAACAAAGAAATTAAAAAAAAAGAAATTATTTTCAAACATCTCACTTAGCTAAGTGAGTAAATTCTAGAAATCACAAATCCAAAATAAAAACAAATTGACCCTTTACTTTAACATACCCAAATTTGTTAAATGAATGGTCCTCAAATCAAAATCAAATCAAACTTCAAATATGAACTTATGGAAGCATCTTTCTAAAAATATTTGGACTCATTTTCAACATACCCAAATTTGTTGAAAGTGGATTCCATATTCAAAAATTCCACTTTTCAATCAAATCTCTAAATATTCTCTAAATCCATTTGAACCCCACTTAACACTTCCAAGATGTTGGATGTGGGTTCAAATTTTAAATTCAAATTCAGAAATCAATAAGACAAAAATCTGATCCAAGTTTATTTTCAACATTGCAGACTCTCATTTAGCATTCAAATTAGTTTTCAGCTTGATTGTTATGGCGTAAGTATGTGTTTACCTTCCCATGGCATGGACTTGGCCTTGATCGCCAATCTCCCTGATCGACATGCCACCTCATCCATTTTGAGAGATTTTGAGGGAAGAGGATTACTGAGGGCACTCCCCACTACATTAGGACCATAGTGGTCGGGGCAATTCATTGATTGCCATCGACTGACATCCCCTCAAAAGAGGAAGCAATGACAGTAATAGCAGTGTCTACAACATCGAAGCAACTCCATTGTTTCTGTTACCCCAAGTAGGGCTAGCACCCACTCATTAACACCCTCAAGGGTAAGGCTCCTCTGATCCCATAGATTGCCTCCCAAGCTTTTGAGGTTGGGTCTAGTTCTTACTCCACTCACCCTACCTGACTGAGAGGAAACAAAATTGCATGATAAAAGCATCATACAGATCAGGAGATAGAGGCCGCTACACGGTCAATTGTGGAGGAGTTGCCCACTATGATTTTCCAGCTGGTTACAGTGAACCCATTTCATCCTCTCTCTAGGTCTGACAGAGAGGATGCTAGGAGGATCCCTACTTCACCTCCACCTTCACCACCCAGTGCTGTGAGCAAGAGGTCATATGTTGGCCTCGATTTTCTATGCCAGTTGGTGGGCCTCTGTGATGTTCTGAGTCCGCTCAATTTGATTAAGATATGTTATCCTCAAAGTGGGAAGAATCACACAAGAGAGGGCTAGGGAGGCCCATACTACAACTCATATCACTAACCGAGAGAGACGGAGTTTGGTCAGCAGTCAGTGGCCTCCACACTCATTGATTTTCCCAATCAATGTGCTACCCGTGATCAATCATATATTCTACTTAGGGACAACTCATCATAGGAGAGCCCCTGTTTGAGAGAGAGTTGGTGGTGTCTCCACCACACCGCTTCTACCCCATCCACCATCACCTGCTCATGTCAAAGATCTCTAGTTCACCAAAGGCCATGAAGGCCACATCCGGGAGAAGTGGACCGTTGATGATCCTATGGCCAAGGGATCCCATTCCATCTACACCTATTGTGGCGAAAGCTCTTTCCGCCGACCTTTTGCCCTAGTTGGTGAAAAGGAATGGCGACCAAAGCATAGTGGTCATCCCTTCACCAACACCACCAAGATAAGACATGGAGATGGTTGCGCTTGTAGGGAGATGACAACCCATTGCACCCATGATAAGAGAGCCTCCTAGAGTGTCACCCTTATAGAGTCAGTGAAAGTGTGCATTTTCTAACAAGTACCTCACAGATTGATTCTCCAAAGTAGGGGAGGTCCTGCTCTCAAGACATGATAGTGATCATAATCACCAAAACCATTTGTGCCTGTTCAGATTGATCATTTTTAGAGGACATAGTACCACATTATCTTATGGAAAAGAAAGAAATCCTAGAATATGATTAGTTTGATGAGGAGAAGATTAGCTTTGATCCTAATGAAGATGATTTGTTGGGAGACTCAGCCAGGGTTTGCATGATAGATACAGGGATCCTCCTCAAAGAGCAAAGAGCTATGGAAGGTGATGAGGTGAAGGCATTACAATCAGCCCAACACCTCTAATATCAATTAAAATAATAAGATGAAAAAATAGATAGGATGGTGAGGCATCTCGAAGACTTGTTAACAGTCTCAATACTGTAAATAAGCCCTAGACATCCTACCATAGCTGAGACTAGTCAGCAAGAGTTGGTGCATGTCTTGGACCCAGCCAAGACTTTACCTCCATTAGAGCAAGGTAGCATCAACATGTATATGAAGGTAGTGGAAAGCACCTCCATACAGGAGAAAGATATCAAGTCCATGGTTGAGCAACAGATGAAGGAAGCGTTGGCGCAAGCCCGGGGAGGATCATCAGTTCCAAATGGTAGACCTTACCCAGAGGAATTTGTTGCAATCCAATACCCCAAAGGTTTCATGCCACCTTCCTTCAAGAGTTTTGATGGCAGTGGAAACCCAAGGCAGCACATCGCCCATTTCAAAGCTAGTTGTTGCAATGCTGGTGGCAGTGACACTTTACTTTTTGTCTCTTCATTAGTAGCCTAACAAGGATAGCTTTTGATTGGTATGTTGAATTTCCCAATAGTTCAGTAAAGATATTTGCTAAGTTAGAGCAACTCTTATCAAGAGGTATGTTGGAGCGAAAGGGTTACTATTGGTGATCTCATTGTAGCACAACAACACCGTGAGTCCCTTGTTGACTATATTCTCGATGGTGTAACTGAGTATGAAATGTGAGTGTATTAACAACATGCCATTGAGATTCTTCTAAAGAATATCCATGGCCCGGACCTTCATGCTTCAAAGGGCTTCACCATTCAAACCTTTGAGAAATTAATCAACAAGACAGCTAGCTTGCAAGGAGAAGCCAAACAGTTATTTTCTCTAGATATACCATCAAACCAAAGTCAAAAGGTATACAGAAGAAGTGGAAAGTGACAGAAGTGGATAAGGGGAAGCAACCGCCAGATCGCTGAGAGACCATCCTCACCTGCTTCCACCTCCTCTACCACCACCAAGGCAGCCCTACTGGCCACCACAATAACCTCTATGGCCTACACTGCTGCCTCCTCAGCCACATCACCATTAACAACGGTACACATATCTGCCGCCATGTAGCTATGGTCCACCACCTACTCTTTGGATAAACTCAACAAACCTTATTCATTTAAGAGGGAGGTAATCAAGAAGATCTTTAAGAATCTCTTAAAGAAGCTTGATTTTAGCTACCCAACCTAGGAGACGGAGGAAGTGGGCAAAAGCCATGATCCTAACTTTTGCCCCTACCAGTATGTTAGGTCATGTTTTGGAAGATTGCTTCACATTTAAGGATTGGCTTGAATAAAGCTTCAAGACCAATGCTATAGTTATCCAAGGAATACCTTGTGAACAACCATCCGCCATTAGGTAATCCTTGGGGATACTTATGATCCTTCCAAAACCAAAGAAGGTTGGGATATCTCCTTATCCAAAACCTCTAAAAAGATTGTTTAGAAGATCAAGAAACTTTCCTTAGTGCGAGTCAGCTCAAACCTCCAACATCAAGGAAGGTTTGCAAGTTGCCGCCAACTCAAGGAAAGGGGGAGCTTAGAAGAAGAATCAAAAGCAGTGTGGATAGCCCAAGTAACCATCGAGAGTCCAACCTCCGCCTACATTGCAACTACCACTACTTCAGTTAGTTCTTCTGCTAGTAGACATCTTGTATCTATGGATGAGGGCATCAAATCCCTCACTCTTCTTACTTTACTTGATTTCTACTTTGTACCTCCTATCAAATCTAAGAAATTGAAGAATAAAGCTAGCAATTACCGTGTCACTTTTGATGGGTTGTCTACTTCTATTCCTAATGATAACTCTTCAAGTCAAAATAACTATAATAATTTTGATCTTCCTCTTTTGATTCAGAGTTGGACTTTCCTACTCTGAAAACTATGGGTTCGCCTCTTGAGATAGACTTGGAATCATCCGATTTTGAGGGTCCCATAGGAGAAGCTGTAGGTGAGCCTGACATGCAGTAGAATCATCCATTACCTTGCCACAAGAGATCATCGAAGTCAACCTCCTTAGTGAAAAAGTTCTACCTCCTAGGGCATCACCTCAAGATAGAGGGAAACAAGTCATTGGTATAGAGGATCAGAAGCCTCCAAGATGCTCCACCCTTGATATGCTTGTGGAGGATCAGCCCAAGGTGGAGTCTCTCATCTAAGAAAGTTTCCATCTAAGCTAAGCATATATGATGCCTTATCCAAAGAGATGAGGGAATCATTAATCAAGGCTCTCCTGATCCTGATATGCTTAGCTCAACCGACCGCTATTGGTGAGGAGGCACATTATACAAAAAAAGAAGCCTGGGATCACTTTCACGATGAAGACCTTCTTCCTCGGGGACTTGAACCTTCCCTCTACATCACAGTTGACATGGGCGATTCGACTTGCAAGTTCTCATGATCTAGGTGCATTGGTGAACATTGAGTCTAAAGACCCTTGCTTTTGAGGATCGACATCTCCACACTCAGGAGATTGGATGATGTTGAGAGGATTCAATGAACAAGGTGAGTAGCTTTAGGTTCCATAGTGTTACCTTTGGAGATAGGTGATGGAAAGGCTGAAGCCAAGTTTTACATCATTGATTTGAATACTTCATTCCTTTGCGCTCATAGGCCTTGGATATTCGAACAAGATAATTCCATCCTCCCTCCATGCATCAAGTTCAAAGATGGGATTGAATACCATGTCAATGGAGATGAAAACCATTTTTAGAGAGGTTGAGATTTATGAGGATGCGACCTACTATCTTCCTCAAAAACACCCTTTCTGTGAACTTGGACAAAATTCAAACACAAAAGAAAAGAAAATGAATAAAAGAAAGAAATAAAAGAAAAGAAAAAGAAAAGAAAAATGAAAATCCAAGTGAACAAGAAAGGGGAATTGAAGAAGAAATAGAGGCATATCACATTCCACCGTTCATTCCATCATATGGACATGTGGGTAGGATGACTCAACCTCCACCGTAGAGGCAGGGGAAAAATAGGGTTCAGGTGGAAGACCCTCTTGGCCATCACCAATATGTTAGTTCATAGAGTACCTACTATTCACATAGACTTGGAATCCTTGGAGGATGAGTCTAATGTGATTAGTATACCAACCCCTCTCTGGTTCCATTGGAGGTGACGATCCAATGAAAGGCGGGCCTCAAACAAAGCAAAGTATTGAATCAGTTTATGTGAGACTATTAGGCAGTTGAACCTTAGCTCTAACCTCACTTTCATCTCAAAAGTTGAAGGTTTAGTAGTTAAGGAAGCCCTAAGTCTTCCAAGATATGAAGAGAAGATTCTTTTTGGGATCATCATCCTCAAGTCGAAGTTGATGTAGAACTTGAGGAGGATTTTTAAAGAATTAATGGAATTACCATTTGACTTTTACTCGCTTGTGTTCATAATCTTATACTAAAGGTTTGGTTCCTCATACATGGTCCAAGCATGTCGAGTATTTTGAGCTATGGAACAATAGTAGGAAGCACAATCAAAGCAGGACTAGGATTGATGCGTGGGTCCGATGATGATGATGATTATTGCTTAGTTTTTACCAATCATTTGGAGTCTGATAGGTTCTTTTCAGACAACACCAACTCTTATGAGAATGTGTGTTTAAAAACCTCGAGATGATCGATGATCTCCAAATCAAAGATGCACGCAGAATTTGAAGGAGATCCATTCAATAATTGACAAACTTAAAGAAATCAACCTCGAGGAGAAGAAAATCCGCATCCATTCATTTGAATGAAGAAGAAACCAATGACTTAGTTGTTAAATTTATTATGAAGAAAAAAAAAAAAAAAAAAAAAGCATGATATATTGAAATTAGAAAGAACATGTCATTTAGAAGTCAAGAAATTTATCATGCTGGTTTCATCGAAGAAAAATATCCTAGTTAGCGTGTCATAGTTAAGAAGAAGAATGGCCAAATTTGCATTTGCGTCGATTTCAGGGACCTAAATAAGGTATGTCTAAGGATGAGTTTCCTCTTCCTATACCAAAATTAATGGTGGAGATCACCGCATCTCATGCAGTGTTCTCTTTCATGGATGCGTCATATGGCTACAACCAAATCAAGATGTCTCTAGAAGATGAAAGAAACACCGCTTTTCGAACCCCAATAGAAATCTATTGCTATAAGGTCATGCCTTTTGGCCTTAAAAATGCTAGTGCTACATACCAATGGGCCATGACTCAGATCTTCAATGAACTCATCCATCATTAGGTTGAGTGCTATGTTGATGATCTAGTAGTCAAGCGGAAAAGGAAGACCATCTCTTTGACTTGAGTAGTTTTGAATGGTTAAGATAATATAACCTCAAAATGAATCCCTTTTGAAGTGTGCATTGAGGAAGTAGATCAGCTTTAGAAATGCACCTCCAAAGTTTAACTCAACTCAGATCATTCCAAGGATGGTTGGCATATATAAGATGCTTTATCTCCAACCTATCGGAGATGCAAGCCATTTTCAGCACTTGTCAAAAGGATGCCAAGTTCAAGTGGATGAAAGTGCCACATGCCTTGAAGATATCAGCGTATTTGGTGAAGCGGACTATCCGGGAAGCCACTCATCCTTTACACTGCATTGGATGACTCTCGGTGCTTTATTGGCAAGCTAACAATGAAGGGAAGGAGAGTGCTCTCTACTACCTCGACCATCATTTCTGTGAACTATCCACCTATTGAAAACATTGCCTAGCTTTGATCTTTGTCTCCCAAAGCTATGACATATGCTTTCTCATAAGGTGAACTTGATTTCAAAACCAATCCCTTTGTATCTCATGACACGCCAACATTATCGGATGTTTGGCACATGATCCATGATTCTCTCGGTTTGATATCACATTGCACCCCTCGTATAAAGGACAAACTAGCGGTTCTTAGCAACACACCCACTTCTGTTGATTCTTTGCAGTAGTGATCTCCGATGAACAAATCATGAACTTAGGGGAGGTTGACAACCACTGATGGGAGATGTATTTTGATGGTGCAGCTTCTTTTTATAAAAGGGAAGCACCATGATCTACTCTTCCAGGAAAGGTAGGAGTAGGAATAGTTCTCGTAACTCCAGACTTCGATGAGATGAGATTCTCATATTATCTTTCCAATTCACCAACAATGAAGGCAGTATGAGGCTTTGATTTTGAGTTAGATCCATCACAATTAGTGTTACATCAACATCTTTGGGATTCTCGGTTGGTCATCAACAGTTATTTGGGTCTATAAGGTTCTCAAACCCAAGCTTCATCATTACCATGAGTATACCATGAAGTTGGCCCAAATCCCAAGTCACCATCTACAAGGTTCCCGGTAGAGAATGCGATGCTTTGGCCAAACTTGCCAAAGAATTGGCATGTCAGGAAGATGAGTCCATTCAATAAGGGTCCAAAATAGACAAGTCCTCCCTTGTGAACTCATCGAGACTTTCTCTTGAAGGGGAGGTTATCATGCCAAAATGGACAAGAGGCTGGATTTATACTATTTTTGAACAAACTACCTCAAGAAAAGTCACAAGCCCATCTGAAATAGAGCTCTCTCTATGCTCTCGTTGATGGCACTCCTGGTCCTTTGACCAAATGTTACGTTGTTTTGACAAACATGAAGCTCATGGCTTAATAGGTACATTCAGTCTATGTGAGCACATTAATCGGTCAAGATGAAGATGAAGATCAAGAGACTAAGATACTCGGCCGATGATGACATGGATGTAGCTAGGAGATGCCATCGTGTTACATGGTGTGGTCCTCCACCAACCACCCAACATTCTACACCTACATTGGCCTCATGGCCATTCAGTGTTGAGTGCACATTGTGGGTCCGATCCTCCTTCTTCCAAGGGTCATGATTCATCTTAGCACCGACTACTTTTCCAAGTGGGAAGCAATCCCACTCGAGAGGTCACAACTGATGTGCTTCAATTTTTTAGGAACCATATCATATATAGGTTTGGGTGCCTCGATGAATTATATCTGATAATGATACTGCATTCAAAAGCACCAAGATCAAGCTTTGCGAAGACATAGTATGGAGATACTCCACCATTTACTATCCCAGAGCAAATGGCTTAGCAGAAGCATTCAACAAAACTCTCATCCATATACTAAAGAAGACTCTTGATGGCAACAACCGGTAGTGGAATGACAGTTGGTTGAAGCCTTATGGGCCTACCGCACTACATACCAAACTCCAACCCAATCGACCCCATTTTCCTTAGTATATGGGTCCAAAGCCATTCTACCTTTAGAAGTTCAACTCCCATCTCTAGGGATAGCATTGGGTAGCAAGATCACTACAAAGAAGAATGCAAAGTTGCAGTTAGAAGAGCTCAAAGGTTTGGAGGAGAGTCACCAACGGGCATGCTAGAATCTCGAGTTATATAAGGCTAGTCAACCCTAGGTCTTTTTTGAGTAGGAGAACTTGTGTTAGTCTAAGGAGACCAATTGTGTTGAAGATGGGAGGCAAGTTTGAACCCACTTGGGAAGGCCCTATGTCATAGAAGGCCTACCAAGGAGGATCTTATCAGCTTATTGATTGTAAAGGGGAACACCCAATGCTTCCAATTAATGGGCTCTATTTGAAAAAATATTACCCATAAAATCATGTTTGAAAATAATTCTATCAATCAACAAAAATCTGTTTCCATTTCATCAAAATCTTCTCTTCTTTTGAAGCATTGTTTGCTTGTCTTGCGAATCCTCCTGACGTGTTTAGCGTAGGTGTAAGAGTCCCCTAGCGGCATCCTAATCCTCTTTCATGACACAAACATAATCTCTCGATGCTATTTAAATAGGTGTGAGAGAACCCGAGCAGCATCCTTTCTTAGTGGGAATCCCAGTTTCCATCCGTGGCACCATTTCATCAAAAGTCCCAATATGTTTAGAATAAGTGTAAGAGAACCTGAGAGGCATCCCATTCCTTTTAACACATGCACAAAACAAACACATATCTTTATCTCAGGCTACATTGATGTGGGAGAAAGCCCACAGCACTCACTCATTAATTTGCTAGGTGGTCTACATCTACCTCGATAGTATGTCACCCAGTGGTCACTTGTTGGAAGATGTGAGTCCGCTTTCTTCTAACTTGACCATTGCAACCAATGAGCACCTTGTTAGTAT